>OX418226.1:13551528-14151528 GCA_948455865.1 Conomelus anceps | reverse complement strand
CACCAAATTTATTAGAACAATACATTCATCAAAAAGTATTTTGTACAACTTTACAAAATGGGTATATTTTTTTGGAATCCTTTTAAACCTTTTTTTGTTATAATCTGCAATGTTTTTGAGTAATTTAAAAATTTAAATTCTACTTCCTAACAATATGGTAGCCTTCACAATATTAAACCCAAGTTATTATACATAATAACGACAACGATGTTGAATAAAGCACATTGTATAACTTTTAGTATTGTATGTGGAATTTATATTCAATATTGTCTATTAAAAGTGTCTATAAACACTATTGAAATATTATAGATTATCAATACACGTCGTATTGCAGTTCAGTTTGATATATTTCATTTTAGAAATTTCAATTCAAATTCACCAATTTCAAGGATTGAAATTATAGTTAGATATATGAAGTGAATTAAAATCATGTGCATCATTATTCAAAACATCACACAACAAAACGAATTAATTTTCAAATACACCATAATTCTATATCTGGTTATCACATCAAATATATGTTTAAATACAAGGATAAACTTATAATTCGAATGACTATTTACATGAATATAGGACACAATATTATGTGCTACGTTGTATAATCTAGAATACAACAGGCAATGATTTGATGATATTTTTAAATAGTTCATGAAATTCACAAAGTTTAGTTATTGGCAATAAAAATTCACAGTTTAGTAATAGATGAGTAGAATTCATACAGTCAGTGATTTACTATGAAATTCAACATAAATTTTCATACAATTATAATAGTTAGGATGATAAATTTTAAACAAACCTATTAATGAAATACAACAATATTTCAAAGTCATAAGAACACTTGCAAGTACATTATTTGTAATAATAGAGGCCGTGCGCTGGAGTTTAGGCCATTTCTTCGAAGATTCTTATAATATATTAATAAGGTATTAAAACGTTATCTATTGCCGTGAAATTTTTTCATAAATTATTTTGCAAAATGTGGGGGCACAAAGTTGGGAATTTTTGGGGCAATTCATCTTCTCTGCTAGTTATTATTGATGAATGTTTTAAAACCAAAACTTACATTAGAGATTAGAACGACTTACTTTATAATTCAAACATTTAGATTTTAGTAATACATTTTCAAAACTTGAAACATTCTGAGATTTAAAAAAGTATGTTTTAAAAAAACAATTATCGATTGAAAAAGAAAAATTTATCATTATCCCCCTGAGGTGTGTTTATTAATACACACATGAATAATTGAGGTGTGTTTCAATTACACATATAAATTATGCATAAAAATTATTCAATGACTGAAATAATGCATGAGATCAATTGCCCCACTTCACACTTCCCCAACAATTGCTACGTTTCAAAAAAATAATAAATGAAAAGAAAATTCTCAAGGTTAGATAACATTACAATACCTAGACAATTTCAAATAAAATAAACTTCGGAAATGATTATGACCAAAACCTTAGCGTAGAGCCTTAATAATACACATAAATAATAATATACACACTAATAATACTATCACAACATAAAATTAATCATTATTGATGATTGGATGCGATACAATGATAAAATTGATAATACTAAATTATGATGAAAGGATTGAATGTATGATTAAAACATGATTTTGAAAAAGGAATAGCTTTGATAATGCACCCACATTTCTTGTACCTTCAGACCTGGTACTCAAATTCTTAGCATCGATATTTAATTATTAATATTGATCGATCAACATTGAATTACTTTTAGTCATCGCTGAAACAGGCGGCGACAAGAGGCAACAAATGCAGGAATATTTCAATCATGTCAATGTACAATTGCAGAGCTCCTAGCACATATTCTTCGGGCGACAGCTCGATTCTCTTGCCTCCCATAATCTGTTGTGTATCGAACATCAAGTACTGCGAACAAAATTAATAATAAAATCGATCAACACAATCAATCAATACCTTTAATTGTCACTGCTAAATTTATTTTATTGAAAAAAAAACAACGATCAGTTTATTTATTTATTTATTTATTTAATACAATCTCTTTGGAGGCAACAGGTTAACACCCACAACTGCCTCCTTAACACAGCTTGAAATAATACAACATACATGTAATTTCTAAACATACTATAAAGATGAAAAAAGAAAAACACTATTAGAAATAATAACCTACTTCAGAAAAAATAAGAGTGAAACAAGAATGCAATACAATAGTAAATACACAACAAACAGCAATATAAAGAATATAAAAATAATTATTCAAGTCTAGGAAATGATGAAGTTTATGATTATGATGATGATGAAAATTACGATTATGAATTGTCCAAAACAGAAAAAAGAAAGAAAACAGTTATGAAAGCCAGCTTATAATTACAAAATCTGCCAAAAATTACTGCTTCAGTAAATTCAAGGGTCAATAACTATAAGGGTAGTACAAATATAAGCTTAATACAGCTGTAAGGGAGTGATTGATCGCTCAGTGTCCAGGTGATTGCGATGTTAAGTAGCAAATACTAACATTCTAACCCGGGAATCCAGTTTGGAGTTTTTTTTTCTCTAGTAGATAACTAATTAAAGTAAGTTTTGATTGAAGTAACTTAATTTCATGGGGTTTTATTGATTCATTTTTAATAATATCGATAAAACTTCATTATTGTGATAGAATTAATAACAAATTTCCACTGATAGAACGCTCAGATAGTATTAAATATCTTGGAATAATAGTAGACGACTTATTAAAATGGGATAAGCACATATCATACACAATTGCAAAAATAAGGAAGCTAATAATATACAGGGTATCCCATGTAAGGTGTAAAAGCCGGTTACCAGAGGTTCTACATCAAATTTCTGACAAGAAATGTTCAGTGACGTTTTTGAAATGGTGCCTTTGTTCTCGAGATATCTCGATTTAATGACTTTTTCGAGATATGCTCACTTCCCGCCATTAAATGCTCAATAACTCAAAAACTAGTGATCGGATTGGAACTATGATGACATTGTTGGAAAGAGCACAACATTTCGCTAAAGATACACGTATTTTCAATATGTAACCCCATCATTTAGGGTGTTTTTTAGGGGTCAAAGTACAAAAACGTGGATTTTCCAAAATCTCACTGAAATTTCAAAGCGATTTTTCTCGATTTGTTTTTAGGGTGACATAATGAAAATTTTACATGAAAAACTTCCTCATTTCAGCTTTAAAATGAGGCTGAATTGTTTCAAATTGTTGAATACTTTAAGCCGAGAGGAAGAAAATACACTGAAGCTTGTCAAAGGGTAAATTCAATTTCTAGTACTAGTCTAGATTTCTAGTACTAGTCAATTTCTAGTACTAGGGTACTAGTCTATTGACATGAAAAATTGATCATTGCGAGTAAGCGTTCAATGTGTGCATTCTGTGAGCCTGCACCGCTTACAGGTGCACCGGAAACTAGACATCGGATTGGTCGATGGACATCTATGAATTCCAATAGATCAATCACACGCCTAGATTTTTGTGCACCGGTTAAACGGTGCAGGCTCCCAGAACCCAGAATGTTATTTTTGAAAAAAATTCAATTTTACAAAAACAAATAGAACGATCACTCACCAAACTGAACAAAGCTACTCCGAAGCCAGCGTAGATCAGCATGATAAATTTTATCTTGAAGAACGACACCAACACAATCGAAGCCAGACCGAATACCGAGAAGGCAATTCCCAGAACACACATCAGCATGCCACAGCCGGTGATATCAAACTGAAAAACAAAATCACAATCAAAAATAGAAATAAAATAGATGATATATAAATATAACCACAATAATTTACAAAGTTTTTTTGAGAGGATGAAGCCCACATAGGTCTGAGACCTGTGCGTGGGTAATGAGTTGGATGATGGTGATTGATGAGTTGGACCTACAGTTTTAGGTGGGTTCCGAACCACCGGGAAGTGATTTTACAGCAGAGAACAGTGCCTTTTTTGCTGGCCAATCTAATCGGTCACCGTTACAAACATGACCCACGAGAACGCAGCTTATCTCTATCTGATTGAACGAATTAGAAAAGCAATTTATTTTAAAAATGAATAATACAGATTCTGTCACAGCCATTTAAATTATTAATACACGAGATACTTTAGTTTTCACTGTCATGAAATTTTCAACCTCAACCAAGCCCGTGTCTAAGTGGTTGTGGCATCATCTATGTTATTCATTATTGATTTCTACCGCAATTTATCACCATTACAAATAATACGAGAACCAATTTATTTATCTTTATTTAATTTAGTCAAATTTATAATTCGTTTTACAAATTACTGTGAGGCAGAATACGAAAAGAGACATCCTGTCGACAAAGTATAGTTTCCAGTAGGCTACGGTATGGTAGATTTTTAGAGATGGGAGTGAGGATGAAGCCCACATAGGTCTGAGACCTGTGCGTGGGTAATGAGTTGGATGATGGTGATTGATGAGTTGTACCTACAGTTTTATGTGGGTTCCGAACCACCGGGAAGTGACTTTACAGCAGAGAACAGTGTCTTTTTTGCTGGGCAATCTAATCGGTCACCGTTACAAACAGGACCTACGAGAACGCAGCTAATCTCTATCTGATTGAACAGATACCTGCTACGGGTCGCGGCTATTACTTCCCTTAAGTGGTCTATTCCGATGTTTAATGTTTATTACAAATTACTCTGTCTTCTAACAGCTGCAATCGATCGATAAACAGTTTGATATTGATAAAATGTTCAGAATAATCGAAAAAGTGAACTATATTCTGCTCAGAAAAGGTACCTCTTGTCGCTTCAGGAAAAATAGCATTGACATCAATGGCCTTTTCATTACCGGTACTGAACGTTACTTCAAATTCACTATAATACAGTATTCTTTGAACAAAAAAAAAATTGTTTTGAAAGTTTCTTATTATTAACCTATTATAATGATTGTTAGTTCTGATTGGATTGGCCAGCAAAAAGACTCTGTTCTCTGCTGTAAAATCACTTCCCGGTGGTTCGGAACCCACCTAAAACTGTAGGACTAACTCATCAATCAGCATAATCAATTCATAAGCCACGCACGGGTCTCAGACCTATGTGGGATTCATCCTCCGAAAACTTCAACTTCAATTATTATCATCATTAGTCATTATATTATAACTCAACATACATTCATATTGATTGATTTGAATTGAATGGAAGCAATGCGAACACTTGATAAACTGCTATGACTATATTTATATCAACAGTATATCGTTATCATAGTCACATCAACAATGGCTGAGTTCATGGGAGCCCTGCGGGTGGTAACCGGTATAATTTGAAGTGGGAATTTAAAAATATACTTTTTGAGATGTATATTTTATATATCAAGAAATATATATATTCCAGGATTTAACAGTAATCATGGTTTTCCTTCTTTCAGCCAGATTTTCCACCATTCTCCATCCTCCCATCACCCAACCTTCTTATTCCTCCATGATCTCCTCAGCCTTCCTCTCCTCCACACTTCCCCCGGGACACCACTCTCTATAACCATTATGATTCATCACATGCCCTCCTCGTATACCAATACCAAACAAGTCTCTTCTCTTCTATGTATGCAATTTATAACAGTTTTCACTTTCTTTCTCCTTCGAATTTCATCATGCCTTACTCGATCCATTCTCCTTAACTCACAAAATCTCTCCATTACTCAATTTCCCCCGATTCTTTGATTTTTCATACATCAAGGTATTTTATATTTATATATTATTACGTATTCTATGAGATGAAACTTACCGGACAAAACCAGGCCATTAGTGAGACAGACAGACAAACCAGCGCGGCCAATAAGAATGCCATCAATACAACTTCATTTTTGTATCTGACAGTTGTGAATCCGACAACAATTGACATTCCAAAAGTCTGCAAACAAAAAGAACATTGCATTCAGGTGTTCATTGTCAATCTCAATTTATTAGATAACCACACATACAGTACAATTACTAGAGACTAGACAGTTTTATTGCCTCCTTAATACTAATATGACAGAGATACCTATTGCAAAAAATAATTGTGAATAGTAATCATAGTTGGAATGCAGTTGAAATCGTAGTAATATAGTTCGAGTAATATTATTAATATTCTTGAGAATAATAGGTAATCGTACGAGAATTTAAAATTTCTAGTTTAACTTGGACATTTTGGATTCTTAGTTTAAAAATTTGTGAAGATATTGATGGTTCATCATGAGAATGATATCGGCCGACAAGTGAGTTACTTAAGGGTCGATTACATTGGGCGAGTTAGTAGCTAAGCGAGTAGAAGCGTTACAGACCGACCGTGCTACAGCAGCTCGGCATGCCAATCCGAATTATAGAAAAAATGAAACTTCCAGAATTACCCCCATACTATGAAATTTCAAAGACAATAAATAATATTGCAACACAAAATTAAAATATGGAGTTTACAAACAATCAATTAATAAAATTTCATCAAAACAGTTCACAGAAAATACAATATGTCTCATCTTATGTTGGCAGCCTGCGTGATTAAATGTCATAATATTGTATTCTGATGTTGGCTACACTGCCAGATAGTAGCAAATAAAAATTAGACAGGCTCTCAACTTTTTGTTTGTTACTAGCTGGCAGTGTAGCCAACACAAAAAAATACAATGTTATTGTGGCCAAATCCGAAATTTAACCGTGCAGGCTGTCACATAACACTTCAGATGAGAAATTTTGAACTTTCTGTGAACTGACGATGAAATTTTATTGAATAATTGTTTGTAAACTCCATATTTTAATTTTGTGTTGCAATATTAGTCAGTCTTTGAAAATTTCATAGTATGGGGGTAATTCTGGAAGATTCATTTTTTCTATAATTCAGCTTGGCATGCCGAGCTGCTGTAACACGGTCGGCCTGTAACGTTTCTACATGCTACTCGCTTAGCTAATTAGCCCAATGTAATCGACCCTTTAGGAGGGAAGAAACAAACAATGCTGCCAACCTATTGCTGTTCAATTTAGACGTCACCATGTCTATTTAGACGTCACCACATCTACAGTAAACTACAGTATTCCATACCATAAATTCATAACCATACGCATGCGCATTGGAGTCCTACTGCTTTACACTATTTGTCAGCCATTCTCATGGTGTGCCAACTACAGCAGTAGTCCAACCTTCGCATGATTGTGTTTATCTCATGAATAAATGAATAATTCAATTATTTTGTTTTGTCAGATTGGTTTCTGAGGACAACTGATTATTTGACATAACTACTCCTTCATAACTACCTTCAATTCATATACCAACTGAGGTATATAGTACCATGAGCAAGCTCAAGTATTGTTTGTAAAATTGAAATTTCAGTAGAATTTGTCAACATTTAGTGTCATTCATCCGATAATACTTTTAAATTTGATACGAAGCCAGGAAATAACTCAAGTATAACTTATGTTATAAATGCATACATAGGCTACATATATGTAAACAATGTCAATGGCAGAATAGTTTAACAGCTAATTTATACAATGATAATGAAGATAACATATAACATATAATTATGTTATAAATGCATACATACATATATATGAAAACCATGTCAATGGTAGAATAGTCTAACAGCTAATTTATACAATGATAATGAAGATTGAAATTTGTGAATATGCACTACTCACCATAAAACCAAGCAGAATGAAATTGGTTGGAAACTGACGACGCATACTCTCACAGCAAACTAACATTATCTGTGTTACAATAAATATACCCCTGAAAAATAATGAAACAAATTATTAGAAAATATAATAAAGATGAAAAATTAAATATTTTAAACAAATTAATTCAGACATGATCAGGCTAAAATAGCCTGAACTAGTAAATCTCTTTTCTTTTAGACATTGCGCAAGCGGTAAACATTCAATAAGTAATTAAATTATAATTTATTTGGGTTATTTAAATTTAACCATAGAAAGGGGGATAATTGGATATACTATCAAAATTGAAATCCATCTAGCGTCTTCAGATCTGAATAGTGATGAACGTCGACTGGACTAATCCACTACCATTGCGGTATTGCAAAACCAAGTAAATGTCCCTTAGACAACTAGATGGTGCCACCATTGATGGGTATTTCCCAATACATCTATGAATGGGCTAACTGTGTAGGAGCAGTAAAAATAAACAATATGAAGATTTCCAAGGGATGCTATCAGGTAGAAACAAGAAGTCAGGTACGATGGCACCACCAGGTTTCCACAACCCCCAGATCCGTACCATCACCACTTGATGACAATCATAGATGTGGAATCGAATACATGCTGTGGATGGAGTGGTGTAGAATAGATTGAAGCAGCGTGAGTACCACCATTCCATAGCATGTGATTGATTCTGCATCTATCATTATCATCGAGTATTGATGCTCCACTGTGCAAATATCCCAAGTTTATTAAAAGCCAATAACTGAACTGATTAGGATGATTGCGTTAGAATTGAATAAAAAGTAGTGCTTACAATCCAACAAATATAATCCATGGCTTATCGCGGGCGAATTCCCTTACACCATCTCTGCAAAAAAAACAAAAAAAAAAATATATATATATAAAATATTGAACATTTGATAAATCTAGAGTACAGTAGTACAATTTAAAGGTATAGTAGGCCTAAATAACACGGCAAATATTTTTAATGTCACGAACATACTACATCTCACATAATATTCATATTTGGAGTTGAAAACAGTATTTATTGAACTTAATTTATTAGTTTCGAATTCCTCAAAGTGCTATTTATTTAGTATTTATTGCTAACATGATAATCATGTTAACTTTTCAAGTGAATTCAACGACTTGCAGTCAAATGATTGACTTGCAGTCGTTGAATTCACTTAAAAAGTTAATATTAACAACGCAGTTCGTCATGGAACAAGAAATCCAGGAAGATAATCATGTGTTTAATTCACGACTTTGACACTACAATTAAGCTACATTTATATTTGTAAAAATGATATACAACAAAGTTTGATAAATAATGAATTATAAGTAAGTTATATAGCATTATGATAATGAAAAATTATTGATATATAATATAAAAAGTTTGTTAAATAATATTTTGATTTTGTAAACTGTATTTCTTTGTGAAAAGTTGTACAACTTGGTTTGTACAGCTTTGTTACATACTGGAAACGCAGCCTTACAAGTGCATTTACACTGTTATATTGTTACTTTACTATATTATTATATTTTTCTATCAATTTTTGTCATTTTTATAACAACTTTATATAAAGCATTGTTTATCGAGATATGTTGTTCAGCACTGTTACATAAAATGAATGCAGTTTGAGACCGTTTAACTGTGTCGACGTAATATGAAGAATGCATATGAAATAATAATTGAATACAATTTTTCAATATGCATTTTTGAGCTCCAAATGAATCAGGAAACGAGTTTAAAGTCAAAAAGGTTTGGTTTGTTCCTCGCCATATAGTCCTTTCACTACTGGTGAATAGTACTATGGTTTGGCCAATTCGACTGGAAGACATAGTGTGTCCGGTAAGCAAAGATGGGCTTCAAATAGATATTATATCTATGGTACTACGGTCTGTTCCACGAGAATTTGGAGCGCGGCTATTGAATCAATGACGTAAGGGTTGGGCAGACTTACAACGACCCGTTCATTGTCCAATTCGTAGGGAATAGAGCGCATGCGCAAACTGTGTAGCGAAGCCATGGCCACAGTTTGTCTGCATAAAACAACAAATAAACTAAGCTTATTAACCTTTCTATACTGTCTATGTATACTTTGTATACTTAATACAGTATCCCTCATAAGTATAGAAAGGTTAGTTGGTTAGGCTTTTTGTTGTTTTATGCAGACTAACAGTTCGCGCATGCGCTCCATTCCCTACCAATCAACGGGTCGTGATTTATAAGCCAAACCATAAACGAAACTAAAATCAAGCGAATGCGAAATAGAACAGCTGCCTGCTACTGAGGGATGACTGTGAACTAGAAATTAACACAGGTGGCACGGTGACCGCCTTCCTATTGGCTACATCTGACTGCTGGCCTGTTGGTGTACGGGAGGAGCATCACTCAAAATACTCGTGGAGTTTTTGCACATATTCATTTTAAAGCCGCGTCTCCACCAACCGAACATGTCTGCCGAACATTGTGAGCGAATACGAAAAACGGACAAACATTAAACATATGGGTCACCGAACAATGACGACCAACAACAGGTTTTGCCACTATCCCACCACACCGATCATAATGTTCGAGAAGGTGTGCACACCAAACAATGTTCGGCGACATCAGATAATTCCAGCGAACACCGAGCATGTTTGGTTGGTGGAGACGCGGCTTAACCGTGCTATCCAAAACGAATAAACAATTTTTTAATTGAATTGAAAACACCACTTACACCGTAGAGAAAGGAAAGGCGAACGCTGCTGTGAATGCCAACTGCACAAACAATATTAGATAGACCTTTTTCACGAAGTTCTGGCGGACGGTGGCGTCTCCAAAGCCCGCTCCAAATCCTTCCGGGTTACACGCTTCTGGATCGCTCTGTCCTCCAGGCCGGTAAGGCCCTCCCATGTGCATTTGCTGAAAGCACACAAACAAAGCACACAATCACCATCTAACGCATTGTTGCTGTCCACTGTCGACGAAACTAACGTTCCATGTGACAAAAAGTGAACTAGATGCATTAATGGAACATAATGATACATACAGTATATGGTATATATTTTGAATCTTTTTGGTTGTAAAATGTTCCTGGAGAAGGAGGAGGGAGAGGAGAAGAAGGAGAAAAAAAGCAGAAGAAGGAAAAGAAAAGGAGATGGTAATCACGCAGAAGAAGAAAAAAGAGAACAAGAATGAAAAACAGATGGAGATGAAGAGTAAAGAAAAAGGAGGAAAATAGAACAGATGAAGGAGAAAAGAGTAAAGGAAACAGAGAATAAGAAAAACGTGAAAAGGAAAAAGAAGGTGATGACGAAGAAGATGATGTGACGAAGAAGAGGAATAGGAATAGGAGAAGAAGAGGAAAAATAGAAGAAAGAGATGGTGAAGATGAAGAAGAGGGAGGAGAAGAGGAAACAAAAATGGAGAAGAAACTTTGGATTAGGAGTTATGTCATATTCTAGATATTAGACTCAATTGAATCGGACAACCTGCTAGTTTAGTCAATAATCCCATTACGTTGATCAGAGGAGGCAGTAATACGCTATATGTATAGAATAATGAAACGAAAATGAAAAATTCTATATTAAGAGAATAATGAATAATATTACCACTCTCTTACTGTTATCATTATTAGGCCTATTATTATAGTTATTATTGATAACCACCTTCATCGTCATCATCATAATCAACATGTCTTGTCTTAATGTTTCAACATGTTTATTTTCTTCCAGTTTCTTATTACCATTTTTGTATTTGAAACATTCTCACATCTTATGTATGATGATTTTCAAGTTGTGTTAAAATGGGTAATTATGAAAAATTTCTTGTATCCCGACCTGCATTTGAATAAATAACGCCAGCACTAATGCTAACCAGAACACTATGTATCTGCCAGCTCTAAATGCAAGATGCTATAGAGCGAGCTGGGATATGGAGTGGCCAGGTTAGCATTAGCGTTATCGTTGACATTGTTTTGCCCAACCTCTCTAATATATTTAACTATGAACAAAATTGCAGTCTGGTGTCGTCAAGCTGGTGATATATCATGACATCATCAAACTGGTGTCACCAGTGACTGCTATGCGATATTTTTGCACTATTATTAAATTTGATTAATATTCGCAGTTTGTGTTAAAGAATTCTACACATTATTAGTATAAGAAAAATATAAGAGAACTAATTTGGAGAAATCGGCTGATTGCGCAATAAACATGCCATTTCTTCTGGCAAAACATGTAGAGAATTTAATTCTAAAAAAAACAAAGTTCAATAACCCCATTTAGCACAGCTCATAATATTAGAATTTCAATAAATCTAACCAATAGAAATAGCAAGCTGTGCAAAATTAGTATGATTTGATTCAATAGAAGCCGATTTTATCAAATTTGGATGTGTTTCGATTATTGAATTGATTTTATCAAACTTGGATGTATTGTCGGCTATTGGGTTACTTGACATTTTTTTGTGTAGAATTAAATTCCCTACACGTTTTGCCTAGAACTACAAATTTATTATAAACTTAAAAAACACTTTTGAATGGAAATTGACTCACGTTATGGCGTGACGGCCGTTTCGCTCTGTTGTCTAGAGCATCATCAGACGACCCACAGTACACTGATTCAAGGCATGAGTTTGAGGGTTAGTTATGTTGGAATGGTGAAGGGGTGGGGGGATGAGTAGGCGGGAGGTTTGAAATTGGGATTATTTTGTCAAATAGAGTATGTGAGAAAAAGTTAAGTTGATCATTTAAAATGTTGTCAGGTTGCTGCTTTGCATGTTTGTATATCTCATATTGTTCTAAAACATTGAGTTTCTGGCTTTTGTGAGTGAAGTGTAGTGTGTCTAAATTAGTGTCAATGTCTGTATAACTGTGGCCTGTTGAAATGATGTGTTCAGCAAAAGTGGAATGTGTGTATGGGTGTGAGAAAAAGTGGAATGTGAACACACAAGAGCCATCTCACACCCAAACACACATTCCACTTTTGCTGAACACATCATTTCAACAGGCCACAGTTATACAGACATTGACACTAATTTAGACACACTACACTTCACTCACAAAAGCCAGAAACTCAATGTTTTAGAACAATATGAGATATACAAACATGCAAAGCAGCAACCTGACAACATTTTAAATGATCAACTTAACTTTTTCTCACATACTCTATTTGACAAAATAATCCCAATTTCAAACCTCCCGCCTACTCATCCCCCCACCCCTTCACCATTCCAACATAACTAACCCTCAAACTCATGCCTTGAATCAGTGTACTGTGGGTCGTCTGATGATGCTCTAGACAACAGAGCGAAACGGCCGTCACGCCATAACGTGAGTCAATTTCCATTCAAAAGTGTTTTTTTAAGTTTATAATACATATTAGTGGAAACAAGATGGATCTTCAACATCATACAAATTTATTATTAAATTAATCATGCAAATTTGGGCCATTTTTGCATATTTTGTTGAATGTTTCAAAAATTACTTTAGTTACCAACTTCTAACTTGTTTTATTTAACTTTCAGCTCGATTTACATGAAACCAGACCAGTTTACAAGTAGAAAGAAGGCAATCATTTTTTAAAGGATGGAGCCCACATAGGTCTGAGACTTGTGCGTGGGTAAAACTGATAGAAATAGCTACTAACTTTCGCCATCTCAAATTCTGTAACAAAGAATTTCCGGACCTATGTTGACATGACATTTTTTCATTATTTTGGTGCGTACAAGCCCACGAAGAATTAGTAATTTGATGAGCAATCATTTTTTAAAGGATGGAGCCCACATAGGTCTGAGACTTGTGCGTGGGTAAAACTGATAGAAATAGCTACTAACTTTCGCCATCTCAAATTCTGTAACAAAGAATTTCCGGACCTATGTTGACATGACATTTTTTCATTATTTTGGTGCGTACAAGCCCACGAAGAATTAGTGATTTGATAAGAAATAACCAATTTAGCTTTGTACCAACCTCAATAGGCTGACCACCGCCATAAGGTGGATAGCCTCCGCCTCCCATAGGATAACCCCCGGCCTGTGGGGCATAACCTCCTGGAGGAGGATAGCCACCCGGTGGTGGATAGCCACCAGGCGGAGGGTAGCCACCATCTTGTGGAGGATAACCACCACCCTGGGGAGGATAGCCACCCCCCTGTGTGGGATAGGGTGGCTGCTGGCCGTAGGCGCCACCGTACGGCTGGCCTTGAGGTGGATACTGTGGCGGGTAAGGCGGGTTGCCCGGTATTATCTGTTCCTCTTGTCTCTGGAAGCCGTACATCTGTAAGCAGAGAATAAATCATTGTACAATAAAAGATGCAACAAGTGTTTCTTTTCAAAAAAGCACACAAATTTTACAATTAAAACTGAACTCAAAAACTAAAAACTAAAGACAAACCTACATTCCTCCTAACATCAAATATTGTTACTGTACTACTAACATAAAATTAATAATGGAATAAAATTAAACCGGTTGAGGAAAACTCAAAGTCCAAAAATATATTTGAAAGGTTTGCCAAACAGTTTCTTATAAACATAAATGAGCTAGAAAATTAGCTGAGGTCATTGGGTTAAAGGCACTTTAAAAAAAAAATTTCTTGTATTGCTTTTTCAAACTAATAGCCTATTAAATTTGTTATGCTTAGGTGGAGTACCGGGTTAAACTCGCTTTTTAATGTATAATTAAGTAACCCCAACACAATTTTTTTACAGGGGTGCCTTATATTTCTGCACCACAGTAGTCTAAAATCTTATCCTTATCAAATCTGTTTCTGTCAATTGTATTTGTTTTATCAATTTTTTTTCACTTAAAATTTATCGAATCAAGTATATTTTTTATTTTTTTCACTTATATGATGTCATAATTGAGGTTACTGTGTGTATTATTTATTGTATGATGTTGTGTTGCCGAAATAAATTATTATTCTATTCTATATTATGTAATATGACATATAAAATATACTATGTACTTTTACAGTATATATACTATATATACTTTTCATTTTATTATTTAAAATTGTATTTGCATTAATTTGATTTTGCGAAAAAAGGTTGATCAGATTATGAAACATAATTTAAATAAGGGTTTGATCCTCGTCTAACCGAAACATTTTTCTTCAGACACCTCCCGTGTTCTCAGTGACATGTTAAGCCCGTCGGTCCCGGCTGCCTAAAATATTCAAGTTACGTCAGAGGCCCTGAACTTATTTAGGTGCTACCTGAGAACTCTGACACCAGACCTGAGCCAGACATGATACTATAATTATTTAAATCTGCCTACCTACGAACCTTTGTACCTTCTTTTTCTGAGCCCAACTAATTTCTGAAGCTAGCGTTTCCAACAATACAGAATCAGGACAAGGGACAACGGAAAAGGAAAGTGATAGCAGAGTGCCGTAGCAGGTATCTGTTCAATCAGAGATAAGATACGAAAGTCCTGGGCGCTCTTTGTAAGGGTGACCAATTGGATTGGCCAGCAAAAAAATACTCTGTTCTCTGATGTAAAATAACTTTCCGGTGGTTCGGAACCCACCTAAAAATGTAGGTCCAACTCATCAATCACCATCATCCAATTCATTACCCACGCACAGGTCTCAGACCTATGTGGGCTTCATCCTCCGAAAAAAAGAAAAGGCCGTTATACATTACATCTTATGCTTTCATATACCGTAGTGTTATAATAAGCTTTATGTTATAGAAAATAATTTATGGATTTTTATCAAATTTAATAAACCATTTTACTTTTGTGCACTTTCCTATTTAAAAATGTTTAGAACTTTGTTGTTAAAAATGCGTAAAAATGTTTCAACACTTAAACCTAACCCATCTAAAGTACGTCGGGATACGGAGTGTAATGTACACACGCCTTGTCCGCTAGCCTATTTCCGTGTTTTTGGAAACCCCTAATTTAAAGAGAGTATAATATATTGCGGGATATAACTTTTTTCTCAATTCAACTATTATTTTTATAATAGTATAAAACTTTTTTTAATAAAGTTTAATAAACATTTTTTAAATAACTTTTTTTCTCAATTCAACTATTTTTTTTATAGCATAATTCATCCCCCGTAAAGCTCACAAACGGCAACACCAATCGATCTACCTTTCTTCCAGTTTAAAATGAATCTGACAAATTGGGACAAACATTTTCAGTCTTCATGTAATTTTACCAGTTATTCAACTTTGAAATTTTTTTGAACAGTTGTGCTTCATATTCTTCAACATTACCAGGGCTACAACAGCCCAAACTCATGGTCACATTTTTAACCAGAACTAGATAAAATGTTATAGCCTACAATAGGTTAGGAAAACGTTTTATGAAACTTAAGAATGTGAGACTGTAGGTCTATCCTTCCTGCATAGTAATATGCATGTAGTTAATATAGTTAATTCTGACCAAGTATATCTATTGGGATTGCCTCAAAAATGATAACAGATCGAAAAACTTACATAATAATACTATACAGAACTGAAAACAATAGGCTCAGGTAGATAACTTATCAAGTTGAACAGGAAAACTATTCTCTACTAGAATTCAGCAGTATTTAGATTAGGTACCTTATCACTTTCAAGTGGTGTCATAATTTTTCTTACATAAAGCTCAACACGAAGAAACTTTGAAATAGTTTTGAACTTGATTCACCAGACTAATTAATATTACTTTTTTGTCCTCAGTTAAGTTTTCAAGTCTTTACTAGTTCATTACCAAACTAAATTTCACATCATTAATGAAATGAATAAACACATGCTACACTGAAAATGAATTATTTTTTCACAATTTAGTTGTGTTAAAAATGTATTGCTTTGCTCTCGTAAGTGAAAGATATACAATCTAATATCAAAACTGACACTGTATTTCAATTAAGTATATGATTTTCACGCACTTTTACTAGAAATACTGGAGGAATGCACTTCACTTCTAAAGAGAAGAGGCTGACGAAGCTTCTCTTTAGAAGTGAAATGCATTCCTCCAGTATATCCAGTAAAAGTGAGTGTAAGGTCCATGTTATACGGGCAGCTTTGACGCGACAGATAAAACGCTGACGCTGAACATAAAAAATGGAGCTGTTATACGAGCAGAAAAAACGCCTCGTCGTCGACGCAAACGCTCACTGGTGGAGCTAAATTGAAACTTGACGAAGGCCACAACAATAAAATTAAGCTGTTCATGTGAACCTGCGAACTCACATGAATACGCCAGAGGAATAATAATAAATTTAATAATAATAATAATTTCTCTGGATGATACTACAAAACATCCAGGGGAGTTTATTAAAAAAAAAAAAACAACAAACATACAGATATTAAAGAGAATCCCGACTCTTAAAATTGCTACAAAATATAATTTTATTCCTAATTATGATATCCCACTATAATAATATGTGTCGGGGTGATCATAATAATATATAATTATTGAATGTGTGGTGAGCAGTGTTGTCAACATAATTATAGCAAACTTCAAATAAATAACTTATACTAGAGGTGACAACACTGGTGGTTTTGCTGAGGAAGCAGATTGGCCGCGTCAAAGCTGCCCGTATAATAGCAACGGCGTCATTTCTGCCGCGTTTTTGCTGCCCGTTTTACCGGTCTGGACGCGTTGTCGACGCTGACGCTGACTTTACAGGGTCCGACGCGACAGATATAACGCTCGTATAACTTGCACACAGGGAAGTCCATTGCCCGGTTGGCCTTGGCGTGTACGCGACGTAAAATCTGTCGCATCAAAGCTGCCCGTATAACATGGGCCTAAATCATATATTTAATTCCTGGATTTCTTGTTCCATGACGAACTGCGTTGTTAATATTAACTTTTCATGTGAAATTTAACGACATGCAGTCAAATATTTGTTAAGAATAAGTATAATAACTCACTTAAACTGGCCGAGTACTTTCGAATCTATGAGATCAATCATCAGAGGCTCCTAGATCATCATGTCAGTTTTTTGGTTAGAAGTGTTGTGGTTTTTGTAAAATATGATCAAAAAGTTTGTGAGATTTAAAATTTAGTTGTTCATTGAGAATGTTTTGTTTATTGTGTGTGGTGTGTTTGTATATTTCAAATTGTTCCAAGGTGTTGAGTTCGTGTCCTTTAGATTTTATGTGTAGAATGTGTAGGTTGGTATTGATGTCGGTAAAAGTGTGTCCAGTTTGAATGATATGGTCAGCAAAATTCGATTCAGCTTTGGATGTCAGGGCCTGAAAGTGTTCCTTGTAACGTTGTTTGAATGTGCGGCCTGTTTGTCCTATGTAGAATTTGTTACAATCAGAGCAGTTTAGTTTGTAGATCCCTGGGAGATCGTATTTGTTTGTGTTCAGTGTGGTTTTGAGTGTAAGTGCATTTTAGCGAATTTCTTCAAATTCAGCTATTACAGCAGGTCGTGATGTGCGACTTTCACCCGGGACCATGATGGAAATTTGTTTTGGAGCCCCCAGAGTACAAAAATCATAGTGGCACAAAATGTTATATATGTAGATATATATATATATATATATATATATATATATAGATATATATATCTATCTATGTGTCTGATAGCACGATAACTTTTGAAGGAGATGTCCGATTTCCACCAAATTTGGTATACACTTTCCTCTTGTGAATAGCTTGGACAAGTTCGTTAGCCAGGAAAATCCAAAAAGGTTAACCCCCTTTTCGGGGGTATTTTCCCGCCAAAATTAGGGGTTTTCAAGAAAAAAGGGTTGTATTTGAAAATTTTAGTTCTATTGTTAGACTTTAAGATAGAGCTCATGGAGTCAAAAATTTTAAGGTATTGCACTGCCTTCTAGCTCAACAAATTTTCAAGATATCAAGAAAAAACCATTGTTGTCAAAAGCTGTATCTTGCCCTATGGAGTTAGTTATTTGGTGCTAAAAAAGTGTTTCAGGAAAAAACTTTAATCTTTTTTTTTCTTGACTGTTCCTTATGGTTTTTGAGGCGCTGAATCCGAATTTCAACTCATCCACCTCGAAAAACCAGTGCGTTTTGAGAAAAGCAGCCATTTTCAAAATGGCGTCGAAAATTTTTTAATTTGTCAATTTCTGTGCAATATGAAAAAAGTGATTAGTTATCAGTATTTTTTGGTGATAAAAGCGAATATGGAGCTAGTTTTTTTCAATTTCAAATTATTTTAATTTCGTGGGGGGAGGGTTTGAGCGTTGATGCTCTTTATTACGCTTTAAAATAAGTCAATTTTATTGAGGCAGAACAACCATCCATTTTGAAATTTCCAAAAAAATTATTCTATTGGGTTTGAGCGAATTTCTTGAAATGTAAATATTGCAGTTGGTCGTGATGTGCTACTTTCACCCTGAACCTCGATATAAACTTGTTTTGGGGTCCCTAGAGTACAGAACGCTTCGTGTTTTTTCCAGAAATTAAAAAAATATATAGCCTATAGATATTCATAAATATTTGAAAAAATACAGAAATTCGCTAAGTTTTGCAGGTCCTGCGAAAGGAGTATTTTATTTTGTTTTTTGTTCTGAATGAGATGGTGTGGCCGGCTTTTTTGAAGATTTTTGCTAGTCTGTGTGATTGTGGATTAATGTATCTCAGCATTCAGGTCAATGCTACACAGACTCAACAACACACCGCTTTCCACCGACAATTACCACACTGAACTAAATACAATAAAATACCTAGCACAAGAAAACGGCTACAAACACGACCTAATTGACAAACTCAGTCATAAAATAAGAAACAAAAAACAAAACACCAACACCACTGACAAAAAATACATCACAATGACATACATTAATCCACAATCACACAGACTAGCAAAAATCTTCAAAAAAGCCGGCCACACCATCTCATTCAGAACAAAAAACAAAATAAAAAATGCACTTACACTCAAAACCACACTGAACACAAACAAATACGATCTCCCAGGGATCTACAAACTAAACTGCTCTGATTGTAACAAATTCTACATAGGACAAACAGGCCGCACATTCAAACAACGTTACAAGGAACACTTTCAGGCCCTGACATCCAAAGCTGAATCGAATTTTGCTGACCATATCATTCAAACTGGACACACTTTTACCGACATCAATACCAACCTACACATTCTACACATAAAATCTAAAGGACACGAACTCAACACCTTGGAACAATTTGAAATATACAAACACACCACACACAATAAACAAAACATTCTCAATGAACAACTAAATTTTAAATCTCACAAACTTTTTGATCATATTTTACAAAAACCACAACACTTCTAACCAAAAAACTGACATGATGATCTAGGAGCCTCTGATGATTGATCTCATAGATTCGAAAGTACTCGGCCAGTTTAAGTGAGTTATTATACTTATTCTTAACAAATATTTGACTGCATGTCGTTAAATTTCACATGAAAAGTTCATATATTTAATTGCAATATAGTGTCATTTTTTATATTAGATTGCTCATCAAGTATTTCGTCATCGAAAACATCACAGATTGAAAGATATACTGTACTACAAATTAAATTGAATAACGATATTTGATATTTGCAATTATAAACATACAAGTTCCTGAAAATTGGAATCTATCTTTCTCATACAATATAATGGATGCTTGCAGAAGATATGTTCTGGAATCTACAGACATTTTGCATAACAATTGAGGTGATACTACCAATTGGAGCAATTCATTTCCTAACAACCTTGGCTTCAATGCACAGAGTTGACTCTTAATACACAATTACTGTGAAGAAACCTCGCATCATTTATTAGAATTGAGACCCTACGCATCTTAACATGTTCAACTCAAGAAAAACATGATTTTCCGGAATTTTAATGAATAATACAAAACATAGGACTATTTTGTATCAATTATTTTTTTCTAATTTGGTATTTATTTAAAACTAGCTGGCTCGACGCGCGTTGCTGCGTTCTCATAAAAATTCTCCTTGATTTTATTATTCGCCACCTCCCGCTGAGGTTACATTTCAAATTAGGAAAGAAGTTAGTCCTAGGGCTCTACCAGCTGATCATAGAGGCTTTGTTGTTTTCTTATTCACCACCTCTGAATGAAGAAACATTTCAAATTTAAACCTCCTATGACTATAAGGGTAGAAGCTAGGTTTTTTATTTTATTATTCGCCACCTCCCGCTGAGGCTGCCTTTCAAATTTCTAGCTGCATTGGTTAACAGATGTCATCAACCTGGCATAAATTAAATTTCATAATACCCAGTCATATGTTTCCTACATATTGCAAGTCTCCGACTGCTCGGTAGTCTACATGCAAAGTGCAAAGTCTTTCGCTATTCAAAGACAGCGTAAATAACGCCGCTAAGGGGCCTGCCATATGATTAAAAACTGTTGACTTCTATCAGCTGTTCCTTTAAGCTATTTGGCCGGCAAGTTCAGTAGGTTAGGTCTATAAAATGGATTAATTAATAGTAATTATTAACTCTTCTATTAAAATTTATGGTCAGAAACCATCCCCAATATTCACACAACATATTCCCAAAGTTTCATGCTGATCTGTCAAGTAGTTTTGGAGTCTATAGGGAACATACATACATACAGACAGACATTCATCTCTATCTATAAAAGGATGATACCCTGACTCACTCATCAACGCAGAGCCAAAACTACTAGGCCTATGAACTTGAAATTTCGTATGAACAATCCTTATAGGATTTCACCGTGCAATAAGAGAGGATTTTTCAAAATTCGCAATTTTAGGGGAGTTTTTAGGGGGTTAAAGTTTTGCCTATGCAAAGCACGGGTACATGGCTAGCTAGCTTACTGGGATCTTTTAATCATATGGAAAATAATTTGAAATTTTTCAATCTGCTGTACACGCTGTTTCGATGGACAAGCTGTTTGTGTGTTTTGCAAATCATCATTCACCTAACTACTGAACTTGCCGGCTAAACAGCTTATAGGAACAGCTGATAGAAGGTAACAGTTTTTAATCATATGGCAGGCCCCTTAGCGGCGTTATTTACGCTGTCTGGAACGCAAAAACTTTGCATGTAGGATACCGTGCAGTCGGAACCTTGCAGTATGTAGGAAACATATGACTGTGCATGATGAAATGTAATTATGCCGGGTTGATGACATCTGTTAACCAATGCAGCTAGAAATTTGAAATGTATTCTCAGTAGGAGGTGGCGAATAATAAAATAAAAAACCTAGCTTCTACCCTAATAGTCGTGGAAGGTTTAACTTTGAAATGTTCATTGAGAGGTGGTGAGTAAGGTCTTACTGTGTAAGAAAACAACGAAGGAGGCCTCTCTGATCAGCTGGAAGAGCCCTAGGACTAACTTCTTCGTTCTTCCCTAATAGTCCAAGAAGGTTGAAATTTGAAATGTAACCTCAGTGGGAGGTGAAAAATAATAAAATCAAGAATTTCTTATGAGAACGCAGCAACGCGCGTCGGGCTAGCTAGTTTTTATATATATAGATAATAGATCTAACATTGCTGTTAACTGAAAATACAGTATTAAAAAGCTAAATGTTTTCAAACTTTATAATAGTAGTAACGTATTCTAATAAATATATAATACTAATACAACATGAGTACTACTGTTCGTACCTTTCTAGATGAGCTTCACGCATCTCAAGTGACCAAAGATCGGTCGAACTTATACTTATTTAGTAACTATCAAAACAATGAACCTTAGGAATAAAAATAATAACAAAAATAAAAATAAAAGAGATTTCCTTCAAGAACTGCAAATATAAGGTTCACTTCTTTTTATTCATAAGGCTCAATAAATACATAGGATCTCTAACCATAATCTAAACGTCTATTAATTATTATGATAATGTATATTCAATGTAACAACACTCTATAATTTACATTAATTATTTCAGTTATAACCGACGGAGTCATTTTAGGTAGAAATATTGTTAACTTTTTAAGTGAATTCAACGACTTGCAGTCAAATTTTTATAAAGAATAAGTAGAATTTACTTACTCTGTAGGCCGAACGTTTTCGAATCTTAGAGATCCATTTTCAGAGGCGTCCTTCCTGATCATCGATGTCAGTTTTTTTGTTAAAATGGACGCCTCTGAAAATGGATCTCCAAGATTCGATAACGTTCGGCCTACAGAGTAAGTAAATTCTACCTATTCGTAATAAAAATTTGACTGCAAGTCGTTGAATTCACTTAAAAAGGTTATATTAACAACGCAGTTCGTCATGGAACAAGAATTCCAGGAAAGAAATATTGTTTTGGCTCTAGCAAAAATCTACATTCTTAGTACATATCGATCCAATAAATAAAAATATAATCTACTACTACATGTGATTTAACAATGATGCTAATCAATATTCAATCTAGCAATATTTTTTAATCCAATAATATCATAATTTTATCACACTGCTTTATCATTTCTGTAACAGCCCACTGTGATGTGCTGAAATATTTTTTTGGTTTGAACAAAAATCTGCTTATCGATCCAATAAACACTAATCCCCACTACCATAATCTGATTGCTGATGATTTAATAATGTCGATAACCTGAGACAAATAATTGCATTATTCCCATCATCAACTATCAACTATTTTTCACTGTTTATTCCACTTGTATTTGTAAAAACCGCACTATAAAGAATGTGTCACCACTTTAGTGACAAATTAACCGATCTTGTTCACAAGTGAGACCGCATGCTGACAAGAATGAAAAGCACTACTGAAAGTCCTAAACAAAAATCTCCAAGTGGAAGCTCATTATTTCCAGTACAGTAGTACACTACAGCGACAAATTTTATCGATTACCAAGAAATTATTTTTAGTTCTTTCCGTGACCTTCTATCTCAGAACAACAGGTTGTAGAGTTGTAGATTGCCCGACAATAGTGCAATTAAACCAGGGATTCATTTCAGCCGGAGCACACCGGAGCTCCACTCCGGTACCTTTTAGGACGCCGGAGTGGAGCTTCGGCTATCTAAATCGATAATAAAATAATTTATTTTAAACCAGATCTGAACTAGCTTGTTATTTTGTATATTATGTAATATTATAATGTGCATTACAAACCATGCTCAAATGCGTTTAAAATGCACCAAACCAAGTGAAATTTTCAAACATTTTCCGGGGGAGCAGGTGTTTAAGAGAAGGGTTTTATAGGCCTATAAGAAGGGCTTTTGGGGTTTATATAAGATAATTTTGGAAAAAATTATTCTTTCTTAATTAATTAATTAATTTATTATCTACAGATTTTGTAACTTTATTTTAAAAAAAAATTCTGGTTTGTTTTGATAAAATTGTAAATAACAAGAAAACTGATAAATGAAATAAAAGCGAATTAATTAGCTTATAAAGCTTACCTCTATACTTAAAAATATGTATTCAAGTTTAAAGTTTAAGATATTGAGGAAACCAATGATTGAAAATAATAATATTTCCCTAAAATTTAGTCAGTAATCTAAAACATAATATGAATAATATATAAGCACGAACTGTTTGAAATATATACAGATTACATTTCATTTTGTGAGTAATAAAACATTAATTCTTGTAAAGTGAATATTATAAAAATGTTATAGGCCGAACGAAGAGAGGTCTCTGTTTCAAGATGAACGTTTTTCATATCTGCCTGTAACGCATTTACGGCTAAATGTGTGGACCAAATTTTATGAAAATCTTGCATGAATCTTCCATGGAATCTTCCAAACGCCCAACAATGTATAAGGATTTTCTAAATTTTCTCGCATTTAAAGAATATTTCAAAGGGGGAAAAAGGCACTTGGGCTTTCTTCTATGGGGAACAAATTATTTTTAAATTGAGCTTCTCCATAATATGCAATTGGAATCAGATTTCAAGATAGTCCTTGGGCCCTCTTATTCATCTGGTTGAGCCTTCATATGAATCAAGTTGTTCATAAGAATAACACATTTGTTTGTGAAAAACAATTTTTTTCTAATATTTCAATTAAGTATAATAACCAGTGATTACTCCGTAAATTATATGCAAATTTAATATTGTTTTACGAACTCATTCATCAAACATCTGAAATCTGATTTGGGCAATTAGCTGTCTCGCAAGTAGAAAACACAGCCTTGTTGATGAGATACAGTGACCTTTTCTGAAAACAGACATGAAATAAACTATGCGAATTTTATCATAAGGGCTAGGTCTGATGACTGTATTTAATTTTTCTATGGTGATTATCATGGAGTTCATCGATTATGTTCCTCTGTGTAAGCACCCTTATTCTTGGGCGTGAGCTCTACTGTTCAAAGAACTACTAGTTACTATTTATATGAATGTCTATATTGCTTGTAGGTTTTTATTTCGATAAAATACTGTATATTGAAAATATTTTTGGAAGAGAGAAATAAGATATAACCAGTTGTCTGCATTTAAATAAATTGAAGTCTACGCTGACTGTAATAAGACAAATGAGATTTTTCAAGTAATATGAACAATATAATAAGAGTTGATGAGCAGAAAACTTCCAACTCATTGTTAAACACTGCAAGGTCGAAATGCAGAGATATCCAATTACGGAGTCTACTTGTAAAAATATAGTAGGCTGGTTCAGGTCACATGGGATACTTCTGAAAGCTTCATTTGCATTATTGCGAATTCTACACGGCTCTACACTACCTTCAGCGAAAACGAATAAAATTATTGTTTGAAAATATAGAGGTTAAATTATTTATTTATTAAATTAATTATATTATTGATATTTACTGTTATAAACATGTTATAAAATAGCGCAGTGATAATATTCCCTCATAATTTTTTTGTCGGATGATGCCCAGATGAGTCTGAAACTTGTGCGTGGGTAATAAGGTGGGTGATTATACAAAATATCCAAGGCTGAACGAGATTCGAACTCGTGACCACAAAAGTATCGGCCAGCTAGTCTTATCAGAGCTCCACCGACTGCGCCACCACGACTGCCTATATAAAAGCTTGCGTGAAGCTTTGTAAAAATGTTTTTATTAAAAAAAAAAAAAACAATTTCCGGGTTTTGGCCGGGTCATATTTTCCTCGAATATTGACTAGCCAACGGTATTGAGAAATGATATATACTACCTATTGATAACGTTTTTATTTTTAAAAAACACTTACCTCAGAGTAAAATAATATTGAGCCTATACTATTTTATATTGCAACTGAGAGTTTAATTACCGTACCATTTCTCTATGATAGTTTTTTTGCAAAAACCACAAAGATTTAATAAAACGTAACAAATACTTAATCACTAATAATTATTGAAAAATTCTCAATTTTTTCAATTGAATGTGCAATGTGACAACACATTAGCTAATTCAATTATTGATAAAATCCAACGGTATCAACATAAATGATCAGTTTGTCGGTACTGTTTTGCGTAGTATGAGTCATGCAATCATCTCTATTGGGAGTTCGCGCTCGCGCCTTGATGAATACAGTGACGTCGATCTGTGACGTCATAGTCTCGACATTAAACTGGTTCCGAGGACTGAATAGTTTCCCTTCCAAAAATAGACAGCGAGGAAAGGCCACTCGAAATGACCCAATACAACGAACGGCGAATGTGAATCATCAATTTCATGATAAAAATTGTTCTGATAATTGATGTTGACGTGTTATGGTCCATTTGTTTCTAGGCTGGCTCACAGGAAATCTCTTCTAACACCCGTGGTCTGACAAAAAAATTTACGAGATTTTAAATTTTAAAAATATTTGGGTCTTTACAATTCCCTTGTTTCAACTACGGCTTGACAGGAACCTCTAAACGTCAAAAGGGCTGTGCAATCAAGGATTATTAACTGATATTATCAAAGTTTCTTGGACATCTGGCTACTATTAAGTTATTAAAATCGAGTTTTACAGCTAGAAGAAAAAATATTTTTCAATGTTTTTAAATCAGTTTTCAAATTTCTTGGATATTAGTACTATCAAGTTATTCAAATAGCGATTTCAAGGAGGGGAAAAGTATTTATGAATGTAATACTTCTTGGAAACTATATATAGCCCAACTTTTAAAAAACAATGCCAAGTAATTTTCTTAATTAAAACTGGACATACAGTAGCCTACTGATTTCCAACAATACATATATCACTTAATGCGTTTATATTAATACAGTTCTACATATACATTTTCTGTTATTAGGAGACTAGTAAAGTTGTCTTTGAGATCTGTATCCGACTAATAAGATGTCTGATTAATTATTACCAATTAAAAATTGAATCAATTTAATTTCATTACATGTTCATTCCTGCTTAGCAAAACGAATAAGACTATTGCATTCAAGACTCCTGATGTTCACTGCTTTAAAATTCAACTGGTGGTTCGGAAACCAACTAAAATTGTAGATCCACCATGTTTCCCTTAACATGGCTCAAACGGCCAGATGGTAACACCTGTAAGAATCTCCCAACTAAGACGTCAGAGAGTTAGGGCAAATGTACGTTAACGATAACCTGAAGACTCTATGCATCTTTGTTCTAAAAGCAAAATGTTATAGAGCAGGCAGATGCATAGAGTGCTCAGGATAGCATCAGAGTTTTGCCCAAGCTCTCTATTAGCTCAGTTTTACTTAAATTAATCTAGTTGAATTCCTGGATTCCTTGTTCCATATCAATTTGCGTTGTTAATATTAACTTTTTATGGTAAATTCAAAGACTTGCAGTCAATTTTAATTGAGAATAAATAATATTTTTACTCACTAGGCCAAAAGTTTTCGAATCATGAATCGTTTCGAGAAAATTAATCTCCATGATTCGAAAACGTTTGGCCCAAAGTGAGTAAAAATATGATTAATTCTCAATTAAAATTGACTGAAGTCGTTGAATTTACCATAAAAGGTTCATAATCTAATTGAATAGGTACGTTATATGATTTCTGAATTTTATTTTACAATAGAGCATAAAATGACTTTTCCTGTTGAAGAATAAGGCGCATGTCCAGATCAAAGTTCTGCAAACTGTTACAAATCATCATTCAACATGTGGTCGCCAAAAGCATGTTTCATGTGAGCTTGAGAGGCGTGTCAAGTTAGCCAAGTGGCAAATGTATACCTCAGATCTTAATTCTGACTTATCTCATAATCTCAAGACACTAATATGGCATGATGAAGATGATGGGCATCGCTATGTTATACATGTTTATCACATAGCTCATTTGTTACTATGTTTGTCATGCTTCACCACATCACTAAATTAATGTATTTCTTAATTATTGAATTGAGGTTAGCCGGTATCTTGCATCATTATTTTCCTTGTTCAATGACCCGTTCTGGTAGGGTAGGTAATGCTGTAGACTTCTGACTATTGATTGATTCTGAGCTTTCAACAACAGAACGTCAGAGTGAAAAATAGTGAGTATACATTTATACATTGCTGTCCTCAGCAGAATAGAAGTCAATTAATCACTCAATAATAGCTTAATCCAAAGTCAATGATCCAATTCCACAGATACAAAAAAGAGATCCAACAATAATTCTTCTTATTCCAATTCTGTGAAAGAATCAAGCAATATCCTCTTCAGAAATACCTACACAGAAAAAATTAGTGATAGCAATAAGAATCTTTCTTAAGATAATAAAGCCCAAAGTAAATGAACAAGAAATGCTTTGTCTGGTTTAGAATTTAACAAAGCAGAGAATTAATGAACTAAGTTATGAGGGATAATAAACAACATGAACGGAGACTTAATAAATGCAAAGAATGTTTAGTTTTTCATGCCTCACAGTAGGTAGATAGCAATGATGTGCTCTATCGTCATGATTAACGATGATGGGCCTTCTTCATAACCTATGTAATTTTGTAATTGTAAGATCACAATGTAACTAAGTTTTAGAAATGGAATAGAGTTCAAAACTTTGAAAACCAAATTAAAGTATTGTTTTACGTAGATACTCTTTTCAAAGATCAACTGGGCTTGAGCTGATAAGGGAAATTAGTTGCAAATTGCAATCTATGAAATAAAATGATTCGGTAACTGATTCGGAGGTTCAAATTTCGACCATTCAAAATAGACATGCATAAAATGTGACAAGATTGCACAAGTTAATAAACAGTAATACTAGTTCGGGCAAGGCCTACTTTTGTAAACGTACCTTGAATGCGTTTATCCAAACGGAAAGTTCGTTTCAATAACTACACAAACACTGCACACTGAATAAAATTAACCACTCTACGGGGTAATTTGATTTTAACGAATTTCACAAATTCAAACAAGATGTACTAATGTTGTGTAATAAACGCTAAACCAGATCCAATATCGTGATTGATAACGTTAAAATTGCATAGCATACGCCGACGCAACGCAGCTGAAGAAGACCGACAGCGAAATGAAGACTCAAGAGAAGAGGAAATTGATCATGCGCAAAGCAGAGGCCGAGGCCTATTTGAGATAAACAAAACCATGTGATCTAGAGAGCCATATCTGAGCGGGAATCTTTGAATTTTCAAATACAGTAGTAATAAATTATTCCATTACATAGGGAAAGCCAGTTTCACTTCATTGTTAATCCCTTTTTAATGGCTGTTCCAATCTTTCAATTTTAAAATCTCTGTTCATTTTTTACCAATGAATACATCACAAATGATTATGAATATTTCCAATAACTTAAATTAATGGATAATTTCCAATAATTTAATAAGATTAAGAGAAATAATAAATTATGGGTGATTATGACATTCAAATACTTTCTTGCCAGTGAAACTTTTAAAAGAACCTCGGTGGCTTATGCTGTCCATTAGTTAACATTTTTCTGCACTAGACTTATTATTTCAAATTTCAATTTATTTTAATAGTGATAGCCTATATATGGTAGTAGGCGCACCCAGACCTTTGGCTCCCCTGAAGGGCGGTACGAGATTTTGCTGACCTTTTTTTGAAAGATTAGCCCTACCACACAATTGGTTTAGCCCTTCCTTTCGTCCCCTAACACAGTTTATATTTAATTTCTTTTTAGCTTATTCAACAATAAGGCCAAAAAAGTTAAAATTTGGTATACATATGTGTGGGTTATTAAGGCCCAAGACGCTTAGAAAGAAAGGGTTCCAAAATATTACCTAAAGATAAGTTGGAAACTGACAAATTATTGTAAATTTAGTGTTTTTCAATGTTTGGACCCAGAATAAACTATTTTCGAAAATTTAGTTGATTACCGTTCTCAAGAGCCACGTGGCCTAGGAAGTTCCGTATCCATGCTCATACAAGACCAAGTGTACTGCACAGCTTTCAAAATTTTCTCGCAAAAAGGGCAAGAATTAATTATTTTAAAATGTTATAAAAACTCTCCCTTCCCTTCACTGGGGTCAGTCGGACAGCAGTGAGCATACTGACTCAATTCTTTGAATTTTTCCCCTTGTGGTCAAGGGGGTGGAATTTTTCCCCTGGCTAGACTATATTAAGGCGAGCATGGTAAGTCAAAAGCCGACAATTTTTCCAACAGATTTCTACAAATTTTTGCGTACTTCATAGTACGAGAATACTTCAATAATTATGCTAGTTGAAGACATGTAACATTTCTTTTTGGATTTTCCAGTTCTTATAATATCAAAACCACATGGATGAAAGCCCTATAGATTCAGATTAACAAATTAAAAAAGATACCGTACCTGCAATAATCCACTATCTTTACTTCTTTTCTAGTGACTTCAATTTCTTGGGAATGTTCAATGCTGTTAGGTTTAAAAGTTGGCTTTCATGATTAACGCACTATGATCAGCGACAAGCGGCCCTGTAACATCAACTTCAAATCTCAGCATGTCCATGTTTGTTGCAACCGTATCCAGACAGCGGTTCCCTCTGGTAGGTGTCTCAGAGACAACATGGAGCCCATGAGCACACAGCAGGTAAACAAAAGTTCTTGTAGATAGCTTTTTATAATTTACTGCTATGTTGAAGTCACCTCCTATTATAATATTCTTTGTCATATTCTGAAACTTAGGAAAACAAGAATACAACCCAATGAAAAAACCATCAAGTGACCAACTACCATTTGGTGATCGGTAGACACTTAGGATAACAGTTGATGACTCAACCAGCTCAAAACCTGCCACCTCTATATGCCACGTCATATTGACGGTTTAGCATGTTATGGTGATTCTAATGTAGGGCGATAAACATAATTTAAAAAATTAAATATAGTTTTTCATTTTTCCCTCTACTGTATTTTGTTAGCCCTTCAATGATGGAATAAAGAAGACTTTCATCACTGTTTAACCAGTGCTCACAAATGCACAACACATCTGGCTTAATATCCATACAGAAAAGTTGCGCTAGGTTAAATTTAGTTCATAAACATTGAACGTTCAGGAAGCCCAACATTAAACACTTATACTTGTCTTGTCAACCTGAATACTACTATCACTGTTTTAACTATGGGAACACTGAGATTCTACTTCACTCGATGTTTATTTTTCCAAATAAATTCCGAGGGAGCCCCCGAACTCCCTTTTAAAGGACATTTTTAAGTACGGTGCTGTACGGTACCACAAACAGGTGAGGTGATGGGGAAAGTTTCAATTAAGCCTCCTTTAAAGATTGGCTACTTGAACAATACATTTTGGCACGAGTCCGGATCTTCCATTGACAATGATACAAAAACGAATTAAAAATTACTTTGGCAGACAATGTGGGTTAAAATTATGCTAGGTGGATGAATTTATGTCTAGAATCACTTAAAATGAGGTTTTAGAAGGATTATTTTTAAAAAATTCCGAACAGAGTACCCCCGACCAAGCTTTTGAATAAAAAAGCTGTATTGTCATAAATTATTAGCACTTAAAGGAATTCGAAATTAATAAACTCTGTTTCCATAAATTATTGTTAGAGAGCACCTCCTTCTCCTCGTATGGTGTAGCACATAGTGCCTAGAGCCCACCACCCCTTCCGCACACATTATAGCATCATTGGTCATCCCCCCTCCAGACTGACCCTCTAGTCACGCCACTGATTTTAATCAATTTCGGGCTGAAAGAAAATACTACCCTACATCATGACAAGAAACTACTCTACAGCACTTGGAGGAATAAATCTCAATACATTTTTAACAAATTTTTATTATTGAAAAAACTTGACAGAACCAGTTTATTGAAAGCTGTACAAATTATTTTCATGCCATTGTAGATGAAATTAATATTATTGATTGAAATAGATATTCAAATTCGAAAAAGATAGACAAGCGTTTTCAAGTTATTATTTGAGACATGATAAAGTACTGTACTTCACAGTTAAAAGTAAATAGCCTTATTGATGATTGTATAATAATTTCAGTATAATAAAACCCCAGAGTCGCAGAGATATTAATCAGTCATGAAATAAGAAATCCAAGATGGAATGCTTATTTTGTAATGAATAATTCCTATACTATTCGAAAGGTTTACACCAGTTTTGTTAATCCTAAGTAATTTACATGTTTGTTTTTTATTATTGACACGCTCAGAAATGTATTAATTCACCATAATAGAAGGTAAGCTAAATGATTTTCTGTCAATTATTTTCTCGATTGTTAATTATTTATCACAGCACTGTATATAGACTAACAATAAACATGGAGCTTGTGCTATTATAACATTTCTAGGACTTCTAACACATTTATTTGTATGCCAGGTATTCTTAGAAATAAATTCACAACACTGAATCTATTAATCTTGAACAAATTTGGGAAAATTTCTACCAAATGCTTCATCAACACAAGTGAAAAATAATCAAACAAAAGTTTCAACAGTTTTACAATAAGAAAAAAAAAATGAATAAAAAGCTCCTGCTCATATTGAATATTATTTGTTTGTTTGTACAATTATATTACAATTATTTTATAAAAATTCATGGAAATAGTAACTGGTTTCCTATATTCTGAGTCCACTGCTAACAAGGCTCAAATTTCAAGTGACCCATCGGTTCTGGTTCAACCTACAACTGTAGGTTTACGATGTATTTCATGGTAAGTTTCAATCAGTTTGAATGTTAAGGTCTTTTACCAATTTAAACCATTCGTTTTTCCAATTTTTATTGTAAATTACGTTGAGAATTTGTTGAAATAAAAGCTTGTATAATTTTTATAATCTAACTCAAGATGTTTGTCTCGTTTACTTTTTAATGGAGATAAATGTTATTTTTGTCGAATTATACGTCTTAAAAAATGATAAATAATTATCAAAAAGAAATGGAATTATTTTTAGGAAGAGCACTGGGTGAATGTTTTTTATAAAAAATAATTTAAATACAGTAGGCTATTATAAACTTTAATATAAATTTTTGTAAACAATTCACTCTTGACTTTTCTCAATTGATAAAATCACGTTAGCAAATTCTAGCTTTTGAAATAAATTTCAGAGATTTTGAACAAACCTACGCTATTAATGACGGTAACAACTTAACCACTCTAAACCTCTGCTTGCTAGGAATGCAAGAAGCTAAAGAGCAAGCTGATATATAGAGTAGTCAGGTTAGAATTAGCGATAGTGTAGTTTAGCTTAAACTCTCAATTGTTATTCACATTTGTCTTATAAAAAAAGAATGATTCGATTAATATTTTAATTTTAAAATAACAAATCTAAGAGTTTGTTCATCATGCAACTATGGGTCGGGATACATGGACTACAGAAGGTCAACAATGATGGCTGATTCAATTGCCCACAACGGAGCGTCCACACAGTCCGACCCAGTTTAATTATTGTTGAGGAGAATCATTAAAACGTTTTTCTAACCACTGGTATTGAAAAATAAAATTAAAAAATGCAGGTTAACACAGAATGTTATGTACGCTGAAAGAATACAAAGAAATATTCATTCCGCAGCATTTGTCTTGATAATATTCCTAACAATACAAATTTCAAACCAGTCTGACATGTTCCGATATCACTTAGCCCTATTCCTATACCTTTATAGCAAAATTCCATCACTATCAAGTCTTTCTGTGCTAGATATTATAATAAAAATAGAGATGATCACAGTACTAGTGTTAACAGGAACTAAAAATATTACATGCAGCAAAAAGGTTTGTGTACAGAGGCTAATAAATAGATTTAAGCACAATTATTATCATTATAAGTAAAAATTGTTACTTTTGTGAGTGGATCATTAACGTAGTTGATAGCATTTTGAAAACGTCCCACATAAAATATTCCCTCATTTCACCTGTGGTAATCGTGTCGTTAATATTCTACCTGAATCACGGGTTAGGGTCAAATTACTACCATTAACTCGATTCATCTTACTACATCAACTTCTCATTTGTATATATTTTTTTGTTAGCATATAGTGATTTTTTTGTTAGCATAAGTGATTATAAAATTATGTTGTTTTTGGAGATAATTTTACACGAATAGAGATAATTTGATGAGTGTGTAAATAAATAGCAAATTTATTAAAACAGTGATGGGCAAACTACCGGGCCAAGTGCGGCCTGCGACATGCTTTTGAGTAAACACTAAAATCACGTATAAATGACAATATAAAAATATTTTATTATATTTTTTTATTTATTTATTTATTTGAACATTACACAATGCAATAGTATCCCTCTAGCTGTAAGCTATTATAATAGCTTAATATAACGTGAGATATATATTTTGCGTTGCTGAATTGAAATAAAACCAACTTAATCATGGTTTTTTTTCGTTTCAAAGTACAAAATATTATCGCTTCTGAGTTTGCATTGAGAGTTTAAAATGTGTTATTAATGAATTGGCTACCGCTTACAACGGAAAATCGACATGGAGAAGGACTCAAATTTCAATTTTCGCTGTTGTATTATGACGACGGAGGCAAAATTGTCATATTGCAGCAAACGTTTTGTTCATTGTTACAAGAAGCCTCGCGCCTCTGCTGTCAGTGGATAAGAAGTTTTCATATGTTGAAACCAATAAATGCTTGAAATGGGTCAAAAATTACAAACATAAGAAACTAGTTTCATTATTGATCATTCAATACTAATTACAAAACGGTCCTCACATTGAAAATCATTAGTAGTTATTTTATTTAAAATATGTTCAACTTACATGTTTGGTTTGAATGGAATTTTGGAATCAATTTTATCCAGAACAAAAAGGAAGTAATTAAGCTTTTAAAGTTTTTAGTAAAAAAATAGCAGACGTCAGTGAAAGTCAAAATATTGGAAACAATCTTATTGACTTTTTCAAACTAAATATAAAAAGTTATCCATTGAAATGAATTATCATGATTATTAGTGAGATATTCAATATATGAGCAATAAATAAATTCCATCCACTTTGGATGAGATTTAAAATTACAATTTGCGTTAAAATGAGTGAATTTATAGTGCCAATTTTTTAAGCATTTCCCGGGGGAGTACCCCCGAACTTTGATAAGAATTAGATTGCTGAAAAACTGATCTCAGTTGAACCATTACCTCTCTTCCAATTTAACTACAGTATTAGAAAAAAGTAGAATTTTGAGCCCAATCCGTGGTTTAGGTAGATAAATGAACGACACTAAAGTTGAAGGTGAATTAAAGACCGTGCACAGGAGGCTTCTAGAAAATTCCGGGCTTTTTAATCGTCCTTGTAGTCGAGTCTTAATAAAATTTGTGGCTCATTCAACGCAAACTACGTACATCATCCAACGTTCAATTTGTTTACAAGTAGATGTAAATATTTCAAAGTTATCATTTCAAACGAAATACATTTTAAAAACTTATTGTACGCTCAACGGGAGTACATAAGAACGTGTAGAAAAATATTTCCTAATTTATTAGATACAAAAATATAAATGCTAGATACATTACTTGGTAAAATGACAATGGATCTTGATTATTAGAAAATGCACAGAAATTGAAACTAAACAAACCGAATACATTGGGAAATTGACTGGAGTGAAAGAAAAACGTACAAAAATCTCTAATAGTAAAAAGGTTTCAATATAATGATCACAACACTAGTTTCTCAAAGCTCGGAAAATGCGGTAGTCGAGTGGATATTGAACAGAACGAGACTAACGAGAAGGCAAATCCACGCTGTGCGTTTTAAAATTAATATAATAAACATTTTATATCTGCCTAGCTATCCCAATATGATTTTGAATAAATAAATCCTAATTGTTACAAAAAATCTTATCAGACGAATATAAAACCACCATTCTCTATGCCAGGGGTCTCCAAACTACGGCCCGCGGGCCAAAACCGGCCCGCCAGTATGACCAATCCGGCCCGCGACAGCTCACAGGGTTTTGCAACTTAATATTATTTTCTACTAATAATTCCACCACACAACTATTACGTGATTGTACTAATTATCAATAAAATGAAGTATTGATAAGTTGTATGTTTGCTGAAGGCATATACTTGACTTTAGAAGGTGGGTAAGTGATCGCACGCTCACTTCGCTCGCCTTTAAACCAAGTTAAGTCACCAAGAACTTGAAAGCCACTGTTTTTATAACAATTTCTGTATATATTATGATATATCACAATAATTACGGCAATAACAGACTTGTAGCATGTTTTATCCAATTATTCAGCTCTTTTTACATAAATCCTATTCAATAAATTTACCTCTTATTTAAGAAGGCCCTGGATATTAATGATTGAGTGAATTGATAGGGATAGCTGATAATTTGAGTCATCTTTAATCTTGTAATCTTTGATAAAAGGAATAATTTTTCAAATTCAATACATTTATTTTCAGAAAAAGATGTACGGTACAAATACCTCTAAAATTACTCTTCTAATAAGGAACAGGTCCGTGTTCATAGGTAGAGGAGGTTTTGGACAATGAGGAGTTAGTGGTATGGGAAAGGAAGTAGGAAGAGGAGAAGGAGAGGTTTCCTCCTAAAACACTCTATAGATAGTAGAAAATTAAACCGGTTCTGGCCCTCGGAACGTACTGTGGTAATTATTTTGTCCCGAGGGCTGAAAAGTTTGGAGATTCCTGCGTCTATGCAATCGGCTTAGATCCACCAACTCGTTAGTCACAACATCAAATGAAGAATAAAGCAAAACTATAACACCTCTGATATTTTTCTCAAGACTGAATCGATCATACTTTTCTCAGTTACTCGAGGTGATTACAATTATTAAGCAATTGGACTGTTGTTAACTGAGAAACATTTGTAATGTTACTAAATTACACATTATTGTAAAATATGTGTATTTGCAGTAGCTGTTTTTGGGGTGGATACTCTCTAAGATATGAATTTGAACAGTTTTTATTTCAATATAAGCTCACATTCGACATTCTAATGACATGATTAAAATGCTTGCTTTTCATATAAAAAAGAACGTTTAAAAAACCATAAGAAGCTAGTTTTGTCCTCAAACCCAAATGGAAACAGTTACATCAATTGCGTATCGTGAACGCGAATAATATACATGCAGCTTGTCAACTCATTCTTGGCAGTTATATGAATTTGCTTCGCGCATGTCCGCTCTCAACTAATACTACTAGTTTATACTGTGAAATGTTCTCAAATACTTATTCGTATTTGAAAAATGACTAATTCTCAGTACAGCTGTTTGGAAAGCTGTGTACACTGCGTAGAGATAAAACAAAATTAATGTGTTTCTGCGCACTGCCAATAATGAGTTGACATGCTGTACAATATCAAGTACAGTATAGTATTTGTACCCGTAATACAAGAGCTTTTGCAGCTGATGTTATTAACTGATTGCAGGTGGATTTGGACCTAATTCTGTACGAGTTTGAAAGCATTGATTAACAAAATTTACTTCACATGAATTATTGATGTTGTCCTCCCAGATGCAATGAAATATTTCAATAGTTAAATAATTTGCCAATCTAATTGAATAAAAAGTATGAAAAAAATTCGGGAGCACACAACCTAAAAAATAATAATACAGATATAAATTTGATTGTTACTTGGAACACTACTTTGAAAAATACAGTACAGTAGTAATTTCATATAAATTTGAATAATTTCTTTCTGTGTTAATGTTGAGTTGTGACATTGTTAGACCACAAAATCCAATTAATTAGGTGGTTCGGAACCCACCTAAAATTAAAAATCCGCCTCAGTGACTCGTTATGAAATTAAGATTACTTATGAAACACAAATTAACAATGTTTTTAAATACTATTCACCTTCAAATCAGAATAAACCTGATTCCTAAAAAAATCCCATCAAAAATTTCCCTACAATTATACAGGCTAGGCAATCAATTATTACTTGGTGTTTGATTGAATTAGTATGTAGTATATAACAAACTTAATTATTTCACCAATTATTGATATGCAGAACAAATTAAATAAGAAAAAATCTGCCTCATATCAAACAAATTTCATTCTCATTAAATTGATATTTTTTGTTCTCCATGCAAGTTATTAGTGAAAAAGTATCAAAAATTATTAATTTTTTGGATCTCTATCTCCTCTTTTCATTCTGTATTATTTTTCTAGATTTCTTTCAAGCTAAAATATTTTCTTACTTCAAGCACATCTCTAAAAAAATACTATTATTAAGATCTCGTTGGTTTTTCAAACTTGAAACCAATAACAAATCATATTATCAGTCTTTGAATGGTATATGCTCCAACTACACAGTCTATACTTCCGTTTATTATGGAATGGCTTGAGAAATGCTTAATTGGGAGCTTTTCTATTAAAACAATAAAATCTACGGGCATATCACAGAGAAATATTTAATATATTTTTGGGTGTGTTCAGCATTGTCACTATAAAGCCGGGATTGGAAGGTGGTTCGGAAACCATCTAAAATTTTAGGTTTACCACAGCAACAAAGGTATCTACTTTAAAAAAATCATCACATATTATTTCATGCTAAGACTACTCCTAACCAAACATTTAAGTCTGCAACAACGTGAAGGTGATTCAATAATTAGTTCGCCATAGAAACCATTAAAAATTGAGCTAAACTAATTTTTTCCCCTTGTTAATTTGTGTTTCATAAGTCTAGCATAATCTTCAATATACTATTACTTTACTCTAAATAATGATATTTGAACAAATTTTGTATACTTTATTAAAATGTGAAAAATAGAATAAAATCCTACCACAAATTGGTTCATTGGATATTTTTGTATAAAAGAAGTGGATACGTATCCCATGATTTCAGTTCCAATCGAAGCAAATAATAACCGTATTCGTTGGAATAATTCTAAAATTTCAATAAGTTTTTCAAGTAACCAGTTTATTTTCATGTCAATATCATTTTAAATTGTTACAAAATTTTATATAAAAAATTCTTGTTTCTTAAGGATATTTTTAATAATTTCAATACAAATAAAAATGTTCACTAACATTTGCATAGGGATTTTTGGAGAAATTCATTAAATATTTTTCAAAATAAAGATTGCAAGAAAAATATAGCAAAGTTTAAAAATAGTAGTAAAATTTATTATTTGTGCCTTTTACAACCTATAAATATTGAAATTTTCAAAATGAAATGCATCATCCTTCAGAGCTTCTTGACTGAATCCCTGTCAGTCAAAATCGATCTAGGATTCGATTAAGCATGAATTAGTTTCAAATCAACAATAAAGTGTGAAAACTGTCTTAATGAAAAAGGAAAGAGCTACAGAATCAACTAAGAATATTCTAAATTTTATAAATCAAATTAACTTTGAGTATTCAAATCAAAAGTTGGGTTTCAAACTCAATTTAAAAATATGAGTTGCTTAAAAATAAAAACTAGGCATCAGCATTATAAAATTACAGCAGTTAAACGAGTGATTGGCGAGAGTATTCAAATTATAGCTTACAATAATTATTAATCAACAAGAATTATATACACAGTACTCCAAACCCATAACAGATTTTAACGAACGGTCCATCTCACAAAATCCGGATTAGTATACGAAGTCAACTCCTTCAATTAATAATGATAAACTATACAATAAACATACATTAAATGCGACAGTAATCACAATTATTAATAATAATTTTAATGAGAAATAAACTTTCAAATCTTATTGTACATTAACTAAAAATTATACAACATTATTACAAATTTAAGCTTAAAAGTTATTGAAGAGTTTTAGTCACTGTCATTTCATCAGGTGGTATTCATAGCAAACTACAAGCTAAAAGTACAATCTTCCTTATTAATATGCAGTAAATAAAAGCAGCAATACTATTAGTTTGTAATTTGTTATGAAACACCACTGATTCGATATAGGCGTTCTACGCATGCGTTGAAACATGGTTAAACCACATATTATTTATGGTTATGCATAGAACTTTAGAAAGGTACGTTTTTCTAGCGACGTGAATTCTTCGACGTCCAAAACATTATAGAAGTGCATACTAAGCAGATAGTGAATAGCATCAAACTTGAAATCGGTATTTTTTTGATCAACGAGGAATTTACGTTGCTAAAAACAAATCTTTATAAAGATGTATGCATGTACATAGAGTAAAATATAGTTGACAGCAAAAAACGTTATAAACTTTATAAATTACACACTGTGCTTGCATAGATCGTATGTGGCATAACTAATTGAAATTATTGAGTTATTTAACAAGGAATTTATGTCGCTAGAGATCCGTACCTTATGAAATTTTACATAAGAATTTACATGCTGTTTTTCAGTCAATGAGGAATTTTTGTTGTTACAAAAAGGTACATTAATGAAGTTCCACGCTTGGACATAGAGTAATGTATATTTTACCGAAAAATAACGTAAAAAACTCTATAGATTACACAGAGCGCGTGCGCAAATTGTGAGTAATATGCCACAAAACTGTTATTATTTCATTTTCGTCGCTAGTGAAGCGTACTCACGAAGTGCACTTGACAGTATAAAAAAACTCTCCGGTTATAATGGTAGCTGTACACAGTAGTAAGAAACTATAAACGAAAATCATATAAAAATTCAAAAAGTTATAGTAAGTGTTTGTGTGTGCCTGTGTGAATTATATACATTTTTAAACCAGGAAAAAGCAAAATAAAAACAACCGAATTCACGTGTAGCAACTTTTGTTTACGATTATACTTATTTAGTGCGCTAGTTCACAGGTAGTAGCTGTATCACGGTACACATATATCATTTTACACAGTAACTTTTCAAAATAATGTCTTTTGTTTGGAACTGTTCCGACAGCCTTCAAGGCGAATATTAGTTTACGAAGAATGTTTAGTTTTATGATCGCACACTCACGAGACTATTACCATACCAAGGCATAGAAGTAGGAGAGTAGCCTAAAGTGTAGATAGGTGGACGTCATGAAGAAAAGATGGAGGATGAAGAAGCGGAGGCCATCTTGGACGATGCGCTGAGGCGGCATGGGCGTCGTGCAGTACTCCTTGACGGGCAGCTCGCCTGTCTGGTAGTAATGGCTCAGGATCTTCTCTTTTTCCTCCCATCTGGTGAACAACCATTTCATCAGCTCTTCTGGTTCTTTGGGCACCTGCAAAATGCAAACATCTTTCATCAGAAGACTTTATTTGCGAAAGAGTGATATCATGCTCAGCAGATCTCATACTTTATTTGTTAACAGACAGAATAACAATGAAGTGAAGATGCAGCAAACAAAGTATACCCACGCACAAGTCTCGGACTCATGTGGGCATTATCAGCAATAAAAAAATAAAAAAACTCCTAAACTACTCTTCACAAATTTTGACTATGCTATATAACATTCTGATTTACAACAATTAAACAATTTTTTCAACATTTCATTGAAGCTCAACTTGGTAAACAACCATAAATGTTGTGATTATTTCAAAAATAATTGTTGCTATATATTGTTTTTTACAAGCAACTCAGTTTTTGGGGGATATGTTTTCTCTCTGGGTATTTGTTTTCTTATGTTGTTCAAATCGATCGATAAGCTTTCAGGCAAAGTTTGCTGAGAAACTCCTGGAAATAAATCCTTACTCGTTTCACGTAAGAGGGAGAAAGAAGAAGTAAAAGAAAAAGGGAAATTTAATGTGAAAGAGAAACGGAAAATTTTTTTAATGTAAATTATTGGTTTAGTCTGTCTGGATTTATAGTACATGATTTATTCTAACTTACTGAATATTATATTAATTAATGATTTCTGGAATTTAAAAATCAATTAGCTCATTGAGAAATTAATCATAAAGTACTTGTTCTTTATAAATCAATAAAATATTAATCAATTCATACCTAAGAATTACACTATACCGATTAACAATTTTTGTTAGACTAAAATATGAATACAATAATGGATAATATAAAGGAGTGGTCTACGGAAATTTTACAATAAGACAACGTATAATTTCAATAAAAAATGAGATAAAATGAAATTATCGATTCATAATCGATAATTTAATGAAAGACAAATAAAATCGTTGCTGGAATAGGTAATAAGGAATAAAAGCTTGGATCTGAGTGATGAATTACACAAAAAAGCGGAGTCCGTGAAATAGCATAAGAATTTATTGCCATTGTAAACACAAACAAACATTTTTCCCATCTAGAATATGCACAAAATAAACCAGATCTCTTTCCCAAAAAATAGGCTTACCTCTCTCGAAAAGGCCCCTTTATAAGTCATCTTGCCCAAGATTACAATGCCAAGAAACAACATGAAAGTTCTTTACAGATAAAGAATAAAGACAGGATACAGGATACAGGATACAGATACAAGATTCATAATAAAGACAATGCGAAAGAAAAAATAAAATAGACAGTCAAAATTATTTAAGAAGCTTGATAGAATTATTTTATGACATTAGAAGAATTGATCTAGAGGGTGTCAATTTATTACTATTATTATTTATATTCATCCACTGACCTCCTGTAAACGGGTATAACTTATAGATTTGTCAATAAGTTTAAGTCATTAAAATAAAACTCTGTCATAATGCCAGTTTTTAATGCCACTAGCAGCTACCCGTCCTTCGTACGGATTATGTTTAGAAATACGACTAAATATGTTTCGGCTTTTTTGATAGCAACAATCATGAAGTTGTTAGCAGCTTAGTTAACAACTAAGGACATAAACAATTCAGTGACAGTTATCAGAGAGAATATTTGAGAACAGCTGATTGATAAATCATCATAAATTACGTTGTTGTTGTTCTCATGTGGTAATAATAGTGCTACCTGGCGAATTCCCAAGAGCCTAGCACAAACCGCACCTTCCTACAATGTTAATTTTTGTTTTGATAAATTGAAATTAGAAAATTTTGTTTTTTTTTCAACAAAGAAATAATTGATAAAACATAAGATGAGCTTTAATTCACCAGACATATGTTTCCTAAAAGACTGCAATGCTCCGACTACACAAGTCTGCAGACAGCGTAAATAACGCCGCGAAGGGCCCACCATTTATATTTGAGAACAGCTGATTGATATATCATGATAAATTACGTGATTTGTTCTTATTCTTATGTGGTAATAAAACTTGGAAGAAATGTATCCAAAATCGCACAATACTTGGTTTTTAAACGTTTATTATTCTGTTGAAAAAAAAGTTAATTTAGTTTTTTATAGCTAAAGACATTGTCAATAATGTTTTCAATACTGTTCAATAACTAAAATCCCGATCGATGCTCTCGTTTTTGAGGAGAAGGCCGCGTAAAATGTATCCAAAATCGCACAGTACTTGGTTTTTAAACGTTTATTACTCTGTTAAAAAAAAGTTAGTTTAGTTTTTTATAGCTAAAGACATTGTCAATAATGTTTTCAATACTGTTCAATAACTAAAATCCTGATCGATGCTCTCGTTTTTGAGGAGAAGGCCGCGAAAAATGCATTTGCGGCCGTGACAGACAGACAGACAGAAAGTGAGATAAGACTATTTTCGGCTTATTTAATGTATAAAACGTAAAAATAACCAAAAAATATACAATTCTGATAAATGTACAGACAAAACTCTAATTTTATTTATATAGATAATGAGCGTGAAATTCCTCATTTGAGTATACACATTCAATTCTTCCTTTATTTTAATTCTAAAGTTATCGCCTGTGATTGCCTTTAAACGCGCTGGTAGTGAATTATATAGACGGATCCCTGCACTTTTTACTCCCCTCTCAAACAATGTTTTTTTTTTTATTTTATAGCTGATGATGCCCACATGAGTTCGACACTTGTGCGTCGGTAATGAGGTGAATGATTGCATATAAATGCCTGACGGTGGAGCGGGATTCGAACCCACGACCACTTAAACGACAGCAAGCTGAAGTTGCGACGCCCCAACCAACTGCGCTAAGCGTCTCGCCAGATGTTGTTCGATGTACTGTAGTTTTCATATAACTTGGCAGCAGTTGGGTTCAGATCTAGCAAGTCCTCCCATCTTCTACACGCTGCCAAGTTATATGAATATTACAGTAAGTTGTCTTGTAAGTCCTGTCCGTACCTGGTTCTATAACTGTGAAAGAATTTACCTGTTTTGAATTTATCCTTATTTTTTCAATAAAGCAGATAACTTCAAAAATATACAGGCTTGGAAGTGGGAGAATCCTTAATTTCTTAGAATATGGTCTACAACTTGTGCGAATGGATTCCCCTACCATTACTCGTAATGCCCACTTTTGAATTAGAAATATCTCAATCACTTGACATGAATTGCCCCAAAAACAATTTATTGTTTGAAATATCTGTATTATCTTCTCACACTGAATTGTGAGAAACCCCATTTTTCGTGTTTCTCGGCTACGTAGCAGGGTCAACCAGTGCAGAATTATCTGGCAGTTCCTGACATATCAAACCATATCTTACACGGTACACAAAAGGCAGGTGCAAAAATAACTTGGTGTTGCATTGGATTCTTTTCTGCGCTGGGACCATCACAATTTTCCAATTTCCAATTTCCAATTTCTTGACCAATGCCCAGGCATTCCTGGATAGATCACGTCAAAACACATAATTCACTATATAGTCATACTTTGACTAATTGTCAACAATTACAAGAAAAAAAATAAATATTAAGTCACTTGATTGGCAAGAGTTGGCGGTGTTGAGGATAAGTTACTCAAGTTGTCATTCAGAAACTCATTCACACTGTAGTAACTCCTTTCAATCAGCCACCTTGTCATCACATTCTTGAACCTGTTGAAATGAGCAGTCTGAAGAGAAGGGGCAATCTATTAAACATCTTCATTGCCAATGCAGGGAAACAGTCCTTCACCCTTGAGAGTCTACATCTAGGTAGGTCGATATCTGCTCTTCCTCTTGTATTGTGGGCGTGAATCTGCCTTCTTACAGTAAAGGATGCCTGGTGAGTCTTGACGTATAGGAGCGATGTCAAAATATACTGCCCATAGACAGTGTGCAGGCCCAGACGATGGAAAATAGGCTTACAGTGGGCGCAGAAATCACCATACGTCAATATTCTCAGAGCCTTCTTTTGCAAAAGCAGGATGTCCCTCACGTGAGCCGAGTGTCCCCAGAGCAGGATGCCATATCTGATGTGACTGTCAAACACTGAATGATACAACATTAACAGATGCTGAATGCTAAGCTGGTTTCTCATTTTTCTAAGAAGATATATTACCCTTGATAGCTTCTTGCATACCTTACTTATGTGCTGCTCCCAACTAAGTTTATTATCAATACTGAAACCCAGCAGAGTAACTGGTGCATCACTCAAACAGGCCCTACCAAGAGTACACATAATTTCCTGTGTTTTCCCCTCATTAAGCAACAGTCTGTTAGCCTGGAACCATTCTTTTGCCTCCTTAAAAAGGTCTTGTGCTTTATTCTTGGCTTCAAGGGGTCCATCTCCACAACCAACTAGTGTGGTATCATCAGCAAACAGCAAACTTGAGCCGTCCAGACTGAGGTCATTTATCATAATAAGGAACAATAGGGGGCCCAGCACAGAACCCTGAGGGACACCATACATCACTGGTTTCTCCTCTGACAAAGCACCCATCATACTAACAGCTTGTCGGCGGTTCATCAAATAACTCTTCAACATGTTCCATGCCTGACCCTGCACTCCATACCTCAACAGCTTCCTCAGCAGGACATCATGAGGCACACAATCAAACGCCTTTGTGAGGTCACACAATATCAGGTCCACCGACTCATGATTCTCAAAAGCCTGGTGAATGGTTTCCACCAAAGATATCAGGGCAGTGGCTGTGGATCTTCCTTTGCGAAAACCATGCTGCATACTTCCCATCAGCCCATTAACCTCCAGATAGCATGTTAGCTGTCTCATCATTATTGTTTCCAGGATTTTTGCAATAATAGGCACTATAGAGATAGGCCTGTAACTACCTGCAACAGTGGGGTCGCCTTTTTTGTAAATTGGAACTGTTTTTGAGACCTTAAGACAATCAGGGAAAATTCCGCTCAACAAACAGGCATTGAGGAGCACAAGCAGAGGATCCATCAGGACATCAATGACCCTCTTTAAAACTACAACTGATAGACCATAAACATCCTGGCTGTAGGAGGCTTTGAAACCATTGACAATATTAATAAGACATTCCCTCTCAATGGCTTTGAAGGACTTAAATGTAGAGTGCGTTGGTGGCACCTGCATGGCTGGATCAACAGTGGAGATGGGGATGCCTTCAACTAATTCAGTAATAGCATCAATGAAAAAGTTGTTTACTTCATCTGGGTTGTCCTTGCATTCCATTACTGGCTTCAACTTATAAGAGTCATTGATTAGTTTCCAAGCAGCCTTTACTGGATTATGAGCTTCACATATGAATTTGGCATTTGCAGCCTTCTTAGCCTTATTAATTTCAGCTCTGTAGATATTTTTGGCCTTGAGGTAGTTCCAATATTTAGCTTCAACCAAAGAGACATTTGACTCTGACTTATACAGGTTGTGGAGCAGCACAACAAATATTTTTATTTGCTCCAGTTCAGGTGTATACCAGATATTTCGCCTGTTGAAAGTTCTGGGTTTTGCCTCAACCATAAATGAACGACCACATAAATGATCTATGCAAGAAATTGAGAAAACTTATCTATAAGTTCCGAATGCTGAGGTCATTGGTTGATTTGAGGTGTTTGAAGATGATTTACTATTCTGTAGTGCAGTCCTTGCTGACATATGGGATAGTAGGATGGGGTGCAACAAGTTATGCACACATTGACCCGCTTATAAAAGTGCAGAAGCTAACAATGAGTCATAATTAAAAAACCACCACGTTATCCATCAGATCAACTTTTCAGCGAATTCGGTGTGATGAATGCAAGACAGATATATTCTAAAGAAATAATCTACACAATACCCAAAAACACAGCACAATTTCAACACAGGAGCCACAGTCACAACACAAGAAATAGGCACCTTCTTATTGAAAATTTGGCTAAGAAAGCTTTATACCAGAGACACTACAATCACTTAGCACCAAAACTTTACAATCTGCTTCCAAGAGACATACAGGAAATACCACACAGCAAGAAGTTCAAAATCAAAGTACATCACTGGATAATAAACCTAGGAAGACAAACCATAGAAACCATAATTTCGAACAATATGTGAGTTCACTAACCTGATATTAAAACACTGAATCCTGAAAAATTTAAATTGCAAACCTGCTCTAGAACATGGCATGCCAAAATGTAGGTTAATTTCCATGCCAAAAATGTTTTTAAAAAATGTGATCTTTGGTAGTTCTAATCATGTAGTCTTATATTGTATATGTATTTGTTTAGATTTAGTTTTAAATGGAAATAAAAAATATTTATTTATTTTCATTAGACCAACCTGTGCAATCGGGTATAGCCTGTAGAATAACAACGTCTGACAGGGCTTGCGCTGACCCATTATGATGGTGGGCAAGTCGAGCGGTTTGCCCTCGGGATAAGCGACGGTGATATCAAGCACCCAACTCAGTTCATCCGTTACCCCACTGCCTTTTGACGGCTTCAGCGGTGTTGTCACCGATGTATTCGATGCTGACAGCGGTGTTGACGGCGCCGACGACTCCGATGTTGTGCTATTGTTGTTCGATGACAGCAGTTTGTTGTTTGATGACGTCAGCGTGTCCATGATGGCCTGCATTGCGCCCATACGCGGCAGTGACACGTGATTGAGAATCGGGTGATTGTTTTTGAGTGCAAACCGCTGACTGGCCTCACGGCGCTTGCGCAGAAATCCGCCCTCGGGAAACAGTATCATCAGTTTGCGGCCGCGCGGCAAATAGGAGTCGCGTAGGTGGTTTCGCAGTTGCGTTATTCCTGAAAATTAAAATTTGCTTTATTACTATTATTTCTTAGTTTCTGATACAACTTAATCATAATGGTGGCAATAATTAATTTAAGAAATTAAGCTGATATTGGAAAAGTGTGGAAGATAATTGAAGTGTGAGTGTTTCATTATCATTATACTTTTACGGCCATAGGGGACCACTTTAAGCTCTGACATGGCTAATTCTTTTGCTTCTTCCAGATGTTGTGAAGCGGTTATGCAGTTCTTCCTGTGCTTTTCTTTTGCCAGTAGTTCTTCAAGGCTACAGATCTTCTTAGCCTCTCTGCATCCGTTTCATTACAATAATGTTTCTTTTCTTTCTTCTCCGGCTCTTTCAATCATAAATTATGTTTAATATTGATATTCATTCCTATTTGCAGACGTTAAGCATTATGCTTACAGCAAGCAGTCTACATTATTCTGATTCACACTACTAGGTATTAATTAGTAATATATCATACAAATGAATTCATAGGGGTTCTACTAACTTATTCCATATATTATTCTGTATTATTTTGTTTATCCTATATTCCAAATGAGATTCCAAATCTTTGACAATTTTATGATATACTTGCATTGTTGTATTTTTGAACTTGAATAAAGAAATTTGAATTGAATTTGAAATTAGAATATTCAGCTAGAAAACACAATACATTTGAAGGAGACTCCTACATGGTTTTTGCTTGTCCTGCTTTCCGTGGATATTGAAACGATTATTATGGTTTGTCATCAAGACACTTCATTGAGTTTTCTGTGGGTGTTTATTTGTAATAAATAATTTATAATAAATTATTTATGAGTAAATAACAAAAAAAAAAGAAATACAAAGAAAATATGAAAGCTTGACCGGTCTTTACAGGTTGCACAATATAAATTGACATATTTTCTCAGTACCACAGACCGGCTTTGTTTGAAGGAAAAAACAACTATTATATTCATATATATTTTTTGTTTATTCATTTTTTTCTTTTTTCACAAATACAATGGATAAATACACAAATTTTATACAATAACTTTTTTCAACTCAAAGCATTACTATAAAACATTTTCCAATTAATTTAAACATGCATCAACAAAGCAAGCTTGTGCGCTGATATTTATCTATCAAATTGCTTTTTAGTATAATTAATAACAATAAATAGGTATAACAAACTAGACAGTATAATCATAGTTGACTAAGCATTACAATAAATCAAAGTCAAAGAAAAATAAATCAAAACAGTGTAATAAACTTCTTAATCTAGGAATAAGATATTGAAATAGTTGACATAGATCTCCTTAATATGAATCAAGCTAATCTACCAATTTTCAAATAAAGGTTATTTTTCACCCAACAAATGAAGCTCTATTCATACTGCGATTGACAAAATGAATCGGAATAATATTTAATAATCTCCTGCAAATGAAGTGAGTTTGTCTATAGATTTTTTTTATGGACATGTGGAATGTAAATATTATTGTTGAACGGTCTTATGTTGTAAGAAACTTGCTTAGATAAAAATCTATGTTTATTTACACGAGTGTAGAACACTATTTTTAACCAACTTCAAAAAGAACAAGGTTCTCAATTCGACATGTTTTATTTCATTTTTTATGTCTGTACATCAATCATTCGAACACCGATTTCGATGAATTTTTTTTTGTTATATTCCCTACATTGTTGCGATTTTGTTTCAATTATTGAAAGTATAAAATATTTGTTCCTATTTCACTTCGTTGGCCATATTTCAAGTAAAATAAACCTCACATAACGTGGCTTGCTAACGTGCGGTCACAATATAAATGCCTTATAGTCATAACATCAAGTTCTTCAAATGTGTGAAATGCAAAAAGAGAAGGTTCAACATGCACCTGAGAAAGTTATTCAACATGAAGATCGTTATCAAAATAGGAATAAAGAAGACTGCACCCAAAATATGTACCATGAAGACAAGCCAAAAACACTTAAATGCTTCTACTATTATGAGTGATATAATTCCGTAAGTTAATTTGAGACAAGAAGTATAAAATCAATCAGAAATCCAACCTTTTTGATCCCATCCTTATCCTTACCAATTCCCCAACTTGACCTATCCTAGTACATGTAACCATAGTTGGATAGGTCATTTCTCACTTCATTTGTTAGTGTTTTTATATTCTATTGTATTTTCTTAATGTACCTATATTGTCAGTTGTAATGACTTTGGTGAGAAATAAGGAATTGAATTGAAAGAAAAAATTCTCTATAAACACTATACTCATAATAAATCTATAACTATAAAAAACAATATATTAATTTACTTGGAAAGAGTCTGAGTCTACCCAAAGCCGTTCTGATTATGTGCTTTTGAAATGCTTTAAATCGTTCATGTTTTATATATAATTTTTACTTTGTTCAAGGACTTAGTATCCGACGGCAAAATCAATCTATCTATAATGTTTTAATCCACTTGCCTTCTTCCCTGGCCTTGCGCCCGGATAGGATGAAGAAGTCCTCGTGCAGCACGGACACAATGCCAAAGTTGGTGAACTTGAACACGCGGTCCATGATCCACATGATATTGGGCAGCACCGTTTCCCTCGCATTGAACGTCGCCATCAGCATGGGCACGTCGGCTGTCGACTGGTGGTTGGCTATCACCAGCGTCCGGCACTCCAGACAACCCCGAATGTCGTCACCCACCTCAACAACTACAACACAAGTACATTGATGAATAAGATTTAAAAAAATAATTGATCTCATACTCCGAACGCTTAACATTGGACACAAACAGCTCAAAAACTGCATATCTCCACAATAAAATAAACCGATACAACAGAGTATCCAAGGACCCGACGAATTTACACATTGTAGTGAAAATGAACACAGAAAGAAGGATTTACAGCGTTATCGCTTGTGTCAACAAACCTTCTGGGCAAAGCAATTAAATAATCTTCTTTTGAAAAATTTATGGTGTTTACTTGGAGCTTTGCAGAATATTCTAGTTGTTTGATTAGAATTCAATGGAATCTTATTGAATATTGTGGAAGGTGCGAGGGACCTTATCTGTTTGTTTTAGAATTCGGTAGAAGTTGATAGAAAAATCGAGAGATATCTCAATTATGGAAAATTATATAAATAGAGAGAGACTTGTAAAATCAGTTCAGTTGTTGTTCTACGATGATAAGTGGCAGCAGTGACAGTTCCCGTTAATACGGACAGTGCAATCACGTTGGCGCTATTACAAACCGTGTAATGAACTTTCGTTGTCTGTAGTGATAATTCTTTTGGCAGTTCTATAGTGATAATTCAAATTCAATTTATTTCCAAAGATTCATGAAAAGTACAAAAATATTATTGCCAATACATAAATACACAAAGTATTTTTAAGATTATGCTTACAATTCTAGAAATCAATTGGAAATACAAGCCACTTGCTGAAAGTATACTCATACTTTCGCCTGCAAACGGGAGTGAATATCTTATGAAAAAACAACCCTTGATAAATGGAAGAAAAAAAGAGAGAAACAAAGGGGGGAATATTCACACTACCAGTCACTCGCCTTTCACACATTTCCAATGTCAGCATTGAATACACCTAAATGCTTGTTTTATCCACAGTATTCATAATCATGATTTACATTTGTTATTTTATCACAGAAAATAGAGTCTCTAAGTGATCAGGCATGAGACCTCTGAGCCACTTTAGAATGCAAGTCTTAAATGCGTCCTTGTTCCGTATCCTCTTTGCTTTTATTATATAAACAAATTATTATTTCATTAAAAGACCTAACCTACTGAACTTGCCAGCCAAACAGCTTAAAGGAACAGCTGATAGAAGTCAACCGTTTTTATCATATGGCAGACCTCTTAGCAGTGTTATTTACACTGTCTTTGAACAGCAAAAGACTTTGCACTTTGCATGTAGGCTACCATACAGTCGGAGCCTTGCAATATGTGGGAAACATATGAATGGGTATGATGAAATGTAATTATGTCACCCATGTAGGCTACCATACAGTCGGAGCCTTGCAATATGTGAGAAACATATGACTGGGTATGATGAAATGTAATTATACGAGGTTGATTACATCTGTTAAGTACACGTCTAGGGCCTCAACCAAACTTTTCAAAAATCGTCAATTTTGGGGCTAATTTTGAAACGTTTTTCCAAGGTACATCTAAGGCCGATACTTAACATGAATACCAAATTTTATCTGATTTGACCTTATGGTTCTCTAGAAATTGTTGTCACCTAAATTTTCTAAAATCTTCAATTTTGGGCCCATTAAATTTTGAAACCCTTTCTTAGCACGCGTCTAGTCCCCCTACTGGATACGTGTACCAAATTTTATCGTTTTTGGTCGAGTGGTTCCTGAGAAACTGTGATGAATGAGTGAGTGAGTCAGTCAGTGGTATTTCGATTATATAGATATAGATTGTTTCAAAAGGGTTTGACATCCTGACACCTTTATGAACAGTTTTCTTTGTAGTGATGAAGGTGATATTGTGGAAGATATCCATAATGAATAATAAGACGAAGTTGTCACAACCACATTAATTTATTAAAAATATAGTTTCGGATGTTAAATGTGGTTGTGACAACTTCGTCTTATTATTCTTTATGAACAGTACTGTCCACTCACATTCCATTAGCGTGGAATTTCTATTCGTTACCCTCTCAATGTTTACATTTAAATGACTTTGAGTAATAATAGTTGTAAATAATTTTAAAAGAAATGCATCCCTCTAGCATCTCCAATATAAGTGAGTAAAACAATATACAAAGTGAAATACAGTGTCAGTTTTAATATTAGATTGTAAATCTAAATAGTTACTCACTGTCATATCCCGCCGACCAACTCCACATGCTGACCATTGCTAGAAGCCAATGGAAGAAGATGCCCTCTATTTTCCAGTAGAAATCCGGATGCAAATGCTTGAATGGCTGCAGCATCAGCATCCACAGGCAGTAGGTGGGAATTGTGTAGATGTTGTTCAGTATTACAAACACTATCCGAAGCAGAATTCTGGCGTAAAGCAGCACACTGGGAAAAAATTCAAATAATACAATATAAAAATAAACTACAACTAAAATTTACAACAAAAAACAGTGGAAATTTTGTGAAAAGCAGTTTTGGGCAATAGCCTGTTGTATTCACATTTATTGTATGCTAGTTAAATGAATAAATAAAGAGAGAAATGATACAAAAAATGTAAGTTCGTTTTTATTCGTGATAATTTTATTATTAGTGATAAACTAGTTAATATCATTCCTCAGGACTTTCTTTCAAACTTTTCGATTAATAAATTAAAATAAGAAATCTGTATTTGGATTAAAACATCTACTGACTTGTATGGCAATAGCTTATTTTGTACGCTGGTTTTTTCACTCTATACATTGTATTTTTGGGCATGGTTCATGAGAAACTCTAGAAGATTTTTCAACTTGACTTCCTATGTTTCTTCCTAACATTTTTTTGTATTTACGCTGTATCATATTGTAATATATTCTTTATAGCCTATCATTTTTCTTCAGATAAAAATATTTATACTGGATTTGTTTACTGTATTTTTGTACATTCTCTTTCTTTGCTATGTCTTATTTTTTTATAATTAAAATTTAAGATTTATAATTAATCATGTTAATTTTTTCTCTTATAAATTAAATGTTTTCTCTTATATTTCATAAAAATTGTAAGTCTTGTGTACAATATGTGATTCTCATGTATTGTTTTTTTTTTGGAAAGTATTGGGTAATTATTTATGGTACAAGTTGTACAAGGAAATTAGAATATTTTATTATAATTTATTTATTTATTTCACTTACAATAAAAGATGCAACAGGAGTTAACTCCCAAAACTGCATCTACAGCAAACAAAAATATAACTTATTTATTACAATAAAATAGCATTACTTTTATAAAGATTAAAAAAAAAAAAATTAAAAAAAATACATTACAAAAAAATGATAATAAAGAAATCGGTGATACAAAATATTAGGATAGTATTAATCAGAAATTAAAACGGAACCAAAGCTTTTTAGACATTTTTTACGGTACTTGCAATAACTATCACTAAATACATCAAGTTGATCTGCGAAAAGGTTGAAAGTGCGCGGAATTCTATTAATGGGTGCAAAGTATTGAATAAGTATTCTGGATCTATTAACACTAAATTTGAATGTAGAACGGCGAGAGATGGTGGATATATAAATATTGAAATTTTGCAGTAGAAAACTAGAGCTGATTTCATTGTTGAAGAGCCTATAAAAAAATTCAAATGACTTTAAATCTCTTCGCATTCTCAACGAATCAGTCTTGAATAATAGCCTCAAAGTATTTGTTGGCAAATCAAAAGGGCAGAGCACGTTATATTTCTTGAAATATAGGAATCTTAAAAATTTATTTTGGATGCATTCAACTGTGTGCACTTCATTGCTTGTATAAGGTTTGCCAACTGCTGGGTCGCAGTACACTCCAAAAACACTAAGAAATTGTGATTAAAGGTAAATTTTGTGTTTTCTGATTTGAATACCAACTTGAGTGGTTTTATTCAGCCATTTATCTACGGCAAAGTTGCAAACTAGTTGTATAATGAAGCTATTTTAACACTATTGTCACTTTTCAGTGCAGGAGTCTGGACTAAACAGAATTGAGGAACTCTTCTTAAAAATAAATGTTATACAATAGTCACATATCAGCTGATTTAAATATTTCCTAATCAAACTGGATTTCAAACCGGAACTGTTGACAAAAATCAGGCATTGCAGGTTATGTTATATTTTTGGGCAAGTTATTGCATTCATTAGAAAGTTAAATTAAACATGATTTATTGGTATTCGGAGATACAATTGTATGCAAGGATTGCATTTTGCCTATAAAACGTTTTGTGTTCCAACTTCGAGCTTCGCTCCTGTTCTAACTTACGTCTCAATCGTAGCTTAAAGGCAATCGTAATACAATCGTTGCATAAATAACTATTGGTTCATCATTTTCATTTGTTATAATAACTAGAAGCAGTAAGAGATTTCAATATTATTTAAAGAAGTGATGACCGTGGCCCACAATTGGCCATTGGGCATAAATGAGATATTATAGAGTAGCCTATCATAGAGATCACCTTTATTATCACTTGACCGGTGGTTCGGAACCCACTTTAAATTGTAGGTCCACAATTTTGTACAATATTCATCGTATTTAAAATTGAAAATACTTTTTTCTTTTGCCCACTTTTACCCACTTGAAATTGTAGGTCCACAATTTTCTACAATATTTATCGTATTTAAAATTGAAAATACTTTTTTATTTTGCACATTCATTCATTATCAGAGATTTGATACGTACATGAAAGTGTTCTTAACAAATGGCGAAGTAAACTATCTATAAGTGTCTCCCAACCGATAAAAGTCAAACGCTTATTATTGAACGAACTAAAATATTAATTAAATTTATTCTAATGTGAAAACAGCCACTAAAAGTTTGATGGATGACCATTTCATACTGCTAACATATTTATTTATTCATCATCTATGTACATCGTCACATTGCAGTAGAATGAAAACGAAACAACAGGCTTTACAGCCCAAAACTGTTTCTTCTTCTAAATGTCAATACAGAAATGTGCAAATGAAGATTATGTCTAGAAGTCAGTTTCACTATTAAGTTTCACTAGAAAAAAAATCCATTTCTTTTTGAAAAAAAAAAAAATTGTACATGAAAGTCCACAAAAACAAATTACCAAACAAACAATACAAAAAGATTAGAGAATTTTGAATTATGTAGTCTAATAATAACGTGCATGCTTGGACACAGAAAAATGTTTCCATATTATGAGTAGATCGATAGCTATGATTGTATTATCTAAGTTATTTGTTTCTACAGTACATATATTTCTTATCTAGACACAATACACTATTATCTATGTTATTTGTTCCTAAGTATATTTATTTCTTATCTAAACACTAAAAATAAATAAAATAAACACTAAGCATTTTGAACAGGACAGTTAATCCGAACATAAATATTATAATTTGTCCAATGAGAATGAACTGGAGCGTTACATGAATGAAATTTTCCAGGTCTAGGTTATCTGATGCCGAGAACCAGCGCAAAACAGCCATCAAACCAAAATGAGTTGAAATTTTATTTCAACTACAAGTCTCTACAATTTTGTTAAAAAAATAATGGGAGCTGACGCTCGAGTTATTTTGGAAGTTATTTAATAAATTGATAAATGTTCACAGGATAATTAATTTCGAGATTTAATTAGCTATTTAAGGCAGTTGTTAATGTCCGTAGTAGCGGGGGCCTTTGGCACATCAATTTATAGCATTAAAAGGAATTTAGAAATTAATATAGCACCTTAAAATAAAATTTATTTTTTATTGTAAATTCAATGACTTGCAGTGAATTTTAATTGTGAATAAATAATATTCCTATTAACCTTTTGTTGTAAATTTAACGACTTGCAGTCATTTTTATATTGTGAATATATAATAAATGTACTCACATTCGGCCGAACGTTTTCGAGTTGTTGAAACTCACCTTCAAGGCCAGATATTAACATTGGACGTTTTCGAGTTGTTGAAACTCACCTTCATATTAACATTGAACGTTTTCGAGTTGTTGAAACTCACCTTCAAGGCCAGATGAGTTTCAACAACTCGAAAACGTTCGGCCGAATGTGAGTACATTTATAATATATTCACAATATAAAACTGACTGTAAGTAGTTTAATTTACAACAAAAAGTTAATATTAACAACGCAGATCGTCATGGAACAAGAAATCCAAGAATTTAATATTTCTACTCCTTTTTGGTCAAACGTTTTCGAGTCATGGAGACTCATCTTTAAAGGCCTTTTGCCTTTGCTTAAAAAAGCCGTTTTCATGACTCGAAAATGTTTGGCCAAAAGTGAGTAGAAATATTGTTTATTCACAATTAAAATTGTCTGCAAGTCGTTGAATTCACAATCAAAAGTAAATATTAACAACGCAGATCGTTATGTAACAAGAAATCCAAGAAAAATAAGATAAAAATGATCCACTTACCCCATGTTGTTAGTTTTTCGTCAGCTTCTACCTGGGATATCTCAATTCCATTAGTCGGCACAGGCTTCTTGTTATGATAATCATACGCGTGCAATAGAATCACACAGCATCTTTGCTCATTGCTTGCATTTCTTCTATTCAGCACTTTATTACAAAAAAATTCTACCTTTGCTTTCAGGTTGGACTTGTTTAGCTTCACGTGATTGTGCAGTTGTTTCCGTATATGAAGAGAATGCTTGCGGTGACAAACATTTTAGGACCTGCAAAGAAGAGAAACAAGTGTTAAAACAATTGAAAAACAGAAGAACATAAGACAACCTAACCTATGAAGGCCTGATTGCTCACTCCTTATAATAATTTTGTCCTTGACTTTCCTTCACCTAGCTCAATCAACAGAGAATACTAAAGAAATAAATAAAATTTTATTGTCAGCTGGCCGAAACGTCAAAATATTTAAAAAAAAACTACACAATGGTTGCAGATTAAAATTCTGCAGGATACCAGTCAACATTCAAAAACTAATCCTAAATAATAGGCTATTACTCAACAATACTAATATTAATTCACTGAGCTTAAAGACATAGCATACTCTTATTTAATGAATTCTGATGAAATAAGTGACAAATATTTCCGTGAAAGCCACTCAGCTTGTAAAATGTTTTGTTTTTTTGTGATGTTGAAGATCCATCTTGTTTCCACTAATATGTATTATAAACTTAAAAAACACTTTTGAATGGAAATTGACTCACGTTATGGCGTGACGGCCGTTTCGCTCTTTTGTCTAGAGCATCATCAGACGACCCACAGTACACTGATTCAAGGCATGAGTTTTCCTCATGCCTTGAATCAGTGTACTGTGGGTCGTCTGATGATGCTCTAGACAAAAGAGCGAAACGGCCGTCACGCCATAACGTGAGTCAATTTCCATTCAAAAGTGTTTTTGTTTTTTATCAGACAATAATGTATTTTTGTTTTAAAAATGTTTAGAGGTAAATCATGGAGGTGGAGCAACAACTTATTAAAAGCCTTTTGCCCAATGATTTCAAAACTGTTTAGTGATTTTGACAATCTCTGATCCTGAATATAAATCTGTCTATTGCTTCTAGTAAAGGAGTGAACATTATTCCTTTTTTGATAACTGTGTTTTTTAGTGTATTTTTCTAAGCTGTCCGTTTACGCAGTCCAAAGTTTCATTGATAAAAACTACCAGACTAGAAAAGTAAAATCACCAAATTATCAATGAAAGGTGTGAGCAAAAGCGTGGACGGATAACCAATGTAGTCAGACCCATCTACAGTATGCTTAAAATAGGTGTATAGTAAGATAGGCCTCCTGTAAATTTTGACCTAATGATGAAAGGAAATGAAATATTTCGCAGTATCTCTGAATAATATAAAGCAAATTTTTCTGTTAAAGTTCATAAAAAATGAAATAAAATATGACTTTTATTGGTGGAGAGACACTTATGGTTTTACCTCACCGTTTGAGCCATGCTATAAGGAATACAGTGGACCTACAACACCTTCAGGTGGATAAATTGATAGTGATATTACATTCATTATTTGTTTATAAATAGTAATTCCAGATCCCTCAACATGGTCAAAATATAATACTCAACTACTGGATAAGATATAGAGCTTTATGAACGAGTTTCATTTTCTCTAATAATAATTTCTTTGTTGTGAGTACAGGACCACCAGAGGAGTTTATTCACAATAAAAAATTTAAAATTGCAGAAAATACTGTGTGTATAAAGTCATTAATCTAATATAAAGCACAGTATTACAATACTGAATTTTGTCCCACTATATAAATATGTGTCTATTTCTTTATAAAAGTATTAGAACATTCGAAAAATTATTACGTTAGTTTTACAAAATTAAATTACATGTTACTAATTGAATATTGAATTGAGAATTCAATATTAAATTTAATAAAGGCAATAGTTGATACGGCAAATATATCAGGAATTCAAAGCCTGACTAAAGGAATCTATGAATCTTTTTTTGACCAATTCTTATCCCCATGAAATATTTTTCTTTAGCCAGTAAATATTAACTAGTAATCACATTTTTTCATCAGCACTGTCAAATAAATGAATTCTATTATAATTTATTTTTATTTTGTTATAGTTTTCATTGTATTTGTATTTTGAAGAATCTGAATAAATTTGATTTTACTTTTTTATTTTATTTATGAATAAATAATAATGATACTACAGTAAAACATCAATAATCCGGATTCACATACACCTTCCTAGCTCATTCTGTTAAAACGTATTAAGACTTGGATCCAAAAAAGCGAACAACTACTGCAGTACAAAAATCAATTAAAGACTTAAGAGTCCTGACAATGTATAGTGAGTAATATTCTTCAACTACGTACTATACAGTTTTTTTACTGAACTCTACCTGTACTGTACTTCACGTTTTGTATTTTGTGTTGTTTCAGTTTCATTAAAGTAGAGTACTAAGTAATACACAACAGTTTTAACTGTATTTATCTACTGTACTCTTGTTTACAAACATATTGAAGTGAATTCTCGAGGTTTCAGTTGTTTCTATAATATTAAAGCATAAAAACAGCCTATTTACGAAAATCCGGATGAGGTTTGGTCCCAATCAATCCAGATTATCGACGCTCTACTGTATTTTATAAATATATTTTACTAAATTTGGATTGATATACTCTGAACACTCAACAAGATTTTCCAACCCTTACCATGCCTAAACACACAGCCACTCAAATTTCTTGAATAATAGAATCCTTATGCAACACATTTTGGAATCATCCGCACCGCTCAAGAAAAATACATATAATAAAAATAAACTTAATCATCAATATTAATTTAATAATATAATAAAAACACAAAATAAATGAGAACTAAGAAGAAATGAAGTTGAAAACGAACGAGCCCAACTAGAGCAATGGCTTGACTAGATATATTATTTGTCAAACATTACAATGCACTGCAATCATTATTAACCTATGATCTCTACTATAGCCTACTGGGTCTATCAATATTTTGGGAGCAGCATCACGGACGTAGCTCTCACCAATAATTGAGTAGGAAATATAAAAATAATCATTCTGACTATTGTTCCAGTTGAGGAAGCTATCAATCAATGATATCAGAGCTTCATAAAAATAACGCCAATTCGCTACACAATAATGACTCATTTATTTCTGTGATAATAGATATGTTATAGCAGAGTAGCAATATTAGCAAATAATAAGTTTGGTGTACGGTACTGAATTTATAAGTGAAAGGTTATGAAGAGCAATTTTCATCAAAACAAGTATTTTTGAAAACTATATAGAATCAAGATTTATGTAATAGAGGCCTTCCATGATTGAAAGTGAAACAAGACATTAATAATAATAATATTACTATTAATAATAATTTCTCTGGATGATGGAAAACACATCCAGAGGAGCTAATTGATATAAGCTCAAACATTACAATATATTATAAAATAGAAAACAGTGATTTGATTGCTAAATTAAAAAAAAAATAATATGATTCCCCACTATAAAACTATGTGACGAGGTGATCATCAATATAAACCTTAGATCAAGCTAATACTATTCCTAACTAGCCATATAACTAATAAAAACTATTTACTACCTAAAACTACCTAAGTATGCATAATCGTATTCACATTCACATCCTATTTACTATGAGCTCTTCACTACGGTGTACTCTAATAAATAACCAGTCCCTATTTTAAAAAAAAATCTATTAATTTGCCTTCTTCTTTTATTTCCAGTGGAATTCTATTGTAAATTGCTGGCCCTAAATATCCTATTGATCTTTGTCCAAATGCTGTGTTCATCCTGATAATTGAGGCTTCTTATTCTAGTATTGCGGCTATACATTGTATATACATTGTATATATTGTATATACTATATTGTATATACATTGCTGAATAAATTATATCTATGGTTTCATAACGCACAACTTGTCACATGTTCAACTAAGGTTCGTGTTTATGAACCTACTGATGCTTTCAGGGAGACTTGAAACAGCTTTCCTCTGTTTGAGTATGTTTGAGTATAGGATGCCTGAAGGTAGGTTGATAAATACGGACCTAAATGCTCTATTAAAAGGAACCATGGTCCTTCATCTAGCACTAGGAACACTATTCTTTGTCTACGATTTTCGTTACCACAAAACCTAGGTTTCAATAATAATTATTATCCATGGCATCATCAAGACTATAAGGCTGAAGATGAATAGGATAATTATCATTAAATTAAGTTATAGGTAACGGTTAATAGAAATAAAATAATTAAAAATACAGAGGAATTTAGTAATGTAAGTGAGAGATGTAATTTTATTACAAAAGCGACATGTATACAGTAGTCTAAATCAGTATCGCTGTATTAAATAATTTGTAGTAGTAGTTATTTAATTTTGTAATTTTTATTCAATATTTGATATAAATTTTCTCTGGCTTAGGATGATCTACCACAAAATAATCACTTTTCTCCAATAATCAGACAATATTCTCCAATGTTTTCAATTATTGTTGTGTAACAGTTGAGTAGTATTGACAGAATTTATTAATTTCGAATTCCTTATGATATTAATTTATACTGAAGACTTCCGCAACGGCGGATATTGACAACAGCATTGACTAGGTGATGGAAATCGATAAATGGTACTGTAAAAAAATATCAGTCACCGCCGGGAATCAAAGCGCGGACCTCCCAATTGCCGGTCGGGTGCCTTAAACACTAGACTACAGTGACCCTTCTGCACAGCAGCACTCATTTTGAACTTTTTTTCAAGATTAAGTCTTAGAGACTCCAGTTAAGGAGTATAAGACAAGTCAGATTAACAAAAATATACAATTTTATACACCAGTTATCTAGTTATCATGATTACTATATCAATTAGTGGAGGTGAGGCTTAATTTTGATGTGAAAGGAACTCTTGTAAACAATAAAAAGCTTTATCAACTAAATATTTTTTAAATACTTATATATTTTCAAGACTCTATAAAAACTGCGGTAGCTTGTTGTAGTTTCCTAGCAATATAACTAGGTTCTGGACATATCGGCTCGTATTGCAGAATATCGCCATTGCGGAAAACTTCAGTATAAATTCTGTTTCTGTATACTTGTCAGTTACTTGTAACTAACTTGTGAGATATGAGCCGATATGGCAAAGTTTAAAATGAGTGCTGCTGTGCAGAAGGGTCACTGTAGTCCGGTGGTTAAGGTGCCCGACTGGCAATTAGGAGGACCACGGTTCGATTCCCGGTGGTGACAATATCTTTTACAACATTCATCGATTTCCATCAGCTATTCAATGCTGTTTTAATTATCCACCATTGCGGTAGTCTTCGGTATAAATTAATACCACTTCGAGGAATACGAAATTAATAAATTCTGTTTCTGTATACTTGTCAGTTTGTTAAATTGTCAGTTGCTTCAAACTAAATAATTAAATTACGAATAAAACTGAAAATATTACTCTCACAAATAGTTCATATCATTATGGTTGAGTTCTAGACTGGTCATAATTTATTTTCAAGTTGCTAGGATTGGCAAAAATATTGAACTACAAAACATAACAATTAAACATGAGATTTTGAAAACAAAATTACGACCCAACACCTAGTGTACAGCTTTGTGGTCTAAATTATTCGACTAAATGTTGTTTTACATTCAGTCCCATTTCCAATGCAGTAATGTTAAAAATGCATTGCTATAATAATCTTCACATGTTTAGCTATCATCTAGATAATCAAAACAACTTTTGCAAAAAGGTATTTTTAACATAGAATCTGATTATGTTTAATGCAGTAATTACTCATCAATTCTTCAAATTGCACAGATCTTCTAGCTCAGACGATGAGCTTACAGGCCCGTCCTAACGGTGAGAGCTAGAGTGACACTAATGGCATAAATGGCTTAGAGCACTGGGGACTCTAGCTAGACGAACAGCTAGGACCATAGAGTTGTTCTCACAGCTCCCCTAGTGAAATCTATACTAACTCCAAGCTCTCGATTTATGCAACCGAAGTTGCACCAAACTCTCACAAGTAGGACATGCTTTTACAGCTTGACGCAAGGGTGCTTGCACAGTGGATTAGACAATCCTCGAGGATAATCACCATCACAAAATCAAACACATGCTGTGAAATGGTGGTATTCACGCTTGTATCTGTAATACACCATTCCACAGCATGTGTTCAATTTTCCGATGGTTATTGTCATCGAGTATTGGATGCTCCCTGCGAATCCTTATGCAATAAATAATTCTTCAAACTTCAACTCACTGATGACCAAGTGCACATGAAAACGCAGGCTTCGTGACGTGAAGCAGGGCGAATTCTACGACAAACAAATCTAATTAATTTCTGTATTTCACAAAAAGTCACCATGCATCACGTCACCATGCCTGCGTTTATATTTGCGCCGCGACTCACAGTTCATGTTCCAAGTATATCAATATACATTATCCAATATGGAGGATATGTTATTTATAAATGAGAAAAGAAATACCCAATATCAGATAAACTTTTAGAGGACCCAAATCAATAATATTTCACTCCCATCACAGGATGTTATTATTAGCATGTTGAGTACGGTACACATTATATTCACCTATTGTGATGTGATAAAATGGCTTCATAGAAAGTTTTGGGTTAAATATTCAATTGAGCCAATAATATTTGAGATTTGAAGGTTTTATTACACAGTAACAATAGAATAATTGTTTCATGTCACATTTGAAAATTGAATCAACCAGATTTATGACGAATAAAACAAAAGCTATTTGTAACAGCTAACAGGTAATTAGAACAATTTATTTACAAAAATAAAACAATGATAATCAGATATTCATGTCTGGGTTTCTGTCTAATATCGTTAACTGATTCTAGCAAAATGATATAATTTAAAAAGAAACGATTCATTTCAAAAGAAGTGAAATAAATATAACCGTATTTCTGTTTCGTGCACTCTGTATGATTTGAGACGAAAAATCATATCACTTCCTAAAAGCATGTCCCTCCAAGAGGACTAAAATATTGTCTGTGATTACAATTCATGCATGGGTTCTTTGCCAAATGCTATTTTCAATTAATTACTGTAGTTTTTAATCTGATTTTTGGAAATAAGTAACATTAACATTAATCTACTATGGAGATTCCACAAGCAGTATTCAAACAATTTTACGATTTTAAAATAAGGGAATTTCCACAACATTGATATTTAACAATTGCATTACGAACTAAATGAGGATTCTTGTCCAAACTACCCACGATTTTTATAATAAAAATTTTCCACATCAATTAACATCAAGCCTATTTAGAAAATTGAAGAATAAATTTTGTAGTTTTAGTAATTTAGACGTAATTACATCTTTCTTCAACATTTTTATAATTATTATGATCGTCATCATCCGACCCCACTTTGTATTTCGTTTTCTTCAATATCATTCAACATTAACTTTTTATGTGAATTTAACGACTTGCAGTCAAATATTTGTCTGCAAGTCGTTAAATTCACATAAAAAGTTAATATCAACAACGCAGTTCGTCATGGAACAAGAAAACCAGGAATCTTTCAACAATTGACAATATTGAGTATCATCAATGAAAATACATACTGAATGTGCAAGAATATGTCAAAGAGAACGTTTTGATCCTCAGAAAAGATTCTTGAAGAAATATTATTTTATATAAAAAATGATTTATAACACGTTTTTCTGACTTTTAGTTACATAGAAAAAGGATAATTTGTAACTCGTATTTTTCTTATGTGGTATATCATTTTATACTATATGGATTATTGGTATTGTACTTGATATACCAAGAAAATTACACATATAGATACACATTCAATACACAGTAATTTTTCATTATCTTTTCAATTCAATTTTTTTCAATTTGTTACTAAATTTTCATTCATTTTCAAATTCAATTTTCTTCAATTTGTTACTAAATTTTCATTCATCATTTTCTTCATCCACCACCTCTTCCTCTACCTCTTGTTTCTTCTTCCATGCTTTGGCACTGGCCAACAGTTTCAGGTTGGGCTTGACGGCCTCGTCCTCAGGGAAGATGTAATCGAAGAACTCCTCCCAGCCCTCATCTGTTCCATCCTGGGCGGTGACGCGTTGACGTCGTTTCACACGTCGCGGCATTCTATTCTCGACAACGGTCACCGATTGAGGAGTGCCGTGCTGACGTTCCAAGTCTCTCCACGCTTCTAACAGCATCACACGCTCCTCTTTTTCTCCCGAAGTTCGCAGGGAATTATTTCCACGTTCATAAACTTGCCTAGCTTGCGCCACACTATCAATACCCTCCTCACTACCCACAGACAACTCAAACTGCGCATAACTCATCCAAACCTTCACATGATGCGTCCTTTCAAGCAACCTCTCATACAACTGCCTAGCATTCTGCATTTCTCCCAGACTACTTTCAAAATCAATGTACGCCTTCCACAACAACTCGGGCATGTCTAGTCGAGGCTGATTGATGGCCAACTCATAAATCGAACGGGCTCGATCCGTATCACCTAGCAACGTCTCCAGCTCAGCAAATCGCATCCACGTGATACAGTTCTCGGACCCAAACTCGATAAACTTCCTATACAACACACGACACCTATCGAACTCTCTCAACTGTATCTCCAAATCTATATACCCACGAAATAACTTATCTTTGGGGCAAATACCTAACGCCATACCTAACGTCTTTCTAGCTACAGTCAAATTTTTGTGTCTTATCTCAAAATGCGCATACAACAGCCAGATCTTTGTGAATGTGAACACTTTGTGCGGTATCAAATCTAAACAGGCTCTGTACACTTGTCTTGTACGTTCCTCGTCTTCAGCTTCTAGCTCTTCAAACAACGCATAATTAATCCACAGGTAAATATATCTTCTCCAATACTCTTTCTCCTTACTGGGAGGTACATTAGCGATTGCCTTCTCATACGTTTCCCGAATTGTATCCAAATTCCCATCATCCTCCACAAGTCTCAACAGATCAAACCAGGCGTCATAGTTGTTGGGATTTGTTTTAACTTCCTCTTCATACTGAAACTTACGCTTGCTTACAATCACATCCTCGATTCCCGTTCTATCACCGTATTTCTTTTCGTGAATTGTGTATGCCTTATACAATTCAGCTGTTCGTTCTTTCGGTATGTGATCAAGGGCGTATTTGTAGATAACACGGGCGCGATCGTGCTCTTTCTGAACTTCTTCAAACTTAGCGAACGCTATGAAGAGTTTTTCGTCAAGAGTTTCCTCCCCAAAAAACTCGACCGCCTGTTCATAGACACGACGCGACCCACTCACAAAACCATGATTCTCTTCGAATCGAGCATACTTGATCCAGTTGGCCACATCGGGATGCACCATAACAAAACGATTGTACAGTGTTCGGGCACGATCGATTTCTTTGTAGCGTAGCTCGAACTTGATGTAAGTGAGCCAGGCTTGTTCGTCTGGTTCCCACTCCATCCATCTTTCAAATACTTGTCGGGCACCCGCGACGTTACCTAGCATCTCTTCCATGTAGGTGTATTTGTACCAGAATTGATTGGCACGGGGGAGTATGGTGACAGCGCGATCCCACAGGTTTCGGGCGTGGTTCACCTGGCGATTCCGCATCTCCATTTCGGTGTACTTCAGCCATAGTGTGATATTGCGATGGTCCACATCGAGTGCTCGCTCGTAGATGGATCTGGCTCGGGGCACCTCCTTCTGGCTCTCCTCCCATTGGGCGTACTTGAGCCAGTTGCTGATCACCATTCGGTTCTTCCGGATGTTGTCCTCGAACGCCCGCCGCTTCCGGTGCTGGTAGTCGGCCAACTCCTCGGGATCGGAGATCTTCTGCTTGGGCGGCGGCGGCACAATCTCCAGATCTCTCTCCTTGGCCTCCCGGAGCAGTTGTTCGGCGGTGATCTGCACCTCGGCCGGCGCTTTGTTCTTCACTTTGGCCACTTTCGGCATTTTCTGTGGCTTCTCCATCTCTCTTCTTCTCTTCCTCTCTCTCTATGTGTGTTTTCACTCTCCTACAAAGATAATAAAACGGTCTCATGTATTATTGTTTCGGACGTCGATCGAGTTTCAAACCATAAAAAAGAAGCAACACTACACTGTAAATCACTGCACTAGTTTTCTTTCAATCAACACACCATTGCCTTCTGCCATTTTATTCGTTGAAAATGAAATACAGCAATCATTTTCTAAATTTCATTATATTGTTGTTATCGTAAGGCCAGTTTTCTACACAATAATGTATCTTAATAAACGCATCATTGCCTTCATTGGAAACAGAATACTATAATCCTATTCTTATTATATTATTATATTGTTGTTATCAATGTTATTGTTGCATTATAATATTTCTTTACATGATAAAATACACAATACCAAATTCAACCACACCAAAACACAAATTCCATGAAAAAACACAACGTTAAATATGATTCAAATTATATAATTAGATTAGGATATTATCATCGTCATTATCAACAATGATCAAACAATTATAAAACATTATCATCAATCGTCAAAATTCATCAACAGAGACATTTTGAAGAAACATATAAAATCAACGATGCACTACAGCCAATAGCTCTCCTGACCTCACATTTTCCATATTCTGACCCATCAGTAATAAAAACGTTAAAGCCTCCTAATTGACGGGATAGGGTTTACTGCATCATCAGGTAGGCAGCAATGTTGCATGAATATTGGTACGCTAACTTAAAATGAAGATCAATGGGTGAGATCTGGATTTTAAACGGATAAATTTATTAGAAAATGAAATATAACCAATAGAAAGACAAGGTTAAGAAATTACAATTGCAGCCTAGAAGCGTTTGTAGTATTAGATGTTGTATACAAACTCTAGAGAAGAATTGAACTTGCAGTATATCGTGCATGATTAAGGTTATTACAGACCAACCACTCGGAGCTCGGGATATCATCAACTACAGCATAATTATTATGTTACTGCATTTCGATACAATAGAACAACACTGGAAATAAACTAAAGCTATCGATTTCTGGGCTTTAAAGAATTTATGATTTGCCTCACAATTTTTTCGATATAACTCAGAGACTTTTGTTCCCAATGTTGTAATTTTCAACTATTTATATCTTTATTAAATAATAGCTAAGCTACCAAGCTTCCAACTCAAACTTTAGTATTACGAGTTATGCATTCAGTTTGAATGTGATCTCACTCTATTAAAGAAGACTAAATGAAACTTACAACCGCAGAACACATACTAAAACTGACAGAGATAATTTATACTGAACTAGATTGAGGACAGTAGCTACTACAATAATGCGGCTGTTGAAAAATACTAGACAAACACACATAGCCTGCGTTTGTGAAAGATGTCTCATAGCAGTGACATTTATTGCACTCACACTACTAACACCATTATTAATCTTTACAATGAAACCCGATATTGTAAAAATTACTGTTAGAATATAATATAAGAATATTAAGTGTGAACAATATTTTTTTTTTCTAATTTACAGCCAATATCTCATAAAATATGTTTTTATCAACATTTTTTTCAAATTTTTAATTATGCATTCATAATTATTTATATTTCGATAACATTGACTTACAGCACTTCAATGTACCATTCATTACGAAATTCAAGAAAGAAAGATTTATAAGGCTTATAATTTATAGATTTTTTAAGAAAAATAATTAAGTTTCAAGAAAATATTTGAAATTGTTCTTTTAGATTAAAAAATTATATAAATATTTTCTTGCAATGATTTTTCTTTTAGATTCAATTTTTTTTTTAGAATATTCTGCTTCATTCTCTATTTAATCAATAAATTTAGTAGTTTAAATTCATATTAAAACGATTTTAAATTAATACAAACATAAATGCTGTATTATTCATTACGATTGAAGAGGATTAGGCCTTCAGACATATTTTTTACAGAAATATCAATAGTGCTATCTACTGCAGTGAACATTTTTTAATTTTTTTATTTTGATGTATATGGGCATCCAAAGTTGAAATTTTGAGAACTAAGCCTCAAGAAAAGTTGAGATTTTATGTTTCAAATTCAAATTTACTTTTAATTTCCAAGTCTAAAATCAAACTAAACTACCAACAAAATTCGAATTTAATTTATGAGTAAGAAAAAATTCTAATAGGGGCACGATTGTATCTGCAGCACAGAAATACTTACAGTAATATTAGGCAAACTCAAAGTCAATTAAAAATGCATTTGTTTTCACAGTACGGTACAACTATAAATGGACCAATTGGAAAATTGCTGATTCTATTCAATAAATAATTGAATAATAAAGTTAGCTTTCTTGACTTTGAGTATATGGGTGGGGGGGGGGAGGGTGGAGGAGGAGGAGGAGGAGGAGGAGAAGAAGAAGGAGGAGGAGGAGGAGGGGTGAGATAAAGAGTGAGAGAGGAGAAAGAAAGAGCCCAATAAATGCAATGCGACATCACAGCTTACTTCCAATTGTGCAGATCAATAAAATATGAGTAGGTGAAGAATACTGCAGTTGATGAAAAAAAAGGATGAGAGGAAGTGGGTGAAAGAGAGAAAGAAAATGAGTGAGAGAAATTCAAGTGGGAGACAAAAGCAGCATCGTTTAAATAGTTAATGAAGTCGAACGCAATAGTGAATGAAGCGGTAGAGAAAAAGATGGAAAAGAAAAAATAATGAAGAAGGAAACAAAAAGAAGATGATGATGAAAGAAAGGGGAGGCAAGTTCAGATTCGAACGTGTTCGAAAGAAAGCACACACATGAGAATTCAAACGACAATAATTGGATGCTACAACTACTGCAACAATGCAATGCAGCATGCAGCGTTCACAAACCAAATCTCTATGAATCAACATTCATTGGTGTCAAAGGCGTAATAATTTAAGGTGGGGTCCCCGGGTCCGGATATCCCAATGGTGATGACTCAAGTACTAGATAGCATTCATGTGGATTACAATGAATGGATTCATCACTAAAAACGCTTCAACAGATTATTCTTCAAATCTTATTCAATCCCTTGATCCCCTTTTAAAAGAGTCTACGAAGTACCCTACTGCATATCATGTGGTAAACTATAGATGCAATCAATGTTAGATATAACGGGATCAGTTACTATACGAATGTTGATTATTATTAGAAGTATTGGTAGTGCTCGTGGAAAGCAAGCCCTGCCATGGAGTAATACATCCAGGTTACAAGACAATATAAATTTATAAACTAATCTATATAATTTATTATTCAAGTTTCAAAGAATGAAGTATCACAAATACTCTTTATAAGATTGGCCAGCAAAAAAGACACTGTTCTCTGCTGTAAAACCACTTCCCGGTGGTTCGGAACCTACCTAAAAATGTAGTTCCAGCTCATCAATCACCATCATCCAACTCATTACCCACGCACATCTTCTCAGACCTATGTGGGCTTCAACCTCAAAAAAAAAAAAAAAAAAAAAATAATAAATAAAAAATACATTTTTGTATTTTACTAATGGATTAAATTTATTGGTGGTGGTGGTGGTGGTGGTGATGGGGGGGGGTTTAAATGAAAAAAAAAAAAAAAAATCTTAAAAGGCACTAGTAACGTTAAATAGAAAATAAATGATAGAAAGATAGATGAATAATGAATAATGTAGATGGTAATGAATTTTTAATTCCAATTTATATTAACTCTATCAAATGTACTGAAAACATTCGGTATACGGAAACAACAGATACAAAAAAGAATTAAAAAATTTTATGAATAAAATACCCAATAGAATTATTTCAACCATGAATAGGAAATAGTAAACATGGGGTAGTATAAAACAAGGTAGTTATAAAATAATTACAGTTAGTAAGGTTTTCTTTAATTTTTTTTAATGCTGATGATGCCCACATAAGTTCGAGACTTGTGCGTGGGTAATTACATTGCAATAAACAGTAGGAGAAATTCTGCATGGGGAAACCCCTTTCTGAAAACTCTTCGTATACGTCAGAGATTATTTCCAATTCATCTCATTATGCTAATCCAAGTTAGACCTTCAAACCAACTGTAAGCTAGGTTAAGCTTATGGGAAGAATGAACGATGAATATAGATGGTGATATATTGCAACGTTTGGCTACATAATCCCTACTAAAATAATGCATCATGCTTCAAGACTAGTTACAGCAAAAAAAGAGCAAAAAATCTTTAAAACCAGATTTGCCAAGATGCTTCCTAGAATTTCTACAGATAGAATTACAAAGAAACAAGTTTGACAAGACTGCGCTGCTGACTCACAATAACACTTCATCACAAAAATTAAGCAGTACCTTCTCTTTTTAATAAAATCAATAAAATAATCAGGGTATTAAAATTTTTGTTTTTCGAAACCGTTGATTTCCGTATAGAAAATACTTTATTTTCGTTTTCAATATTGAGATAATACAGTTAGTTGCTATAATTGGACCTATCTAGTGGTTTATTGACAGATTTCACATAACATGATAATAACGTAATATTATTGTACATTGAAAACAAATTGTAGTATTATTCATCTGTGTACATCATTATTGGGAGTCCTCATGAGGTCGTTGTTTTAATGCCTTTATTCTGACACATAATTCTTTCTTTTTTCTTAACTTCTCATTTTTCCTACATGCCCTTTTTCATTGAAAATTTCTTCAAAATTTCTCAAACTTATTAATTATGTTGCATCCCATAGTTTCTGAGTGTAATGTGCAAAAAACTAGTCTACAAAACTGGTTTCACGCCTTTCTTCAAACTCAAAATTCTTTCTTTTTTCTGAACTTTTCATTTCTCCTACATCCTTCTTTCCATTGTATATATTTCTTTAAACTTATATTTATTCCTTCTTTTTAAAAACTTTGATGTCCTAAGAAAATGATGTCTTCTGAGAACGAATCTCTAGCGCTCCATAAGACAAAAATAAGGAGAAAATAAGAAAATATTGGAGATGAGGAAGAAAAAAAGAATGCGACGAAGTAGAAAAAAGAGGAAGAAAAATAAGATGAAAAAGAAAGAGATAAGGAAGAAAAAAGAGAAGTAGAACAACAAGAAAGGAAACGAAGAAAGATAATAAGGAAGAAGAAAAAAGAGAAGTAGACAATAAGAAAGGAGATGAAGAGAATAAAAAAAAGAATGCGAAGACGTAGAAGAGGAGGAGGAGGTGGAAGAAGGAAAATAAGATGAAAAAGAAAGAGAAGAAGGAGATAAGGAAAAAAAAGAGAAGTAGAACAACAAGAAAGATGAAGAAAGAGAAGAACAAGGAGATGAAAAAGAGAAAAAAGAAAAATAAAGAGAACAAGAAAAAGAAAAAAATAGAAGAAAGAGAAGGTGACGAAGAAGAAAAAAGGGAAGAGAGATAAATAGAGCGACTATTAAATTTGTAAATAGGTTATCATACGTCACGTTCCAGAAATCCAGATTAAATTAAATCGGGCAACCTGCTAGTTTAAAATAAATGAAATGAAAATTCATAGCGAGATAGTCTACATAATTGTGAGAAATAATAGTCAAGCCTACACTATAAAAGAATCGTCTGAATGTGAACAGGCCTCAATTACGCTGTGCGACGACCTTGTGAAACGTTCAATTTAGCTTTGAAAATTGAAACACTTCGAAGGAAACAACGTAACAGCAATCAAACACCAATTCTCGCATTCGATTAGCAGGAGAACTGCAACACTAATGACAACTCAAACAACACCAACTTACTCTAATGAATAGCGCACTGGCTAACTACTCACAATAGGCATGTTTCATGGCTTCGGCTAAAAATAGAATTTTAATCACACATAACCGTAGATGATAGATAAAATGGTGGAACGCTACCTATGTTTTGTCAATCCTCACATGGAAAAACCTATCGAATAGTTTGTAAAACCAGATTAATTACTACTATGAGTGCTTTGAAATAAGTGCCCATATACGTGAGCAGTGCATTGTACAATTCTTAAATCAGTTGAAATCAACAATAAATAATACAAAATGCCAATACCTTTAATTCAAAACAAACATAATTCAAACGAAGAAAGGGCTATAAACATGTTTGTAAACGATAATCAACTAGACCAGGAAGAAAACATTGCATTTTAAGGAGTTTTGTTGGATAGACGATTAACCTGGGCTCTATACATTGCGAAAATATGTTGTAAAATTTCACCCTGAGACAGCTCGCTAGATTGAATGACAAAAAGTTACTTTTTACAGCTTACCATGGGCTCTTACTGTCACATATTAGGTATGCTGTCTTAGCATGGGGTAATTCATCAAAACAAAACCTTGATACTAGGGTGTTTAAGATACAAAAGAAAGCGGTTAGGTGTATGGAAAGAGTAAATAGATTAGATTCATGTAGGCCGTTGTTCAAAAGACTTGGTCTCCAAACTGTACCCTGCTTATATGTGTATGAAGCTACTTTACATAGTGATATTAACCAAAATCTTGACGTACACGATTATAATACAAAAAGCCGAGGAGATTATAACTTGGTGAGTCACAATAGTAGCTTATTCAAACAAAAACCTAGTTATATAAGTAGGAAACTCTACAACAAGCTACCGCAGTTTTGAAAGAGTCTTGAAAATATAGAAATAGGCTATTAAAAAAAATTGAAAAAATATTTAGTTTATAAAACTTTTTATAGTGTACAAGAGTTCCTTTCATATCAAAATTAAGCCTCACCATTACTAATTTATATAGTAATTATGGTAACTATTGTATATGCCTGATTGTTAATCGGACTTGTCTTATACTCCTTATAACTGGAGTCTCCAAGACGTAATCTACAAAAAAAAAAAAATAATAATAATTACAAACAATAATTCAGAAAAAGTTGAGACCAAAATTCTTAATTGAAGGTTCAGTGGGACCCGTGATGTATTTTATTGCATAAAAAAATTTATTGATTGACATGACGCGTTTTTCTGTGTTAATAGGCTTTAACATTTTTTTTTTAGATTACGTCTTGGAGACTCCAGTTAAGGAGAAGTCAAGAACATTATCAGCGGTTTTTGGGAGTTCTCCATTACAAAATATTTTATAAATAGAGATTAACAATAACAAATCATCTTTATATTCAACAGGAAAATTATAATATCACGAAAATCATGATTTCTCTTTTTTCTATATTAATTTCTTTTTGTAATAATTAAACACAGTTTTGTTTTATTTTGAAATTCTGTTTTTTTTTTTTTTTTTTTTTACAGAATTTGAGTCTTTTGTAAGCAGGCATCTGCTGTAAAGCCTTAGAAGGTTTAGCGGGACCTTTAAATTTATATTTTTGTAAATAAATGATCGAACTATTGATCTGTTCAGGTGGTTTCATCTTCTATTGAAATATTTTAGATTAAATTAAGAAAATACAGCACTTCAAACTGGAAATAAATTGTCTCATTTTTATGTGACGATCGTTTCACTTTGATGTGCGAGCATCGTCAGACACTCGCATCAGTGCTGACATTCACTGTCAGGCATCAGCAATATCTGATGATGCCCTGACATCAGAACGAAACAATCTTCTTAAATAAATATTTGAATGTTTATTATCATCTCTACTAGTTTTATTAATGATATTGATTAGGACAAGAAGGAAAGTTGATCAGTATTGGGCGTGGATAGGTTTACATAAAATTTAAATATTACAATTTGAGCATTTAACTAATTAAAATAGGTTAAATTAGGATTATAGTAATCGAAGTTCAGTGGACATTGATTATTACAAAACATAGAATATAGTGGTAGCTGTAATGAATGGTTTCTATAACTAGAAATTAAAGTGTGGGGAAAATAAGAAAATGACTGGATTCCACTTTTGTGAGACATTGTTCATACAGTAAGATCATCATGAAAACAGCAGAATAGAAGTTATTGTCATATTTCATGTACCGTAAGTAAACAGTAGAATATATCATGCGTAAGTAAACATAATGAAAACAGCAGAATAGAGGATATTGTCATATTTAATGTACCGCAAGTAGACCATTCATAATATTATATGCTGCATTGTATCATGGACGAGAACAATATTGTCTTGCCGTGACTTTTCGATGTATAAAAAACTAATGCCGTGCAGCCGTTATTGAGTGGTTTTGTTTCTACTCATTTAAATGAGAAATGTATTTTCGCTTCTTAGAAAAAAATTAACAACCCAATCCTTTTTTCAAAATTGAGAATTTAAATTGTTTTCTCAACTTATAGAAACATTCATCCGACGGGACAATGACTTAGTTTGGACCTTCATTATTTTTAGCTCATCATCGAATGTTTTTTATTAATGTTATTTTTATATATTAACTTGCTTTTTATAAAGTAATTGAGTATTGTTTACCGCCTCATTTTCACCTAATTTACCACAATCACCTAAATCACCGTTTTTCCACAATGTATTATTAAACAAAGCTAAAATAGTTTTCACATTGTGGAATTCTAATTCGTTTAACAACTTTATTCGTGACTATGATGTCCATATGAGTATGAGACTTGTGCGTAGTGAGTGGACGATAATGATGGACGTACGGACCAACGAACCCATAAGACCAAGCTAGGTCTTGCTAGGTCTCAAGCTTGGTCTTATGTGTTCGCTGGTACGGACCTTTAGATGGGCTCTGAACCAACGGGTAAGGTATAATAAAGCAGATAACGTCATGCTTTTTTTGCCGGTCACCCTTCCAAGCGCAGTCCCTAGCACTCGTGACTGAACATCACGATTGCCCTGTCACCGCGCACAACAGGCAGCCAATCAATCCCAACTCAAGAAACCAGACGGCAGAAAAAGTCACGATAAAAGTTTGGCCTAGTCATTAAGTATTCATCAGATTAAATGTAATGTTATGCAATCAGTGCTCTGTTATTATTATTATTCCAGTGGTTGGCCTCTGCTCTTGTGAATTTTATACTTCTACTACTGTTCATTATACGGAGTGAATTATTTTTAACCAATATTCAAATTTAGCAAGGTTACCACGAAAAAAGAATAATTTCGAAACGCATTGAAGATATGCAAATGGAAAAGCTGAATTCAATCATTAATGCTGATCCACCATTACAACAGCCAAAAGTATACAAAATTTGGGCAAAACTTCATACTTTTCAAATAAATTCATCAACTGAAATAAATTAATCACTAAAATTTCTACTTTATTGAGCCACTTTTTAAATGAATTGAAGTGAGTAAATTACAAGCCATAGATACTTTTCTTTCCTATTAGTTAGATCAAGACGTTTACGTTTCTCAAGAACTATCTAACTAGCTCACCTTCCATAAACAGAAAGCTGCTCTAAATACCAAACAAACAAAAAGAGTTCTCACCTCTCGAAAAGACCAGAAAGTGTAATGACTATTCTCGTTGGAAGTTAAATCAAAATTCAAAACTGAAACTGCCTCGCTAAAAGTCGACTCATTCAACTGCCCAAAGAATTATAAAATTCGTGAATAAATTTATTTTTCATACATCAGAGTTCATGCACGAGTTTCGTCTCCAGACACATAGCTAGCCAACTTGATTGCAAACCAACATTTCTAGTTAAAACACACGAAAAACAACAACTGACTTTGACCTTGCAAAAAACGGACCTCAAAAATGTAAAAAATACACCTAAAACTGATGTAGATTTAAAAAATTTGTTCCAAATCACCTCTGATCAATCAAGAATGGTGTGGTGGGGATTTTCACAATCGACATAGAAGCAAAAACATACAGAAGTCCTAAATAAGCTCCATAAGGCTCTCAAGGGGCCTCTTCCACACCACAACTTGTTATTACCGACACTGCACAAATGGTATGAGCCTCGACGTGCTTGTGTTGACACAGATACTACTCAGCAGTGCCACAAAAAATAGTGGTTTACACAGGTAACGGCAAGGCTCAAGCCACTCAATAATAATTCATTAATGAAGGAATTAACTAAGTTTTATAGAATTGCTATACAAAGTTTAGAATATTGATGATTTTCAAGAGGTGCAGAACTTTGAAAACTAACAGAAGAAATGATTAATTTAGGGCGAACTTCATTCAGAATAATATATTTTCCATTCAATTATTTAAAGGGAAGTGATAGCCGCGAGCCGTAGCAGGTATCTGTTCAATCAGATAGATAAGCTGCGTTCTCGTAGGTCCTGTTTGTAACGGTGACCGATTAAATTGGCCAGCAAAAAAGACACTGTCCTCTGCTGAAAATCACTTCCGGTGGTTCGGAACCCACCTAAAACTGTAGGTTCAACTCATAAATCACCATCATCCAACTCATTACCCACGCACTGGTCTCAGACCTATGTGGGCTTCATCCTCAAAAAAAAAAAAAAAAAATTATGCAAAATTTAATCTCTTCATAAAAAATTCTGAATGCAAAAATAAAGGGCCAATGTCGCTTCTGATAATCAACAAGATATTGCAGTACTCTACTAAATGTATGCTAAACAGAAGTGTCATACTAAATAATATGAAAATCGATTAAATAAGAATAAGATTTATTTCCCAACCAAACAAAAATACACAATTAAATAATAATAAAAAATCACGGTACGGTAACTAAAATTATAGCTTATTCTGGTACCCATATTTCAACCCCGCAAAGCATAGCTTGAGCGCCAGACCGACCAAGGAACAGAAAATAGTCAAAACACTACAATCACAATTTAAGATTAGCCTAAATAATATATTAATAATATAATATATAACAAAAATATTTAAAACAAATAGCACTGACTAATTACCTCACCAATATTAATAATGCCTGTTACAATTTATTAGGCCTAATATTTTTCACTCTTTTCGATTTTACTATATATTTTAGGGCAGTGTTCAAGAAACTACCTTGAGGCTTCCTTAACTCAATGACTTGAAAAGTAATTTAAATGAATGATTTTTAAGTCTACCTTCACCTAAGGAAGCCTCAAGGTAAGCTCATAAATTCGGGCGAAGGACTAACAAATCTTTTCTACCTACGTTATGCTTTCTTGTTTGATGTTATTGATATTACTTTTTTGTAATTGAGGCCGACTTTGATATTATGCCATCATGTAAACCCACAGTTTCAGTTTAATAGAAGACCAAACTACTAGAATGCAACACGGCCATACAATCTAGTAATTACATAATACCGGTATCAGGAATGTCAACTTCCAAATGAAATACAACGTGTTAATAAGAAAATTTAAAGGCTTAAATTAGGCCCTAAGTGAGCCACAATGTAAAAGACTATCCAAATGAAGGCTCCTATTGCGACTAGTTCATTCCTAGAGCAATCTAGACTTGCTACACTTTTATAGATTCAATTTACAGTCGCCTATGAGAACACTATATCTCATAGAGAAATCTAGACTCTTGCTAAACGGATGCAGATTAAATGGCAGAGCTAATAGATCTCCGGCTAACTGGTGTATATTAGAAGAAAATCAGTCTACCCAAGTATCGCATCAAGTGTCTCGGTCTGGACGAGCCGTAGGCTAAGTTACAAAGGTCATTTTATTATATAGATTAGATTTTGTTTTAAAGAAAAATTACACCCCCACAAAGTACTCAATAATTTCCAATGAAATTGTATTACAAAGCAGACATTTACAATCTGGGAAAAAATTAAATGGATAAAACAATAATAACATAAAGCTTTAATGAATGCACAGTTGCCTCCTCTTTTCATGCTATATTGTACATCATAGTGATCACGTTTATCAATGACATAAAAGTCCTAAATACCGAAAGTGGTATAACATGCCAGAGTACTGTACAGGTTGTTGGCTGTTGGAAGATTACAGTACGGTAATATGGGAACGTTTCCTGTATTTTAATAAGATTCATTTACATGATCACAGTGATTAGTTTTTCTTGAATAAATATTAAATGGACTAAATAAGAAGGTTTAAAAGACCACTAATTCTCCACTAACTGAGCATCAACTCAAGATCTACGGTACTCCTTAATGCACTTGTTGATGGCATCATACATGGCTCAATGTCATAATATGTTTAATTTGTTGAATAAGAAATGCACAATGCAGTGGTATCCGTTAACGGAAACGAGAAACTATGATTTGGGATTAAGTCCATTACTGGTATTCAATAGTATGAAAGGAATCTCAGCTAGAGTAAACATAACCTAGCCTACCCAAGCACCAGGAAATTAGTGTGTAAATTAAGTTACGAAACTACAAAACAGCTTCAATAATCAAAATAGACTACAAATTCAAACTCGTCTCCCGAATAACCGCACTCCATGATTAATAACAGTTTAGGAATACAGATACTAATAATAAAAGTTTACGATAATCTAACATTTTCCATCACTGAATAATAAATTGGTGTAGGCTACATGAAAAAAGGAAAATCAGATTTATTAACGGCACCAAATTACTAACAATGCAACTATCAACTGCCTCTTTTGAAAAGCATCGTGCTAATTTAGGTACGGTTGGAAGGAATTATCTTCGTTTAATAGGCTATACTGATGAATCGACAAAATTGACAAAACAGTTCAATATTTTTGGAATTATCACCTTGTTTATTTGGATGAACGTGTGAGAAACGTTCTTGAAACGAATAGCAATTTGGGAGATGAATTCCGGAATACACCCTAAATCGACAAGCTTATTACAACAGGAAAATAGATCAAATTTCATAATGCAAATGAATTTAAATGATTCTTACCTCTATCAGCTACTCTTCAAACAAAATATCATCAAATACACACGACGTTTTAATTGATTATAATATAATTATTTACGAAACTTCACAAACATCTCTCCTAAATTATCATAACAAGAACTCCTGAGACCGACTGACGAATAAGTGCGCCATCTTGTGTTGACATTCGAATTTTGAATGAATTTCAATCATTATGGCCTTGAAATTCAATTGAACAAATAATTCAATAAATTGAATAGAATATACAAAATTAATGTAAAAAATTCTGAAAATTATTTAAAATATTTTTAATGACTTAATAGTAGTTATAAGCTGCATTGATATAGTTGATGATACATTATTTTTTTGAAATAATTCAAGGCAATATGGACGACGATCAACGGCGGGAGAATAAATTTAATTCTGCTTATAGATAAAACCTAATTACCGTATGTTGGAAGTTTGTAATTTTAAATGATCCTCTGAATATTTATTTTTTTAGATAACTATTATCTGGAATTGAGTTACGTACCTGTATCACCTTTACCTATCAAGAAAGGACTTTTCCGTTTCCGAAGATTTGAATAGAGGTGGAGCGTGGAGGTCGCATTTCAAGTGGGGATAATAACCGATAAAAAAGTCCATTTGATATAAATCAGAATGGCTGGAGTTGGGCAATTGGTTATTGCGTCCAGGGTGCTCAGGAAAAGTGTTTGCTGCTGTAGAAATCTTCCTACACTCACAAAGTTATCCGTCAAACTGTCAACAACCTCGCCGAAAATGGTATGAACATAACCTTTACTACTACTTATTCTATCTTTCTATTTACTGTATTTCTTATGTCACACGCTGACTTTCTATGATATAGTGTATGACAGATTGATATGATCTTACATTTGTCACGTAAAACATCGATGAGTGGCCTGAATTAATTGATTTTGATAATGACTTAGGGACAACCTACAGCTATTGCTCTGTGTTTACTCTTTTAGAAAACCCTAAATTTGATATTCTAATACGTTATTGATTCAATTCATGATATACCCATCAACTCACAACTGAAACCACCAGTTGTCTGGATTGCTAACACAAACCTCACCATGTCATGATTGGATGACATTCAGTCCAGATTGAATGCTTCTCATTTGATTGTCCATGGGTACTAGAACCATTCAAGCTACTTCACTGCACACAAATGAATTCACTCTAGACACCTTCAATCTTTTAAGTTTTTTTTCTCAGGAAAACACTTATTTTATAAAAGTACATCGACTTGAAGTTTCATTATAACATCTTGTAAATAAGTTGTGCCAACAATAGTACATTTATTAAATATATGGTATAGGCTACAATTGCAGACAATAGAATCATGATTAAACAATTTGAAAAAATTACATCGCAGGTATGGGACAGAATGTAATGCAGTACCGGCAAAATGAATCACAAACCAGGCATTCATTTTCTTATAATAAACATGTATTGAAATTATTTACATTAAGAGACAGGACAGTTTGTTTAAAAACTTTGCCCCAGTAACAAAACATGGTTCTGTTTTTCAGTCTACATTCTGGGACATCAATTTAATGACTGCTTTTAATATTAAGATAACTTAATGTACCAAAAAGGTTATTTTACATTTCATATTAAAGATGAGGTTTTGAGTATCAAACTCCAACCACTTGTCTCGTGGTAATTGAGCATATTTTTCTTCACATACTTTAAGAACATGTTCAGTTGATTTTTTTTTTTCATTAAATAACAGGCGGCATGAATCTCTCGGTCTTCTACCAATCTTGGCTTTTATTTAGCTCTCGTTTGACTTGGCAGTATGGCTTCCTCAAAGAAAAGTCGCCATTATTATATAGGTACCTAGAATCACTTCCCTAACTAACCATATCAAAACAAAGCTAATGGTGGTTGCTCCAAATTATAGAATAACAAGTCCTATGAAATAGACTGATAGATTGAAGTAGAGAATTTAATCTATTCATTTTTGGGGGGATGAAACCCACATAGGTCTGAGACCTATGGGTAATGAGTTCTATGATGTTGATTGTTGAGTTGGACCTTCAGTTTTAGGTGGGTTCCGAACCACTGGAGAGTGATTTCACAGCAGAGAACGTAAATACTATTATCTATTATATTTAAAAAATCATATACATAATTAAATCATTGAATTATGTTGAGTCGTGGTGCAGTTGTGAAAACCAAAACATGAATGCAAGATTTTTATACTAGTCTTATTTCCTTATGCTCGATGAAGATGGACAAGTGTTAGGAATCCATCGTAACTTAGGCTTACTTCAATAATAATCCACATAGCCTAACTGTGATTAATTTTAATATTTTATCAAACTCGAATTTTATTCAACCTGTCCCAAATTATTCACTAATACTTTTTTAATTGAGACCTGTTCAATGAACATTTGATTTGTTTTTCAAATCGCCTGTGTAAGTTTTAATTATGAAAAATTATCAAGAGTTTAATCAGGAGACCTCTCTGCCATACCATTGCAATGAATAATATTTAAATATCCAAAAAACGACAACCCTAAAAAAAACCCTGAAAAAAAATGACAACCCTAGTGCACACAGTGAACACTAGTTCATGATTTTTTGGTTGGCGTTTACGGTATTGGATGAATTATATCCAATGACAGAAAATTTCGTTCATCAATTATTCATTGAAATAATGTAGTGCTTCTTAACAATTCATCTCTTAGAAAAATCTTGAAACGAAATTTACATTCTGTTGTACGTACGTTTAAATAAATAATTTCATAACATACGCCAATATTCCGTTTTATACTCAATTCACAAGATAAAGATCACAGACTAAAATGATAATGAATGTTTGCTTTTTTCGTTCTTAAAATCACTTCTTCTTATGTTTTATTGAGTCATCTGTTCTCAGAGAACAGCTCCTCTCAATAAAACATAATTTTGTTTTCTGATGACATCGTGTTTATGTCTAGCTTTACCAAGATAGAATAGCTGACCTACGTCAATTTCAATCAATAATACTAATGTTTTTACAACTACTAAAATTATTTACACACGAGATACTGTAGTTTAGACTATCACGTCATTTTCAATCTCAATCTAACTCAATTTGTGATTGTGAGAATATCTATCTTATTCATTATGGATCACAATATCACCGTCCCCAATACTAAGAAGGTAAAAATGTAACTCATTCTAGACAGGGAAGTGATAGCCGCGAGCCGTAGCAGGTATCTGTTCAATCAGATAGAGATAAGCTGCGTTCTCGTAGGTCCTGTTTGTAACGGTGACCGATTAGATTGGCCAGCAAAAAAAGACACTGTTCTCTGCTGTAAAATCACTTCCCGCTGGTTCAGAACCCACCTAAAACTGTGGGTACAACTCATCAATCACCATCATCCGACTCATTACACATGCACTGGTCTCAGACCTATGTGGGCTTCATCCTAAAAAAAAATAAGCTAGGGTTGTTTATTCCATTAGATTATCTGTTCTTATATATTTGAAAATATGTATAACTATAATTAAGTATATATATTTTTTAAATACGTATACTTAATATAATTAAGTATATTCAATTGATCATAATTATTAAGGTAATAAATTTGTGTTCTAATTTTTCTCAAGTGCTCAGTGTATTACTGTATTAGAAGCTAAAAACATGCATCTAGAGAGGAAAAAATTAATTTGATATAAATATATTTAACAAAATACGATATAGGTACTTAATTATAATATTTATGGAAAATTTAATTATTGGGTGGATCCCCCACAAAAAATAAATAACTACTTCAAGTGCCTGTATGTCAAAAAAAGTATGAATTTTAAACTTTTGTTTGAAGCGATGTAAAATTTGACAAAAAATGTATCTTGATAGAAAGATAGATTACATTTTAATGGTTCTTTAGATGACTTTGATTAGATAACATTGTATTAATCATAAATATTTGACCATCAACGACGCTTCAACTAAAAAATTTTAATTTTCAAAAATTTTAATTTTTACTTTTCAAAAATGTAATCATGGTATCAACGAAGCTTCAACTAAAATTTGTACTTTTTAAAAATTTATCATAAAATTGCCCGGCGAAATATTATTTTTCGGAGCTAGCTGTTTCATATTGTAAATGACCTTTTTGATAGGTTATCTAATTTGGCAGTTTCATTTTCAAATTGAGAGATTCATTTATTCACTAGATTTTTTATCAGTTCACATGTCATTAACTATTCATGTTTCTCTGATTTTGACAATTTCTTAACAAAAAAAATAAGATTCATTTGCATAGTCTACTATTAGGCGTTGTATTCTTTCTAATCGAAATGCTTTACCTGTTACTTGAAAACTTCCGGTTTAAGTTCGCGTCTCTATCTCCTGCATATTATTATGTTAAAACAGAAAGGATGCACTGATAACCATTTCAAGTTCATTGATAATAATTTGTATTTGCATTATATTCAATTTAATGAACATTATACACATAATTAATTAAGAATTAAATTTTTTAAATGAGTTTTAACTATAACTATGAGCAGTGCTTTATTTGTAAAAATAAAGGTACCGGTACGATGGGGGGTGGGTACTGACTTGGGGGTCTGGTTAACTCCTCAAAACTCATTTTTAGAGTGATTTTAAGGCTTGAAGTTGTGTATTTTCAGGGTGGCCACTCAATCACATTTTTGAAATTCACGGTTTATTTTCTGGGTTTCTCTTGATTTTCCTAGAATTATAAAAAAATAACAGTTCAGGCCTACTAAAAAAGTAGGTTTGAAGAGAACAGCTTCTTAAAATTACAGTAAAGTTACGTTTATGAAGTAAAATGATAAAATAAATAACGGCAATTGTAGAAGGTAGTTGCAGAAAAACAAAGAACTAGGTACTTGAGACAAACATTTGATAAAAAACCTTTTGGTAAACAAGGTAAAATAGAAACTCAAAAACATGTTACAAAATTGTTTATTGAATTGTTTACGAGTTTACTCAAGTTTAGATTATTTTCTACTCACTGAATTGTTTTACTCTAAAACTGAAAGAAAAGAAAAACCTTTACATTATATTTAACTTAATAAAACTAAAAAAAATCAAAAACGTTTTAACAAAAATAATTAACATCACTCACTTATTATCCATTTTAAACTTATAGCTTGATACCAAATAGTACCTCAGTAAGCCAAAACTACGTACAAGTACAATCTCAGTAAGCGTTAATCTTGCCGCTCTCATAACTTCGTAGTATTTTTCTCTCTCTCACTCTTTCCCAGAGGTACCGGTATGGCGTACTGGTGCGTACCGTCACAAATTAAGCCCTGACTATGAGTAAATTGATTATGGAATATAGACTATTCTGAAATTTAAATTATTTCACCCTACCAACCACTTAAAAACCTTATATGGAAAACATTTTCTTAGTCCGTAGTAATGAAATAATAAATTACTAAATAAAATTGCTTTATTGATAAGAATTGATTCTTTGATAAATTATGTATTCAGTAAATAAACCACTGATTTTAGAGGCTGGTTACTTTACATACTTTTTTGAAACTCTTGGTCACTTATTATAGAAATTTTGTCTGATGCCATAAATGCTTTCGCTTCGATTATTTGTTGAAATCTGCCATTTTTTCCTCAGGGAAGGTCATCTCTTCCAAGAGTTGATCAAGAGATATCTCTATTATTACTGATTTGTATAATTAAAATGTGCATAAGAGACTGTAAGGATTAAATTTTTTATTTCTATTTAAATTGATGGGGTCTTTTGCACTATAGCCCCGCATTTTTAAAAAGTGTCATTGAACAGTAGATTTCTAACCTAACCGGGTCTTAGATTAGGTTAGGTTAGGAATCTACTGTCCAATGATAATTTTTAAGAAATGCGGGGTTATAGTGCAAAAGACCCAAATTGATGTATGTGTATTAAATAATAAATTGAAATTTCATATTCTTGAAGATTTAAACATACCATCAACCCATGTAACTAAAATTTTAAATTTAAATTTAGCAAATGTTTTTTATTGTGGTAGATAATGTATGTTTTCATTCCATAAAACACTCTCCATTCATCAAGGATGATTTCTTCAAGGATAATACTAATCTTATTCTACTGCAGTTTCTCATAATTCTCATAAATATATTAAATTATTCCTTGTTACTGAAGCTGTATTTCCAGTACTGTACTAACATTAAGAGTTTCTCTAGGATATCCTTCCAGTTGACCACCAAGCCTTGGATTAGATATCTCTGTAATTCCATTAAAATTGGTTCATGTTATGATGGTAGGTACTCGCTATAAGTAGATAATACAGACCTAGAATTTTATTTGAGATTAAGCAGTTGATACTTGCCACAAATTAAATTCCATTGTCTCATTTATACATGGATAATAATAAATGGTAGTGAACATTGTTGTTTTCAAAATCGCTATGACTTTCAAGTACTAATACATATTATAATTGAAGGTTTCTATTGTTTTCAGTTTCAGAGTCTGTAGAGTATAATATCTTTATAGAACATCGGATTATGAACATAATCTCAGTAGCAATTCAAAAATACACGTAGAACTCACATTGGCTGAATCCTTGTAATAATTCATCTCGGCTTTTGAATGGATTAAGCTTGACTCTCATTCTCATTTCCACTCACTCACTCTCTCTCTCTCTCTCTCACTTGTATGTTCTCTCTACTCTAAACATTGACCCCGTTACCAGTATGGAATTCCAATAGCTTTTCTGTTGGTAAATAAACCTTTGGCTATTGTATCTTTTGTAGTATATGTTTCCATTCATTAAAAAACTTTCTCTTCATTAATTCACTGATCTAAAACTTGAAAAAATAAATGAATAGTGTGTTCAAATAAAGTTATAATGCTTTTTAGTAAAATTAATTCAAATTTAACAAATGGTAGTAAATATACGATAGGCCTACGTATTTAACGAAATTGAAATTCAAGAAGGATTTAAAAAATTAAGTAGAATAATCAAGAATTTAGTAAATAAACAACATTATTTTTGTTATTGAAATATCTTACAGAATACAGAATATAGGTCTATAGAATACATTATACGTTTTTGAATGAATTATTAGTTAATATGCAGGTTATAGTAATAATGAAACGAAAATTTGTAAAAGATATAAAAATAGCCAATATTGATTATTAGCCTATTTGTTTTATTTTGTGCAGTTTGTTCAAGTAGCAACTCTTTTTTAGTTAGACAATGATACAGACATTTGAGAGATTAATTCATTTTTAATTTTCCATTATTTATTGTAAGTACGGTATTTAGATTATTTATCTCTTAATTTTCTGTGACAATTCTGTATTACAGAATTTTGATGTCCTTAGGAAATTTTATTAAAGCATAGGGAAAAAGAAAATATTTTTTTTGAGGATGAAGCCCACATAGGTCTGAGACCCGTGCATGGGTAATGAGTTGGATGATGGTGATTGATGAGTTGGACCTACAGTTTTAGGTGGGTTCCGAACCACCGGGAAGGATTTTACAGCAGAGAACAGTGACTTTTTGCTGGCCAATCTAATCGGTCACCGTTACAAACTGAATTAAATTACAAAATTGAATTCACTGTACATCTCAACTCCCGTGATCAAAAAATATATTTACTGTCATGTCTCTACTTAATAAAATACTTTTTATTCAAACCAGTTTTTGTATCTGTGTTTCAGTACTTATTCAATTAATTTTTTAAATGATACATTTTTAATTTTGTTGCAGGATTCAGGCTACAGAACAGAGAAAGACACTTTCGGAGAGCTGAAGGTGCCCAATGACAAGTATTATGGAGCGCAGACTGTTAGGTCGGTTATGAATTTCCCCATTGGTGGAACCGCCGAACAAATGCCTGTAAGTTTTCAAAAAACTCTCAACTTGACAATACAATCAACGATTAATTGTATATTAATAATTAATTAATTAATACAAAAAAAATATTTTTCCTACAACTGCTCGTAAAGTAGTTCTTTACGTACTGAAAACTAATTGTAAAATACCTCTTTACTGCTCTGCAAACGGTAAAGTACTTTACGCTCGCCAGCTGTTTTCTTTACGCTTCTGTTTTGATTTTGATGTCTTCTCATTGGTGGATCACGGAATCCGTGAAATTCACATAACCTCAACAATGGCGAACGCTAACCAAATCCGCGCATGGTCTGTGATGTTACAAACTACAAGCTTTTATTGTGTTGGAATCCAGAACTGCAGTTTTAGGAAAAATATTGTATGCAATTCGCGCATGAAGCTTCTTTATCGCTCTCGCAAAATTACGCGTAAATGTTTTGGCTCGAGCGATAAAGTCGCGCTTCACTTAATACATAAATAACTATTGCATTTTTTGTGCATCTTGGGAATGTATGATATCTCAGAAAATTGAACTGTTATGTGGATAAGATTATAAATGCTGTTATGCTTAATAAAATAGCTCTTGTCTGACATTATTGGTTTTATAAGGGATTTTTCTATTCATATGAAATGAATTTTTAAAGAAATTTTTTAGAAAGGGGTTTTATTGTTTTTGTAATCTTGCATTGATTTTCTATAATATCCTATAATTTCCTATGCTATCAGGCGACTGTGTTTTGATAATAAACTTTTCCCAACAATTGTAGTTTCTTTTCTCTACTTCTAGTAAGACTATTGTAGTATTCATATAACTTGGCAGCAGTTGGGTTCAGATGTAGCATTTCCCACCCATCTTCTACACGCTGCCAAGTTATATGAATACTACAGTACTTCAGTCATATTCTCACTCTTACTTTTTCATATCTGGCTCTTGGATTGTCATCTCCAACTATTATTTCATTACAGCAAACTTTGCAGCCTATATATTCTCATAAACAAGTACTCTTTAATCTCATTTGTATATTCTTGTTATATTATCATCCAGTGATGAGAATATGATTTTGTTAAAATGTTATCATGTAGAAAATTGTTATTTTACATGAATAATCCAATAAAAACCAATTCGTGTATAAACTTATATATGTAAAATAAGTCAATAAAAACCAATATATTTCTATTTTTCCATTGTTGTCAAGACCTCTCCTTCTTCCCTTTGTTTTGGCCTAAAAAGGAATGTGCTTCTTTTTTATTATGTATTTTGTTAGTTGAATGAAGAATTTGATCTGAAATTGTAACTAAATTCAAGTACAGACTTCTATATCATTTAGTAATACTAGTACAAGTATAATGCTGTTCGTTAGTACTATGCTTTGAAACAGGCTGTCCTAGGGCCTTTTTTATGACAAACTACAAACAAATATTACCACTTGTAGTTTCTGTTGAATATTATGGATTTTTACTTTTAATTTGCTAATTTGTAATTATTCTAGGGCCACTTCAAGTATTTTTATTTTAAAGATTGGTTGAACTTGTGACTGATTCATTTTCATTTTGTGTTTTGCAGTTGCCCGTTGTGAAAGCGATGGGCATTTTGAAGAAGGCAGCCGCCATTGTGAACAAAGGATTCGGTTTGGATGCGAAAGTGTCGGACGCCATTCAGAAGGCAGCTGATGACGTCATAAGTGGAAAACTGTACAACGAGGGACACTTTCCGCTTGTCATATGGCAAACTGGATCCGGAACTCAGACTAACATGAACACTAACGAGGTAAAAATACAACTTTTATTGCCAAAATTAAATGAAAACGGGTAGTTTTAAATTGTTTCAGAATAGTGGTTCGGAACCCACCTGAAACTGTAGGTCCAAATAATCAATCACCATCATCCAATTCATTACCCACGCACGGGACTCCGGCGTACATTTAAAATGTAGTTTAAATCACTCTAGATTGATGATGCATTAGATCAGACTTTCTCACACAGTTACTAGAATTCTGTTAATCCCTTTGTAAATTAAATATTAACCTAAATGAATGCATCGAAATGGGACGATTAACTTAGTTTTAATCTTTTATATTATTTTTTCTATGCAGGATGTGTCTGTGCTTAACTTACGATACATTTTTTTTGAAGGATTAAGCCCACATGGGTTTGAGACCTGTGCGCGGATAATGAGTTAGATGATGGGGATTGATGAGCTAAACCTACATTTTTAGGTGGGCTCCGAACCACCGGGAAGTGATTTTACAGCAGAGAGTAGAGTCTAAAATGCTGGCCGATCCAATCGGTCACCCTTACAAAGAGGGCTCAGAAGAGCGTTGCTTATTTAATCTAATTAAACAGATGCCTTCTAAGGCTCACAGCTATCACTACTCCAACTTCGGGGATGTCATATTATTATCAACGTGTAGTACATGATATGGCTCTTTTTGCGGTCAATTTGCGAGGGTTATTCAAGGGTTAGGTGTACTCCTAAATTATTATTTAATTAATATTTTATTTAGCGTAATTTTTTTGGAGGATGGTGCTCATAGCACATAGGTCTGAGACCTGTGCATGGATGATGAGTTGAATGATGATAAAATAATGAGTTGTACCCACAGTTTTAGGGCTGAACCACCAAGAAGTGTTTTGGAGCACAGAACCTAATTTTTTGCTGGTCATCCAAATCGGTCACCATTCCGATTTTATTCCTAGCGTTCGTTCTTTATTTGACTGAACAGATATCTGTCTCGGCGGAGTCAACTAAACCAATCAATAATTTAATAAAGAATAGAATTGGTTAATGAATAATCAATAGTAGGTTTACAGCCTGTTTTTGTCGGTTAGAAACGTTTTACTAGATGAAAAATGGAAATTTGCCAACTATTACGTCAATTAATAACAACGATTAAAAGATAACGCAAGATTATTTAATTATAATAAGAACTTTATAAAAAAATCGGTTCAAAAGTAAAGACTTGCTAGAAACAGTCAAACTATTAAAGATAGTCTACTTTAAATAGAATATGACTATATTTTGTTTCATGACCTTTCTTAAATATTTTGGATGTGTAGCACTTCTAGTTAGAATATGCTACGGTGCCCTTGGTCAATAAACATGCATTCAAATGTAATTTTTTAGTGTGTTATGATAAAGAAGCGATGCAAATGACTGTTTTCATATTCAAATTCTGGTTATTTTTCTTCATTCAACTAGAGAAAAATATAGTGTCAGTTTCTTGTCATTGAAAGTGTTGCCAAATGTCAAAATATGTTATGGGCTCGTTACAACTGAAAACTACATTTTCTCTTCATAATCAAAAGTTAGTTATCTTCTTTGCGATACTTCTATCACGTCAAACGTCGTTGTAAGCAACAATAGATTCGGTTTTTTTTTAAATTTTGATGCAGTTCATACACAGACTGTTAAGATTACATAACTAGCACTAGTCTAGGTGTTGGTTCTTTTTCAATATGAGATAAGAAAAGAAGAAAGGAAACGTAGCTAATCGATTCGCTGGTATAATAATGATACAATGTATGAAGAAAGATAAGAATATTAAAGCCTGCTCTAGATATAGAAAATGCATTCCTTAGTTCCGTTTCTCCTTTAAAACTGCAAGGACAACCGAAATTATTACATGACTAATTTTTTTATGAATCACCGGCGAAGATTGGAAATTATGAATAAATGTGAGAATTTATGAATGAAGTTAATTTTTCCTACCATTAGTCATATGAATTTGTATTCATTGTAACAATTATCCCGTTTGTAAATGTGAAGAAGCAACATAATCGAAGCTGAGTTTCCCTGGTAATTAACTTTGCAATGAAAATGAGTTGCAGTAATCAGTAATGAGTTTGAATGCAGCTTATAATTTCATTTATCTTCTGAAATAAATATGTTCGGGAGTAATGGAGTGTACTAAAGTATGGAGATGTCATTGAGTTTACGATTTTCCATGATTGCTATATCAAATTTGTAATTTTTGTTCGTTGTCTAAATGCTTATTTTAGATAACCAATTTTGTCTGATGAGATACAAATTCAAAAGTCATTTTTGAACGATGCTGTGTTTGGATAAGCGTTAGAAGTATAGAAAGTTTATTATTGGTTGGATTATGTTTATTTATAAATCAATTTGAAGGTCTTCTTTGAGAAATTGCAATCACTTGTGAATCTCTTAGAACTAATCTCTTAGTTCTCTGAAGTCATAAGTGCACGTAGAGCGATTATTAGTTTTTCAATTTTATAATTATTGTAAACACTTTCATCTGAATAACCAGAGATTATTTGATTATCATTGGTTTGTGTGATAATATAATAAGTTGATAATTTTGCTGGTAAATGGAGTAGCCTATTAAACAGACAATATATAGGCGATCAGAAGTTGGCCGAAAGATCGATCGTCGCGAACTCTGGGCGGCATAAATCGGCAGCAGTGTAGTGAGTTAGTTGCATTGTTTATAATGGCTAACATTGGGAAACTTATCATAAAAAAGGATTTAAAGAAGTCAATTGCCATTTTTTAAGAAAATCTAATCTAGAAAAAGGGTGTAATCATCTAGAAAACCTTGTAGAGAGTAATCATGTTTTTGATGTGGAGGATTGCGAAGGTATTATATGTGGAAAAGTGATAAGACATACTAGTGTCAATGCTGTTTTGCAATCTTTTTGTCAAAAAAATTCCACTTTGTTCATCAAAAGTCAACTGCCTAAATCCGCCTCTGCTTACAACAAGTTGATATTTTGCAACAATAACAAAAACATAACCTCAAAGCTGTTATTAGGATTGATTTCTTTAATTACAAATATCAATCACACAAGTGCATAGAAGACATCTAATTTTCATCAATCAGCAATCTTTTACACATGAAATAATTTGTAAATATAATATAACTCACTTAGTCCTTCGAACATTAGAGATCCATTTCTCCTGTCTATCCTTTTCGTAAGGTCGACCAGGAAATGAATAAAATGAAAAACCTTTTCCTTCTGTATTCCCATAGGTATTACTGCACCAATATACACAACACATAATACGGCCTTGGGCATTTTTTGTATGTTTGTCAAATGAAATATTTTTTTGAAAAAACTTATTTGAAGTGAGACAATTTAGCACACGAATTAATGGCGACCAGATTTTGACTCACTAAGTTAGTGCAAGATGCTCTGCTCTGAGCGCTGTCGGTCGATCTCCAGATCGCCTATAGATGAAAAATCATCGCGTGAAGTCTGTGTTAATTTCTATTTAAGAAAATTAGCATAGAAAAACTATATTTATTATTATTCTATGCATTAAAAGAAACTTTCGTGGAGATAAGTTATCATAAAGAATGTAACAATGTGACATCAACAATTTAACATCATTGTAAATAAATAATGATGGATAAATAAATAAAATTAAATTATCATATTCGTTATGAATGAATCATTGACCAAGTATCCTGAAATGTTTTCAGCCGCGTTTTATTATTGTTTACCAACTAATTCGTTGTACAAGGAATGAATGAGACATTTTGGTAGTTGTAATTCCTTCGCAAGTGGATTATATTATGCAAGTAATACAGAATATTTTCCCCTCATTAGTTGAGCAAATAAGTTTTGACAATAGAGGCATGATCACATATAGAATACTTGATATTAGTATTAGTACTTAGTAATTTAATGGGTAAAGAAGTATTTCATTGTTCGTGTTGCTTTTGTCGGTTCTTCCTTTTTTGTCAGCCCAGTATTCCTTCATCCTTTGTGAGAAGTTCTATTTTATTTCTTCATTCCACCTGAGTCTGTATTGTTTTGGTCGCAACTCTGAAGAAATCGAGAATCATTATTTAAATCTTTCTTGTACAGGTAATCAGCAACAAAGCGATCGAAATCCTAGGCGGCAAGCTGGGCTCGAAAGAGCCCGTCCATCCCAACGACCATGTGAACAAAAGCCAGAGTTCGAACGACACTTTTCCCACGGCGATGCACATAGCCGTTGCCATGGAGATACAGAGCCTGCTGTTGCCCAGTCTGAAGGCGTTGCACGCAGCACTGGACACCAAGGCGAAGGCGTTCGCGAAAATCATCAAAATTGGTCGCACACATACACAGGACGCGGTGCCACTAACACTGGGCCAGGAGTTCAGTGCCTATACCCAGCAGATTAAGTACGCCATTGACCGGGTAGAAGCTACGTTGCCTAGGTAAGTGAATTCACATTGCTATTAGCTATTTAATTTGTAGGAAATTCATAGATAAAAACTTGAAAAACACTCAAGTGGAAATTATGACTCACGTTATGGCGTTACGGCCGTTTCAATCTGTTGTCAAGAGCATCTTCAGACGACCCACAGTACACCCACATACACAGAGTGTACCGTGGGTCGTCTGACGATGCTCTTGACAACAGAGTGAAACGGCCGTCACGCCATAATGTGAGTCATAATTTCCACTTGAAAGTGTTTTTCAAGTTTTTATTATATTAGTGGAAACAAGATGGATCTTCAACATCATAATTCATAGATGTTCGCGTAAATTAGACGTTTCTGAAAAATTACGGTGTTGCCAGATATGGGAACTATCAGCAGCTGATAATAAAGAATTACTAACCTCAATGAACGAATTGACAACACTACTCGGACCATGTTGCCTGGTCTACAAGTCTGACGCTAGCAGTCATATGGTTTGTCACCGCAGTCAGTTGTTTTTTTTAGTCACACCGCAATTCCTTGATCCTCCTAATTTCATGTCGTGAAATATAGTTTAAACCAGACATTATTCACACTAGAGAGCTATTATAAAAGACTAGCAGATCATACGATTCAATTAAATCTGGATTTATAGAACGTGACATAACCTATTTACAGAATTAATAATTATGCCCGGCTTCAGTCTTATATAATAATTAAAAGTCTTATAGTCCCGTTCTTATTTACTTGTCTTATGCCCGGTCAGTTGTTCAGTGAAACATTCAGTAGTTATTAAGACTTGTTTCACTCATACCCGGCAGTCAGATAACCGTTGTAGTTTATCCGGCATAATTACTGTGTATCATATAATTTCAAAAATCGGGTAAGTGTGAAGCGCTCCATATGATCCTACAGCTGGGAGAAAAAAGACCGGTTACCCGATGTGTGAAACATACCTTAGGGCCGCTATTGAATGATTTACTGAACGTCTGAGAAACCGGGTGTTAGGTATGGTCTTTCTAAGATTAAGAAGGATAATTCGGAACCAAGAACCATTAATATTTGTATTATACAATATTCACACTAATGTGACGATAAAGATCTAATCTAATCAACAAAATTCAAAATTCAAAATTCGGGATGTTGGACTGTTTTAGTGCTTCTTTTTCAAAGTGAACTTCTAAATTAATATTCAACAATTGAATTAATCGGTCATAGTTCTTCAGAGTGACATTTCGAGCAAAACTAAAGTCTGTGCAAACCTTTTGGAGTAGATTATACAGTGCTGACAAGTTGCACATTAGCTGAGAAAGCCTAGTCAGTCACGCAGTCAGGTTTTCAAACTTCAGCATGTGAGTGGCAAAATGTAGCGTGCCCATACTTCCATATGAAATAGTATTGCCATAAGACTCTGTGCTGCAGTGTAAGGTTTGCACGGACTGTAGGAAATAATCTAAAATTTTATTCATCATTTGAGAATTTAAGTGAAGAAAGAAGCTGTGGGCAATAGCCTGTTTTATCTTCGCATTGATTGTGTTTTAGTCTTGAATAAGTACATTAATAACTAATAATTATATCATAATTTATTATTATTATTATTACTTTCCATTATTGTCCTTAGGACAGTGTTTTAACTCGAATTCGTTATGATCATTCATTTTCCCTCCTCTTGTTCTCCCAAAACCTCTTCATTCTTTGGTTATGTTCCTGATTCCTTTGCTCTGTCTATATATTTCTAGTTTTTCCTCTTTAATTCTAAATTTTATTTTGGTAATCCTATTTCTGAATATCACAATTTAATTATTCCAGGTTGTATGAGCTGGCAATTGGTGGTACAGCAGTGGGAACAGGCCTGAATACGAAGATCGGGTTCGCAGAAAAGTGCTGTGTCGAGATAAGCGCCCTAACCGGTCTGCCATTCAAGCCTGCTCCGAACAAGTTCGAGGCATTGGCCGCCCACGATTCCATGGTCGAGGTTTCCGGGGCGCTCAACGTGATCGCCTGCAGCATCATGAAAGTGGCCAACGACATCCGTTTCTTGGGATCTGGACCCCGGTGTGGCCTGGGTGAACTCAGTCTTCCTGAGAATGAGCCCGGTAGCAGTATTATGCCAGGTGAGATAATGAAAATTTGTTTTGTTAATGAAAATATCCTGCTCTAAAATAAAGATGCAGGCAGATGCATATTGTTCAGGTTAGCTTTGTCTTCAACGTAGTTTAGCCCAAACTCCAATATCGAAGTTACTGATGAACAGAAGTTTGTAGTACTATTTGTTATATATACTATTTTTATAATATTATTCAAGAAGTGTTTAGTTCCAAGTTTTTAGGATTGTGATTAATATTATTGACGATATTCAACTGTGTAATGTTCATACTTACACTGTGTTGAATAAATAAATATTCTATTCTAGATGTTCTCTAACAAACGTTAGTAACTTCCGAGAAATGATAAAACTAGTGTTTCTTATGCAATGGAAACAAGTTCGGAAATTTCATTTGTATTTCGTTGCTTTGTAAATTTTGATTATGCAGCAAAATTTTTAAATTCCTATCAGCAACGTTCATAAAACTAGTCTGTGCAAACCTTAGGTACAGTGCTGCCAAGTTGCACAGTAGACGAGCAAGCGTAGTCAAGCAATCAATTTTCAAACAACAGCATGTTAGTGACAAAATGCAAATGATAAAATGGCAAAATGGCAACAGTGAGCTCATATTCCCATATGAAATAGCATTTCCTTATGACTCTGTACTGCAATGTAGGTTTTAACAGACTATAGTTAGTAAATTGTTATGCATCAGGCCACTGCTCACAATTATTAAAAGAGCGTGACGCTGCTTCTTTCAAGAAAAATGTAAAATATTTAAAAGTGTCTTTATAATTTAGTCGCAATGAATAGATGTACATGTACATGAATTTTTGGATGATATGAGTTTGTTTTGTATTTCTGTCGATGTTGTCTATATAATAATTGTGTCGGTCGTGCGGATTTCACAAAAACGGCAATGATTTGGAACACTAAATTTGACACAAAGATTCCTCTAAACTTAGCTCAGTGTATATCAAAGCCCGATTTATATTTAAATTTTTTTTCAGAATTAATGTTTAAAATTCATTTATGGACACTATTATTGTTTTAAAATGTGTTTAAATGCAGGAAGCTCATAGAATAGCTGATTCATGATATTCACTATGGTGCAAATAAGCTTTCAAGTCACAAGTCAAAATAATAATGCAGCTTCAAATTCCTCCTTTTTTTTGAATTGTAAATCCATATATCCTATGATTTAATATTAAAATCTACCTTAAATCCTGTTGCAAAGCACGTGTAAACCACTAGTGTATTCTATTAGAATGTTTTCTACAATAAATCAATTTTGAATCTGATTGATATTATTAGATATGCATGGACCACATGTATACCACAATATCTCATAAAATTACCACTATTGAATACACTACTGTATTCTATTCAAACGTTTCTACAATAAATAAATGTTGAATCTGAATTGACTGATACTACTGAATATGCATGGACTGATACCACAATATCTGTAAAATACCACTATACTAAACGCTAATAGAACTGGCGGGTGATGATGGTATAAATCTGTTGGTGGTATATGTAAATTTTAAGCAGTAAAAATGTTCGAACTATTCTGCTTTGTGTTTTGTTTCCATTTGAAATGTCATTATAACTATGAGAAATGAAAGTTAATTGAAATAAAATACATAAACATATAAAAAATAAGGAATAAAGACGAGTAGCACCAATTTAAGCCTTTGCTGAATGCTTGCAGTTGGATAAGTAACGAGTATTTGTTTTTTTTCTCTGTCACGTAAATAAAACCTGATTTTAAAGTCATATAAAGATGGGCCAGCACTATCTTGCTGTCTTTTTTATATTTATTGATTACCTATTTTGTCTTGATGCAACCGACACTAGCGAACAAGTTTATCTTATGCTTGTGTCTGCCAAATTACTCTTAGTTATAATTTTCTTGATTGATTTATGAATATGAGTTATGATTATGAGTTATGATTAATGATTTTTAAGCACATTCTTTTATTTATTTTTATGTTTTAATTCTAAGTTGCAGATATTTCTGCTTGTATGTACTATTCATTTTGGCAATAAAATATTCAAATTCAAATATGATTGACACATCTCCAATATTTAGAATGAACATATGCAATTTAAAGCTTGATCTTACCAACACCACCAACAGATGTCTTAACAACACACCAACACCACCATCACCCAACAGTTCTATTTGCGTTTACTTTAGTGTATTCTTTCTGTTAAAACGTTTCCTATATTAAATAAATTTTGAATCTGAATTGACTGATTATGTTTGATTGCAGGCAAAGTGAACCCGACGCAGTGCGAAGCAATCACAATGGTGGCCGCGCAGGTGATGGGCAATCACGTGGCTGTGACGGTGGGCGGAAGTAACGGCCATTTTGAGCTCAACGTCTTCAAACCAATGATTGTTGCCAACGTGTTGCGTTCGATTCGGTTGCTAGGCGACGCAATGAACGCTTTCAACAAGAAATGTGTGGATGGCATTGTAGCCAACGAGGACCGCATTGCCAAATTGCTCCATGAGTCACTCATGTTAGTAACTGCCCTCAATCCGCATATAGGTTATGACAAAGCGGCTACCATTGCTAAGACGGCGCACAAGGAGAATTCGACTCTGAAGGAGACCGCTATCAAGTTGGGATACTTGACCGCTGAACAGTTCGATGAGTGGGTCAGGCCCGAAAATATGCTTGGACCGTCCAAGTAGAGCGTCAAGTTGTGTAAAGTGTAGTGGAACTGGTTAAAGATGTTTTCTTAGCAGCTGATGTTTTTCGTGACTTGTTTGTGGGTACGTTTTCCTAGCAACATTTTACGCCATTTTTTCCTAGCCGCGTGGAATAATTGAAGCAATGTCTCTACAATTTTACAATGTTTTGTATGTCATGTACTCTGTTCCACTTTTCAACGGCTATGAAAGCTTTAGTGATGTACCTCTACGAAAACATCACTTGCATTCAATTTTTGACAATGAATTATTGTCGTAAAATCGTCGATGGTATGGAACGGTTCCATAGCTAGAAAAACGTCCCTTTACAAAAAACCAAATTAAAGACTAGAACCTCTGTTTCAATGTGCGATTGCTATTTGTTCAAGAAAATATGGTTTCTGCTACAAAGCTGCTCTCTTTTATCATGGACTATGTTGGTTTCACAGTATTTGTGCCGAAAATATACTGCTTGAGTTTCAAAAGATTGTACACAGAAAAATGATATAATATCGAGAAACTATTCATAAAAAAATTGTGAACATTAATTTACAAAAATGATATTAATAATTATTCATCAATTATTTACCATGCGTCTCATTAAAAAATCACAATATTATACGAGTGTTACTTTCACGTGGTTATGGTAAACAATTATTGAACTAATAACTCATGTAATATGAATTTTGAAACTGTTGTACAGTCAATAAAGTATTGTTTTAATTGTTTATCTAACTATTCAATGACTCCCTAACATAAATCAAATGGTGTAACTACCCTCTTTACAGTATTGAAACGAGATTCAGAAATCACTTGGTCGAGGAGCTACCCGATTTAGCCTATCAATGAGCTGAAATTTGAAAAAATCTGTTGAACTAGTTTTTTGGAATCTAGTTCTAACAATTCTGAAATTAAGAAATGTAGAAAAATGAAAGCTATGGCTTTGTAAGGGGTTTCCCAGTAAATCGAATATTCTCAACCTATTAAATTTAATTAAAAACAGTACATGTATCAACTATATTTCTCTTACACTAATAAAGCATAGAATCAAAGTAATTTAAAAGTAACAAGATACTATTAATTAAATTTAAAATAGACTATTAGTTATTCGTCATTTTATGGAAGACAGCACTTTTTCACTTGGATCGTCATGATCTAATTTCAATACACTGTAAAATTACTTAATATACTGTATAATTCTAATATAATATTAATTATATTTATGATTACTATTTCACTAAAATATTCGAATATACTACGTATGTTCAACTATTGAATGATATTTCAATAACATTGAAGATCCACTTTTATATTATCTGGAAGACATAATTTTTTCTATTAAAACAAATCTTTCCAACCACTTTAATTTTGTCTATAAAAAATTAAACTTTCATTTAAATGGAAGACTCATTTCAAATTCACGAATGGTTCCTTGTGGAAACTGCCAAGGAATTATTGTTAATGACAAAATAAACATACGAAGAACACTATAAATTATATGATATATATATATACTAATCTATATATTATTTATACTATATATATAATATAAACGTTGATTACGATTTCCACTTATTTGTTTATTGATGATAATGCCCACATGTGTCCGAGACTTGTGCGTGGGTAACGAGGTGAATGATAACACATAATAGATGCCAGACGGAGGAGCGGGATTCGAACCCACGACCGCTGAAACAACAGCAAGTTGAAGTTGTGACGCCCCAACCAACTGCGCTAAGCGGCGAGAGCATTAGTATTTAGTAATTTGATTTTTAATGAAAGTGATGTTATTAGATTAAAGCTCTCGCTTGATTTAATAAACTTGAAATAATTCAAGATTCACTCTCAAGTCTTGATGCACTAGAACTTTTTAGAGCAATCTAACCGCGCTATAAGAATTATTATAGTTGTACAGGCTCTTATAACCTTGTAGTAGAGTAAGTAAGATTATTAAAATAGATTTTACAATATCCACAGTAGAGATTTCTAGCATAACTTTCCGTTATTATTCAAGTGAATGCCATACCCCGCGATATGCGTGCAAGAGCTGCTCAAAACGTCATAGATTTCCTTCAACAATGCTTTGATGCTAACGGCCGCCATCTTCAGGACATTATTTTCAAAACCTAATTAATATAAAATGGTATATTCGACCAATTTAGAAAATGAAAACATTTTTTCTTTATATATCCTGAGACACTTTTTATTGCTCCTTAAAACTGCTTAGTCGGTTCTGCCGCACCTTGTATATATACTCGAAGATTTTACTTCAATTGCATACGATGCTTTCAGTATTAGATTTTCTATATCCACGAACTAATCGAATTATCGATTTCACTGTAAGTTTTCCTTAATGGATCCTATATTTGATCCACAATACATGATGCTGATAAATACTTTATAGTAATTTTACTGAATCTTCAAAATATGAATACTCTTAGATTTTGGTTCAATCACAATATTATGTTTTCAGTAAAAGATTTCACTGTAGCTTTGGAATGATGATGACCTAATTCTGGCGAGTGCGTGCGTCTACTGCATGACAGGCATGGCAACAGAGGCTTTCGAATGTGTGACGTCACTTTCGCGCCAAAGCTGCGTCACTGTTTTTGTCTGAGTATAGAATTGGACGCCCTGTTTACCGTAGAAGTGACAGTCGCCCCTGAATGAGCATCTGCTACCAGTGAATGAGAACATCGGCAGCGGAACTGGTATTGGCACGTTGATGCCAACCTGAAATCAGAGAAAAATGGTGATAAATTCAGAAGTGGGCCTGAGTACAGTATTATGAAAGCATATTCAAAATACGACCAAGGTTTCACATAAAGTGCGATTTTTTTTTGGAGGGTGAAGTCCACATAGGTCTGAGACCCTGTGCGTGGGTAATGAATTAGATGATGGTGATTGATGAGTTGGACCTACAGTTTTAGGTGGGTTCCGAACCACCGTGAAGTGACTTTACAGTAGAGAACAGAGTCTTTTTGCTGGCCAATCCAATCGGTCACCTTAGAAAGAGCGCCCAGGAGTTTCGTAGCTTATCTCTGATTGAACAGATACCTGCTACGGCACTCGGTTATCACTTCCCAATTAGACACATTGTTCAAATAATATACATATTTTCAAAAAATTTATATTCCTAAAACGTTTTAGCAGTCTATCAACGATGATTTCACCCAAACAAGGTTGGGCTTACTGTTGTTTTGCTCACATGTCGAAGTCCATTAAACTAGTGTTCCTTGCTTATTCGTAGATTTAAATTAATTATTACTACTACAGCCAAAACTTATAAAATTCAATTAATGTCAACGGAAAGCACTCAATGGTCATAGAAAAAGGGAGAGTACTATTACTTGGGGGGGATTTGTTCCTGTACTTGCAGTTTTAGCCAAGATTGGAAACAGCTCAACTGTATTATATATCTGATCATTGAATCGAAATAATGGTTGAGCTCATGGGAGCCTTACCGGTGGCGTCTGATTGTCTATTTTTAACGTCTATGAATTTGAATTAGATAAATCAGATGCTACCAGTAACATTTACCGGTAAAGCTCCCACGAACCCAAACATTACCTCATGCAAAAAATCTTTTTCAAAATGAAACGGGTGCTTCAAAAAGGACACGGAGATCAAAAAGTGGAACTTCAGAGTCCCAATCAATATTAGTTATAAGTTATTATTATAGTACTTATTGAGAAAAAACTGTTAAAAGAGAATGAATAATCGATCCTACCTGTCCGACGTCGATTTCATGAGTGAATTTTCTAGCCGTGGCTCCATTGTTGGTAAATATGGCTGTTCCATTTCCATAAGGGTTGCAATTGATAATTTCGATAGCTTCGTCCAAAGTGTCTGCAAACAGTACAACCAGCACCGGGCCGAAAATTTCCTCTGTATAGCACTTCATGTGTGGCTGGAAAATGTCGAAAAAAATTTAAGTTAAAAACATTTTAATTTCAATAAATGTAAAATGATAGGAAAATTCGAAGATCTGTGTTACTACTGTAATACAGTACTGTATACTTGCAGGTGAGTTCTTAAGGAAATAAAAGAGCATATAAACTGAAGGAAACCTTAGTCGATTTGGAATATAACAGAGAATTGAAAGAAAGAAATATTAGACTTCAGTACCGAATGTTTCACTGTACTGAAAGTAGTAAAAATTGAGGCCCGGCGCAAATAGAAATGCAGGCTTGGTAACGTGACAGGATGATCTATATTGTGGGGCATAGAAATGAATTGACCTCATTCTCGCTACTATTTTAAAAAGATATTAATGCATGATATACAAGTCAATGTATTTGAAAAAATATATTTCCACTTCATTAATCAACTTTTAAGTCATTTAATTATCTCATGTTATTCTAATAATAATAATAATAATAATAATAATTGATAATGATAATGATGATAGTAATGATAATGATAATAATAATAATAATTATTATTATTATTAATAGTTCAATTATAAATAGTTCACTTCAGCTCACCCTATAAGAAAGGAAAATTATAACTTCAAAATCGCCCATTTTCACAAATTACCAGATTAAAATAAAATAATGTTTGAACAATTTTCCTGTTCAATTCTATTGTAGGCTATATATCGTTTTACCAAGTGGAATTTTAATTTCCCTAACCTATTTTTAATGTTTTGCCCGGCGCCAATCAATCTCTTTGAGATTGATAAATTAATAAAAAAATTCAGTGTAATGTTCACACTAAATAATAATAATAATAACAATAACACAAAAAAGTAAACCTTAAGCCTAAGTGTTCAGTTACTGGCAACGACCTTTGTCAGCAATCAAACACTATCAGTAATGACACTGTTTTGTATTCAAATGGGGAGAAGCTAGCAAAGTCTCAGAACTCCTCTTGCCCATTTGAACACAAATCAGTAATCACACAGTCAAACACAAAGAAATCAAATAAGATAAACAAATAAAACTAAAAGAAAGAGCAAGGGACTCAGGGAAGCAGATAATTGATTGATTGACTGCCTTTATTATTTTCCTGGTAGGGCAAAGTTTGGGCGCAGCCGGCCCTCTCTTACACTTAACCCTCCCATACAGTTCTAACTTACACAGATATATACATATATATACATGAGATAAGAAAAAAAAGAAATAATAAATATAAAAGTTGAGGAAAAATACATATGAGCAAACTTGTTGAGAAAAAAATAGAAAAAGAAATAAACGATTAAAAATTGTGAAAAAAGCCATGAAAAAATACAACAAATGTAACAAATCTTGTGCAATATTCATAACAAAAAATGTATTGAGCTTAAAAAAAAAACAAAAAAAAAATATCTTCAGGTACTTTATATAATAAAGGTGGAAAAAATCACAACACACACACACACACACCAAAAGCATACTACTTACGTATCCCCCGTCTTGTTTAGCCAAGTCCTCCCCCCTCTATTCACCGCAAGACAGCCGCGCTGAACCGACGATGCTCCTCCATACGCTTCAGTTCACCAGGCAACTTATTCCAAAATCTGCAGGCTGTCACTCGAAAAGACTTATTGTACATTACAGTACGGTGAGTTGGGACAGCCAGCAGATCAGAACCAAGCCTTGTTCCACCAAGGCCAACATCACTCAAAAAACGGAACCCTACTGCCAGATATTTGGGAGATTGAGTCTTCAAGAGTTTGTGCAGGAATAAAATAGCATGGTACGATCTACTCTTATGCAGCTTCATGATTCTCAGTCTGTCAAAGTATTCTGTCACATGTTCATCACGTCTGAGATTGAAAATGAAGCGCACACAGTAGTTTTGTGCGCGCTGCATTCTCTGGAGAAGTTGTACTGTCATGTCAAGTGTAACAATGTCACAATAGTTAAAGATAGGGAAAATCAGTGAAAATCAGGGAAAATCTTTATTAACATTACCTTTGTTGAAAAAGGAATGTAATCTGCTATCTTCTTTAAAGAACTGATATCAGCAATAACTCTGTTACATGTCAAATTCACATGGTTAGTCCAGTCAAGAGTCCTGTTAATTGTAGTCCTAAATTTTTAACGTCTGAGCTATATGCTAGTCTTATATTATTGATAGTAATGAATGGTCCATTTTCAAAGTCAAGGGTATTAAGAAGTCTAGAGTAACCAATAACTATAGCCTTTGATTTGCTCTCAGATAAGGGAGAGATCAAGTGAAAAGAACAGGACAGTTTAACTTTAAATTTATTCACAATAATAATAAATTGTATTGTAAATGAAAAACATAAAATGAACTCTTGAAATGTAATAGGATTAATTGTCAACTCTCAAAAATGAAATTACAACAAACTTTATGCAAATTAAAATTAACAAAAAACTTCAATTTGAACTACAAAATTGACTTTATTCAAAGCTCAAAAAATAAAAGAAACTTTACAATGGGTAGCCTCACAAATAAAAAATAAATGTGTTAAGTGTTAGAAATGAAAGTAAGAAATTAGAAAAGATAATATTTGAAAACAGAACAGAAGAAACTTTAAAGAAAGGAAAAAATTGAAAATTTGTCGACAATTTTAATGTTTGGCAAATAAAAACAAAAACTGCTGGAAGCTAAACTGATTAATAAAGTTGATAGGCTATTCGGTTATATGGGGCACTAGGGGTGGTGTGACAGAGAAAAATAATAGTAAGTCGAAAAAAAATAGAAAAATAATAATTATGCTATAGGCTTTTACCAGTCAACTCCCTCTGAGATGTTGAATCTGATACCTCAACAATACACTGCGGTCACCTCCTCATCACAACTCACAATTCATAAGAGTACGGTACGATGAAAAATTGCGTGTCAAGCCTTGATACAATTATTATATCCATCTATAATTCTACGTATCAATCATTAATTGTACCTATATTCGTCTCAAAATCAGTATTGATTGCATTTTAAAATAAATTTTAAATGTTAATGCGCAGTGCACTGTATGTGAATGTATGGATGCGAGTCGAATAGAAAATTGGAGATTGGTTGCCGCCATAATAGTCTTCTAACAGAAATCTCATACATTGGGTGGCAATTTGAAATATTGGTATGGATAATAACTTTTTCATTATTTATTTATTGAAAATACAAATGTTTGAGGGCACTAGGAAATATCCCATTATATCAATATTAATTGCAATTCTTTTGATAGACACGCCGGCATCTCGTCAGTCACGTACTATTGAAAGCTATGATCACTGGCAAAACTTTTATAATTAGAGGACACGCATTATCAAATCTCAATATTCAGATGACTATGAGAAACATCTGTAAAAATCTATCACGAATCAAAACAAACACTCATTCTGAGCATAATATAGATTGAGGTTCACCAGTTGATTTTATAAACATTCAACTGAAATTGATAGTTTTATCAAGTTTTGTTTAACCGGAAAAGTCAATTTATTGGGGCAAAAACGAGAAGTTTACAGCACGTATAGCTGTGTGTTAAATACCGCCATTTAAACGCTGCAAATTTACCGCCACACCTTAGTTTACAACCTAATCACCAAGAAAACACTCACAAGAACAAGAATTCCCTGATATACAAATGCACTTGTTTGAGAGCTTATACTTGAGTGATAAAAAAAAGCTAATAGCTTCCAGTAAGTAATACAAAACTATTTAAAATCATAACTACACTCTAGATCTAGAATATGGAATGCCATTGCACTTTCCATTGAAAAATGTATGATGGAAAAAGATTGCAATGAAAGATTTATTAAAATTTTGTAGTAGTAGACATAGTCTTCTATAGCATATGTATTTTTTTAGATTTCGTAGAAATAAAATATATCCAGTTATCGAAAAATGTGACCCCAATTTTGATTTTTAATAGCTCAGGCTGTATTAAAGATAGTTTAATTATTTCTACACCAACAGATAGAGAAAATTATAAAGTTTTATTTACATATTTAGTAGGTTTCGATGTGAGCTCCCCCTATATCACGACACACATCCAAGCAATAGTCCACCTCCGTCAAGGTCCGCAGAATCATGTCAGGAGGCACAGTTGCTATTTATTGACAGCACAACATTCTATTTGTGGCACAGCAAACATGAACATTTTTGGTCTCCAAGTTTTTAAACTAAATTTCATATTTTCGCTCTTTCTCAACAGTGATAAATTTATAATTCATTGTTTTTATAAACAAATTACCTTTTTTTAAAAGTAAAATCGTTAGTGTAATGTACTGAAGTGACATACTGTGTTGTGTGGACTGAAGGTTATGTTATTCTGGTATTTGAGCGGATTCTGAGGTAATTTCAACTTGAAGCTCACTTCTGCTGACCGGACACATTATGTCTCCCGGTCAAATTAGCCAAACTACTATAGGGCTAGTGAATGAATTAAATACTTAATTATCCTGAATTAAAAATGTAATAAGATATTTGAATGTAATGGCCAGTAAAGCATACACATACATAAAGTTTGCTATTGCATCGGATTTTTTTTCAGTAATGAGGCAACTTTCCACATTAATTGCTGTGTGAATCGATATAATTGTCGAATAAGGGTTCTCAACAACCCAAATAAGTGTTTGAGTACATCCGTGATTCACTCAAGGTAAACGTGTTGTGTGGTCTCATGCAGGATCGTGTCATTGGCCCATTTTTTTCGCTGAAGACACAGGGGAACTAACTATTTGTACATGTTAGAACTCTATGTATTTCCACAAATAGGTGATATTGAAAGGGAAAAAGGAATAAATGTTACTTCCCAGCAAGATGGAGCACCGCCTCACTACAGACTTATTGCGCGTGAAGCTCTCAAAAGAAAATTCCCTGATCAGTGGATTTTTTTTGGAGGATGAAGCCCACATAGGTCTGAGACCTGTGCGTGGGTAATGAGTTAGATGATGGTGATTGATGAGTTGAACCTACAGTTTTAGGTGGGTTTCGAACGACCGGGAAGTGATTTTACAGCAGAGAACAGTGTCTATTTTACTGGCCAATTAATGGCCAGATCTAATCGGTCACTCTTACAAAGATGGCCCAGGAGAACGCAGGTTATCTCTATCTGATTGAACAGATACTTGCTACGGTCACGGCTATCACTTCCCTACACACATCCAAACAATAGTCCACCTACGTCTAGGTCCGCCGAATCATGTCAGGAGTCATAGTTGCTATTGCATCGGAATTTTTTCCATTGGATAGGTAGAGGTAGTTCTCCTGCGTGGCCGCCAAGGAGCCCTGACTTAACTAATTTAGACTTTTCCTTTTGGGGTTACATAAACACACTGTCAATATCCAGTGCCTGCAACTAAAGGAACGAATCACCAATGCAATAACAACTGTGAATCATGACATGATTCAGCGGACCTTGACGGAGGTAGGCTATTGCTTGGATGTGTGTTGTGCCAAAGGGGGAGCTCACATCGAAACCTACTAAATATGTAAAGAAAACTTTATAATTTTCTATATCTTTTGATGTAAAAATAATTAGATTATCTTTAATACAGTCTGAGCTATTATAAACAAAAATTGAGGCCACCTTTTTCGATGACCCTGTATTTATAAATCATCTACGAAACTAGTTTTACATTATAAACATTACGTTAATTAATTCGATGTTAACGTTATTCACAGTGAATATCAATTAAATAAGTGATTCAAGATCTGCTGGTGGAATTACAGTAAGAATTCAAAGCCAAAACGAGTCTACTCTTGGAAATAGCGGCATGGATGGTTCCATAAATATGTCCGAGAATTGGGAATCGAGTATAGAAGAACTTTACGCCTGGATTGATGAGTTCGATTTATCCAGACCAAAACGCTGCATAACCCGAGACTTTTCTGACGGAGTTCTAGTGGCGGAAATTTTAAAAATACTGTATCCACGCCTTGTTGAGCTCCACAATTACGCTCCAGCCAGTTCCAAAAATTTGAAAATCAACAACTGGACTACGCTGAATAGAAAAGTGCTGAAAAAGTTAAACTTATATCTAAAAAAAGATCAAATTTCGAAAATTGTCGACTCGACACCCGGAGCGATTGAAAAGTTTTTGATGAAAATAAGAAAACAGACAGAATTATCCAAAACAAACGAACAAAAAGAAAACACCGATTCGCAAGATTCAAGCTTTTTGGAGTCGTTGGATGAGCAGATTGAAAATACAGTACTGTTAGAGAAAATACAAAATTTGTACAAAAACGAAATAAAGCTGAATAAACTGCTTACGGAAAAAGAAAGCACAATAGAGAAGCTTGAAGGGCGAATAAAACATTTGGAAGACATTCTGGAGCTCAAAGATCAACGGATACACGATTTGACAAAATGTGCCAAGAAAGAAAAGCAGATAAGTTTCTGATCTATAATTTTTTTGAACATTAATACGAGCTTGTCTAGAATGTTCAATCGTAGAATCAAGCACAGACATGGAAATGAGACGACGAGAAACTTTCTCGGTTTTATTTTTATAATACAAGATTTATTCATTTGAATGTTACAGAGAATATAATAAATTTACACTGCAGTTTTGATCATTTTTGAGATTTATTTCAACTATCAAATGCAGGTGTTCAGGCATATAACCTGTAGGCCTACAGGTAAAATATGTATATGAGTTTATTTAGTCTGTATATGAACTTGCACTTTACATCAGAGCTTACTTTTCTGAGTACGGTACACTCAGACGCGTTTTAGGACCTGAGTCCCATAGTTTGAAAATCTTTTAAAATCAATATTAATGCTATATTGACTATGGAGAGACCCAACAGACTGTTAGACATTTTGCTAGGCACTGTGAGGGTCCGTCACATCAAGTAAATTTTCGAAATTTTATTAAATTGACTGAAGAAACTTTATAATATATTGTTGGGGGGGGGGGGGGGGATATTCGCCTCTAAAAAAATAATAAATATTAGAACCTCGCTATTAGCTTTCTATGATATAATATCACCATAAGCTAAATAATAAATTATCTTGCTAGTTAAATATTGAACTAAGATCAAGTTATTGAAATGTAAAATAACAACATTGAATAAGCGTATTAAGATACAAGATAATGGTTTTGTGAAAAATAGCCTTGCACCTTTTTGGCTGAATCAGTACATTTAGTAAGTGGAGTTTGCCAGTAGCCTGGCTTGATTACTATATCAGACTAATTTTTATCGATTAATAACTAGCTAGCAATATATGGATACTAATAACAAATAAAGAATAAATGAAAATACAGTTATATCTTGCTGATTCTTTAGCTACAAACTAGTACAAGGTGAGGCAGAGAGGACGGATGTTTATAAAAAATATATATCGTTACCTGTGAATAAAAAAAAATAATTTACAGAATAATAATCAAATTATGTTGCCATTTTACAAAATTAATGCTTGGAAACAACATCTGCCAGGTGACGGCCGTTTTGAGCAATGCACTTCACAAGCCGCTCTCGGGAGTTGGCTTCCACTGTCTCTAACGTTGCCCCGTCAATTTGTACGACTTACACGTGAATTGCTTCCTTCAGTTCTTCAAGTGTACGTGGTATATGTTCACGTATACACGTGACTTGAGGTAACGCCTCGAAAATTAGTCGCAAATGGACAGGTCTGGGGAACGAGGAGGCCAATTATTAATGTCACCAAACCGGGAAATCACAGAGCCACGAAAACAGCACGAATTGCTTCCATTGAAATTCTTGCTGTGTGAGCTGTCGCCCTGTCCTACTGAAACCATACTAAACAAAATGGGAGGAGCTACCGATTATGTGACCACATCAGTCGCCCCACTCCTAATACCTGTGTCAGAATTCTATCTGTCCTAAAAACAGTCCGTCCTCTCTGCTTCACCTTGTATAAAATACGAACTAGTATATGCCGTTTTCTTATTGTATGTATTTTGACTTCATTTCTTTGTTAGCTTAGCGTTTCAATTTTTGTTTTGTGATTCCCTGTTTGTTTTGAGACAATCTAATGCATTCAATGAGGGTTGTTTTGGCATTAGCTGTAAGCTTCTATTATTTGTAATTTTTATGTGTGTATTTGAAATAAATAAATACCTTGGAACCTTTTTCTAACTTCAGGACCAAAAGTTACTAGTTCAACTAACATGATTGAAGAATATGAAGGTGATCAGATAATTAAACTGAAATAGCTTTAAAAAGTAAAAATTGGTCGGTAGTGAGTTTTTGATTAGATTGTCTAATTTGTTTGTTCGATTTCAGGGTTAGAATTCAATTCTTGTTTCCTTACATTCTAAGCTAACACACCTAATTAATAAACTAAAATACACCAATAACCAAAAGCAAAACTTGTACCCACCTTAACATCGGTGAGAATAGTGGGCCCAATAAAGTTTCCATTTTCGAATCCTTCGACGACGATGCCTCGTCCATCCAATAGCAGAGTGGCTCCCTCATCCACTCCCGACTGGATCAGCTTGCAGATGCGCTGCTTGGCCTGCGGCGATATAACAGGCCCCACATCTACACCGGGACAATTACCTGCAAAACAAGAAATAAACAATTAAAATCAAATCGACCATAAATATTAAAAAATTAATGAATAATGAATTTTATTTCCAACTAACAAAAACAAATAATACAAACTTTGAAAGAATATCCAGGAAATTAACTGACCACTACATCCAGTACATGTGGGCAGTGTGCAACTAAGCTTAGAACTTAATTTATACAAAAATAGTTTGAGTCTAGTCAGCATAATATATTTCAAATATATTTAAAAGGTTTCAAATACTGCCTGCAGCGCAACAGAGTGAATTAGTTTCTAGCTCTTGTCATATTCATTTTTCAACAAAGAATTTATACCAGGGAATCAATTTTGCAACAGTTACAAATAATTTACTCGTTACAAATAATTTACAGTTACAAATAAATAACTTGAACATTACAATTTAATATATATATATATATTTTTTTTTTTGAAATAGTGAATTGGACTATTGATTCTGATTCCAGACCTTTTTTAGGCAAATATTACATTATTTTAATCTTAATATATTTCTCACAAGCAAAGTGTCGCTCAATTCGAATAGCCACTTCTCAGTTTACTTAGAGAAAAGAGTGTGATAAATACATCTCCTCAAGTCAATCGGCACTCTATTAAAAATATAAGGCCCCAGAAACAAAAATGAGTGTCTAAATCAATCCAGTTGAATCAATACAATTGCATAAATTATTCCATTAAAATTTGAATAAATCAGATAGAACGACAATTTAAGCCAACGTCAAACCTAGACAACTTTCATGCGTCTCTTCGTTGTGCAAAAGTTGGACGTTCAGTTTACACTAGCTGGTTGCCTGATTCAATTAATTCAATCAGTTAAACTGAATTAATTGATTGAAAAAGGGATATCAAAATGTGACGTAACCTATAATCCAGAAATTCTTACGGTTCTCGTCATCTTGGTTTTCTTTCTCCTGCTCCTTCTTATGCTTCTTTTGTTCCTTTTCCTCATTCTCCGCCTTATTCACTATTTCTCTTTCTCATTTATTTTTTCACAAGTTAGTTTGAAGTGACTGACAATTGAATAAACTGACAAATATACATAAACAGAATTTATTAATTTCGAATTCCTTTAATTGCTATTACTTTATACTGAAGACTTCCGCAATGGCGGATATTGACAACAGCATTGAACAGATGATGGGAATCGATTAATGCTTAAGGGCGCTCAACCAGCAATTGAGAGGTCCGTGGTTCGATTCCCGGTGGTGACTGATATTTTTGTACAGTAGCATTCATCGATTCCCATCAGCTGTTCAATGCTGTTGTCAATATCCGCCATTGCGGAAGTCTTCAGTATAAAGTAATAGCAATTAAAGGAATTCGAAATTAATAAAAATTCTGTTTAAGTATATTTGTCAGTTTATTCAATTGTCAGTCACTTCAAACTAACTTGTGAATATTTTGCTTTTATCACAAATGCTTTTATCAGGAATATTTTCCCAATTATTTTCATTACACTATCTTCGTCACATGACTTAGCCAATGCCACCGTCACCACCGAATAAAAAAATCTAAATGGCATTGGTTCAGCTGTCTGCTAGCTTAGAGGTTATGTATTCTAAACATGATACGTCATCAACAAACTGTAGTAGCATTGCCGGTTGAGCGCCCTTAATTCCCATCAGCTGTTCAATGCTGTTGTCAATATCCGCCATTGCGGAAGTCTTCAGTATAAAGTAATAGCAATTAAAGGAATTCGAAATTAACAAATTCTGTTTATTTATTTTTTCTTCTACTTTTACTCTTTTTTCTTCTCATTCTTTCGCCTCTTTTTTCTTCTCTTTCATCTTTCCTTGTTCTTCTTCTTCCCTTTCACCATCTTCTTCTCTTGTTTCTCTCCTCCCCTTTTTCCATTTTTTTCTCTCCTAATTCTCTTTTTCATTTTTTATCTTCTACTCGACTTTTATTTCTTATTTTTTCTTTTCCATTCATCTACTTCTTTATTTTCTACTTTCCCCCCTTCTTCTCCTACTACTTCTCTAGCAGAATAGCCGTTTCATAAGTCGAGTATTACGCTTTTGATAAACCGGGGTTAAATATCATTTGTGACTCTTACCCCATCATTAACCATCTCACCATCATTTACGTGAGTAAAGCTACCATTCATTCATTTAACTAGCATACAATCAATGTGAATACAAAAGGCTATTGCTCAAAACTGCTTTTCCCAAAATTTGAAATAAGAAGCATAGTAATTCACGAGTATCATAGGCGTTATCATAGACATTACGTGACTTTTCTAAATATTAGGTGACAAAACTGCCCAAATATTGTAATGTCCCGTTTTGTCCGAACAGAAAAACTGATGCAAATATTGCAAGATATCATAGTTCATCGTCAAATGAGTGCTCTAATGCATGTGAAGCTTTATTTTAACATTGTATAGCTTTATATTATTTATTTGCCTACCTGCACTAACAGTCAACGTTTCGGCCCTCTCCTTGAGATCGCAAATCCAGTTTTTCGTTTCGCCGACAAAGATGGCCGTACTCAGTGCCATACACCTTTGCCCGGCCGCACCAAATGCGGCTCCAACCAGCTGATTCAGCGTGTTGGATTTATTTGCATCGGGCATCAGAACCCCGTGATTTTTAGCACCCATATTGCACTGCACCCTTTTCCCGTTTTCTGAGCCTCTCTTGTAGATGTACTGACCCTGAAAACAATACAATTATCAGTTGTTACAGTCATTGCCTTATGAGGTGAATTACGATTTATTCATCTCAAGCCGCGTCTCCACCAACCGAACATGTCTGCGGGACATTGTTGGTGAATACAAAAAACTGACAAATATTAAACATATGGGTCACCGAACATGTTCATGAGCTCAATTGAAATGTTCTGTCTGTGAGCGAAACAACAACCCCCAACAGTCCCCAAAAGCAATACCAACCCCCCTACCCCCCTCTCCTGAGTCTGTTCCCCCCGCCCTAAAGATAATCCTCACGCATTCTCCCCAGACGCTCACACAAACGCACAAACACCTTGCATGCCTCCACACAACACACCATACACTCACATTCATACCGACATCCAATAGCTGAAAACTCCTATTGGATGTCGGTATGAATGTGAGTGTATGGTGTGTTGTGTGGAGGCATGCAAGGTGTTTGTGCGTTTGTGTGAGCGTCTGGGGAGAATGCGTGAGGATTATCTTTAGGGCGGGGGGAACAGACTCAGGAGAGGGGGGTAGGGGGGTTGGTATTGCTTTTGGGGACTGTTGGAGGTTGTTGTTTTGTGTACTTTTTGTTTCAGGTATGAGCTGGACTGCCCTGAGTGAGTGGACTTCGGGTTGGTGTACTGTGGGGTGAGTAGGGCAGGTATTGTTGTTGAGGCTTGGCCTTGTGTGGGCGGTGGCTCTGCTGGGGGGGGGCGTGACCCCGCTTGTGGGGGTGTGTGTCTTGCATATACCCCTGCGGGGGGGGGGGGGGTTGTGGCCCCCCTGGCTGGATCGCTTGCTTATGCAGGGCTGGGTCTAGTGAATGGGTGTGTGAATGATGTGTGGGTGTGAGAGTGTGTGTGGGTGTGAAGTATGGTAGGTGATTGTGTTTTTGGGGTAGCTTCTGTGAGGGGTGTGACACCTTGGGGCTGTCCTGGCTCGCACTCTTCAAGCTTGTAAGGGGGGTGCGAGTCCGGGCATAGGCGTACCTGTGTGGAAGGGGGAATAAACTGGTCTGGCGCGGCTTTGTGGGCGAGGTTTGTGAACCTGTGAAGTCGTGTCCGGCTGGGTGACCCATGTGTGATTGTTACTTGGGGGTGCTTTGTGGATGTATGTGGGTGTCACACTGGTATGTAAGGGGCAGGGTGCACTTCTGGTGGGCTTTTAGCCCGTTCCTGTGGTTGGATTGGGAGAGGGAGTGCATCATGTGGTATGTGTGTGTGCGTGTGTGTGTGTGTGCAGGTGTGTTGTATGAATGAGAGTCAGGCACCGAGTTTCTTTCCGAAACTCCCCATGGGCATGATTTCCTTGTGCCACCCTTCCTTCGGGGGGAGTGACATAGGGACTTCCTGCCTAGGGTTTTTTCCAAGTTGTATGCCTCTGAGGGGTACCTCCAAGCGGTGCCGCCGGAACTGGTGTGTGCGGGGCGGGCAGGGCCGGGGCATGAGTGTGCTGTTCAGGCTTCGGCCTGTGCAACACTTTGTGCCCCTGCCTTGTCCTCCCCGCCGCATTCAGGCCGAACCCCCTGTGACGAGACATGCCGAATTGACAGTGGTGCTATTTACCCTACTCCCTTTACTGTGGTATGACCTCGGTCAGGTACACAGTGGGAGTAGGTGAGGCTATGGGCCAGAGGGCTGAAACATGTCTGTGAGCGAACAGTGACAACCAACAACAGGTTCCCACCACTGCTCCCACCACACCGATCATAATGTTCGAGGTGTCCACACCAAACCAACACCAAACAATGTTCGGCGACATCAGATAATTCCAGCAAACACTGTTCGCCGACGCGACTTAAATACTAAAAAGGCTACATCAATTGTGTTGCTTTCCAAACGTCACCGAAATATATATATATTTTTTGGAGGATGTAGCCCACATAGGTCTGAGACCTGTGCATGGGTAATGAGTTGGATGATGGTGACTGGTGAGCTGGACCAACAGTTTTAGGTGGGTTCCGAACCACCGGGAAGTGATTGATGAACAATCTATCATGCCTTATTGTGAACTGAGTTTTATTAATTTGAATACAAAAAAGGCAAAATCAATTTTGTTGCTTTCCGAACGTCTCTGTCGAATGATGGCTTGGATTCAGGAAGTAGCTCATAGGTGTGCTAGATAGTATACACTCTCACCTGTGCAGCCAGACTCTGTGTAAAGGTGGGAGTGGACTGTTAAGCATAGATATTCAGAATTTGTTATGGTGGGCTTGGCATAGTTACAACTCTCTTAGCTCAGTGAGGAAAGTAATTAGGGAAGTGATAGCCGAGTGTCATAGCAGGTATCTGTTCAATCAGAGATAAGCTACAAAACTCATGGGCCATCTTTGTAAGGGTGACCGATTGGATTGGCCAGCAAAAAAGACTCTGTTCTCTGCTGTAAAATCATTTCCCGGTGGTTCGGAACCCACCTAAAACTGTAGGTCCAACTCATAAATCACCATCATCCAATTCATTATCCACGCACAAATCTCAGACCTATGTGTGCATCATCCTCCGAAAAAAATTACAAGCTACCTCACTCCCAGGCCCGTGCTGGGTATGTCGAAAGAGTGGGGGACAGAGGTGACGAGGGCGCCAGCCATATAATCAGTCAAGCACTGCGTGCAGTTCACAAAAAATGAACTTGAAAAACCCTGCATTTGTAGATTAGGCCTACTACTCGTTTTTTGGCTAATACCATCATAAGACGTTCTAGAACATAAATTTTAGAACTCAAAACACAATTTTCGTTTTTAAACCTTTTGATGCACGGTGAATAACGTACCTGGATTTTCCTTTTACCATACGAAGAGTGGAGGATGTAAAGTAAATCTGGACATTGATTGACATTTTACTATTTATTTATGTTTAAATCAAACAAAGACCTCCAAAACATCAACACATGTCAAGATGTTAGTGTTTTGTGTAAAATTAGTTTCTGTACTACTAACTTATAAACCTATATTTTTCAATTATTTAAAAGCTAAATAAATTTCCGATACTTATTCAAATTATTTTAAAATGTAGAACATTAACATTTTTGCTCTGTTATAATTCAAAGAACATAAAAGAATAACTGTTGGCACTATGAAAATATATAGAAAAATCCTAAATAATAATACAATTATAAAACTATGCTACAACCCACAATCATGAAACCTGAATTAAACTCAATAATCTACTCATTTAGACGATCAGAAGTCTTTTCATTTCAGAATTTGATTCACATAGTTTATCAATAACCAAACTTGAGTCAATGTTAATCAATATGTCTCTCTCCGTGTTCATCAGCACAAATGCTTCTACATTTTCATCAGTCATTGTTGCTCTCAATATGGTCATTATTAACTTTAATTTCGAAAAAACTTGTTTGCAGGTAACCTGTGTTAGTGGAATTGTTAGTAAATATTTGTACACTTTGTACGTGTATTGAAGAGAGTACATGTTATAATCCACTATCACTTCAAATGCACATTTGATACAGGAGTTACATTTACGTTTTACTGTGCAAGCTGAGAATTCTTCATCATCCTTTCCTACGGTTTCTTTGACTTCTTCATCTTCAAGTAGACTTGAATCGTCATCCATACTTTCAATTCCGTGGATGTTTTCAGAACTCTCACAATTTTCAGTCTCATCAGTACAATAATCTTGCTCAATTGGCTTCCTGCTTATACTGGGCCAAATATTCATGAACGATACGATTTCTTCTCTGAGCTTGTATTTGTCAACAGATGGAATCAATGCACTTTTTTGGAGGATGAAGCCCACATAGGTCTAAGACCTGTGCGTGGGTAATGAGTTGGTCCTATAGTTTTAGGTGGGTTCCGAACCACTGGGAAGTGATTTTACAGCAGAGAACAGTGTTTTTTTCGCTGGCCAATCTAATCGGTCACCGTTACAAACAGGACCTACAAGAACGCAGCTTATCACTATCTGATTGAACAGATCCCTGCTATACGGCTCGCGGCTATCACTTCCCTTACTTTGTCCAAGGAATTTTCTGGCAATTTCGCCTTCATTTGATCGAATCTTCTAGGATCGAAGGCAGCCAAGTCCAAATAGAGCCGTTTATGCTTGGCGAACGGTTTTCCATTGTTTATTTTGTCCATATTGCAGTTAAAGACATTCATTCTGTGCATTTACATAGTGACATAGCATGATTTAGTAGCTGTACAAGAAATACTACAACTAGAAAAAAAAACAATTGTTCAACTAAAAGTATCTTCTTCGAAAATAAATTCTTACTGTATAAAAATAATCTAAAGCAGTAATAGTAAATATTAAATTAAATTATATTGAATTATTTTGCTAAACAAAACGTATTTTAATAGTCCAAAATCATGCATTGGATATCATATGTTAATATACAAAAATCTGAATTATTCGTTCGATGACGAGAGGGCGCCGTTTGACCTTAAAGGCGAGGGCACAGGGGGACACGTCCCCCTGTCCCAGCTCACTCCTTGTTTGCATAGTACGCTCTTTAGACCAAAACATAGTGTTGAAGTCTGAAGAGTTACCTACATTCGAAATTGGCTATGCTACTATGCATACAATCTTAGTCATTGAATTCGTTATCCATTAAAATACTACTAAAATATAAAAGAAAAACAGTCTGAGAAGTAAGAAGCTGGTTTATAGGTTTGATTGAATGTTTGATACAGTAGAGCGTCGTTAATCTGGATCAATTGTAACCGGACCCAATCAGGATTACTGTACTGTCTAGATTTTCAAATGTGTTTCCAATACCTGTCAACATATCCTACATAAGTAATATATCAACTAGTGGATACATGACTCTCGGGAGTCTACTGCATTACTGATAAAAGAGACTGAAAGGTTTGAAAAATACAGCACATATCTTATTCTCATAGATTAGAGACGATTGAATAAGAAATGTACATTATTATTATGGGACAACCTCGCACTACCATTTTTTAGCCTGCTCTCATAGCCGATCCGGAATAGCAACACTCTGGAGTTTTTAAGTACGGATTAAAAACTTTGTCAATTAACTGTCAACAGTTGATGTCAAGGAGGCCATTGCTAAAAATAGATTCATGGAAATCCGAAAGGATGCTTCAGTTGAGTGATTAAATATATATTTTTCTCGTATAAATACTGTCTAAAAATCGTTAATATTAGTGTTTAAATTGGGGGTTACATCGGAGTTAGATGTAACATCATAACGTATGAAGAAATTCCAGAAAAACTTTGTTCACAGGTGGAATTTTTTTATTGCTGCTGATGCCCACATGAGTCCAGAGACTTGTGCGTGGATAATGAGGTGAATGAAGAGAAACATCCATGGCTGAATGAGATTCGAACCCAAGGCTGCAGGAAACGAAGCCAGCTAGAACCTTATCTTATCTCAGACAAGCGCTCCAAACAACAGCTCTAACAGAGCCTCCAAATTAGAATTCACTTGGTTTTTTAAAAGCTTTTCAAGTTACTGGGGCTGGAAACTCTCAAGCTATTGAACTGCTCAACTTATGCTGTAAGAAAAATGTTTTCCTCAATTATTTTGAGGAATATGGGTGCTAAAAAAGTTAAAATTAGGAATATGAAAGTTAAAAAATGATTCATATGGTGTATGTTTGCTTGTCATTATTATTATTAGGCGTAAAACTCCCAAAGTGGAAGACGCTGAGTAAAGATGGTTCATTTATTGGACTTGTTCTTCTTGTTTGCCCACCTTTTCATTTTTTGTGCGAATTCAGCTTTTCTCTCTATACTCCATTTTGTTCCAACTCTTGGAGGTTTTGTCTCTGGTATAACTTCCCATTTAAAAAGTTTTATTTTGAAGTTTTTTCTATTGTTATATTGTTTTTTATAAGTTTTTATTATTATCATTATTATTATTCCTAGCGTACGATTGTTGATGGTGGGGAGACCCTTACGGGTAGTTCCACCTAAGGCACATATAAGCACATACCTCGCAGTTTAGCTGTTTCTTGGTTACATAGTGATCCGCTTTGAAAGATATTTAAAAAAAATCACTCAAATTTAGGTCTTGTTATCGCACAAAACTGAGCATTCGTTGAGCTTGCCGTTATAATTATTCCAATAGAATTGATATTTTATAAAAATTGATACAGCAAAAACTGAAAAATAAGAATTTTGAAATATTCTCTGAGTCTCTTCTATTATTTCTATTCGTGTTACTTACGGCTTTGTCTGATCCAACAAATGAGATGGACCTGATTGCGGGATGATCACAAATGAAGTCGACTGCTTCATGGGCACCATGTATAACGTTGACAACACCCGGCGGACACCCAGCCTCAGCCAACATCTCTACTAACATCATACACGCCCCTGGATCTCGCTCCGATGGCTACCAAAATAAAATAAAACAAATAAACATGTAGATAAAATAATGGAAAATAAATATAAGTACGAAAAAAGTTCAAAATGTTTTGAAAAGGATCAATAGAATGAATTGAATTAGATGAAATAGTAATTTTACTCTTGAAGAATCTGTTTGATCGAGTCTATGGTAATCTTGAAAAATCGATGTATAAAATAATAGAGAATAGAATATGAAATAAAATAAAAAATGTTTGACACGTGTAAAAATCTCAATAAAATGAAACTATGATGTTTTCCACGACAAAATACTTGATGAACAATCTAATATAACAACTGGCACTGTGTTACTCACTAGGTTAGGTGAGGTTAGGTTTACATTGCATTTCTATTTAAATAATGACTTTACTCACTTAACTAGAGGAATGCATTTCACTTTTTAGAGAAGCTTCACCAGCCACCATCCCAGGGTTGAAGGCTGATGAAGGTTCTCCTCAGAAATGGAATGCACTTTAGTGAGTAAAATCATAATTTAAATAGAAATAAAGTGTCAACTTAACCTTACCTGGAGAGTAAAATCATAATTTAAATAGAAATACAGTGTCAACCTAACCTAACCTAACCTAGTGAGTAAAATCATAATTTAAATAGAAATACAGTGTCAACCTAACCTAACCTAACCTAGTGAGTAAAATCATAATTTAAATAGAAATACAGTGTCAACTTGACCTTACCTAGAGAGTAAAATCATAATTTAAATAGAAATACAGTGTCAACCTAGCCTAGTAATCTGCTTAAGAATCTGCTCGTAAACTGTTGCATAGAAAATCTACAAACTGTTATTAGTTGTTCCCGTATCTGTAATAACTGAAAAATCTTATGGAAGATGTTACATGTAGATTGTAATAGCTTTTAATTTGTCGATTGTTGTGCAACAGGCCGCAGACTGCATGGGCCTCACACGGATGGCTTATGTAGAGATTTAAATTACTAATACAATTGGAAATAACAGTCATGATTGGTAAAAACGCTCATTAATCTGGGACAGATTAGTAAGAAAACAAGATAAGTAAAGATATTTATTTGAAATTGTAAATCCGTACAACTTACAAAATCAGATATCAATAACACACATGAAAATTTAATTTATTAAATGATATGAGAAAAATATAAATGTATTAATTGAGCTCTCTTGGATGTCAACTACACACATATTCAAATTTATGTATTTGCATACCGTAGTTTACAAATTTCACCTCATAGAAAAATGCCTTTGAATTAAATACGGTTTGAAGCTACAAAATCAATAAAACAAATACCACTAAAAAACTAAATTGAATACGGGTTCAAGCTACAATATCAATAAAACAAGAAACAAATCGAAATTACAACTTACACTAAGTATTAGTGAAAACTGAGGACTAAAAAAGAAAATGTCATTTTAGGTGCCCCAAAAACCCCTGTATGGGATACCGTCTTAATAATCTTATATCAAATTAACAAAAAATAAATAATAATGCTGAGCTGGAGCTGATTCTGCTTGCTCAAGTAGATAAGAGTATTAAATTAAAATTGATCTCATAAATTTTCTTTAAAACCTTCTTCCATCTAAATACAATAGAGATACAGTACAAAATATAATTACATTATCTAAAAGTTGTTAAATTTTATCATTTTCATTCATTGATTTATTTAATAAATTTATAGTTCTTGATTTAAAATTAAGATATTTATCAAATATTAAATTAAATATGTGATTTCATTTGAGCTTTTTAAAAAGAGATCTTGAACCATTGACTTTTATAGGAATTTTTTGTGAAATCTGTCACTCAAAATTCACACATAAATTAAATTAAAATTGATCTCATAAATAATCTTTAAAACCTTCTTCCATCTAAATATAATAGAGATACAAAATATAATTACATTTTCTAAAAGTTGTTAAATTTTATCATTTTCATTAATTGATTTATTCAATAAATTTATAGTTCTTGATTTAAAATTAATATATTATTAAATATTAATTTAAATATATTAAATAAATATATATATAAAAATATTAAATACAAGACTAAATACTAAACTAACTTAGGCGGCTCAAAGAAATTGCGGTGGAGAAAAGAAACAACTGAATGTGGTTACAAACCATATTACTGCTGGCGTCAGATTTGTAGACTATATAAAACGGTACGAGCAGTGTTGACAATTCGTGCATTGAGGTTGGTGATTCTCTGCTATCAGCTGCCGGCATGGTCCTATATCTCGCAACACCGCAATTTCTTGCAGCCCTCTTATTTGATAGCGTGAACAATAGAGTTAGTCCAGTTGACACCCCATAAGTGATAAGCAGCTGATGACTTGAATATGAAATAATTATCTGTCATCGAGCTCTTCATCGGGTGCTGTGGGGTTTAAGGCTTAAAGGGGGGAATGAGATTTCAAAATTGGCTCCTAGTGAAAGAAAATGGCCAAATTTATGATTCAATCTAGTTTTTCTTGTTTACATGTTTTTATTTTAATTTCTGATTAAGACAATTCTGTTCTGTCAGGCTTAAAGGGGGGATGAGATTTCAAAATCGGCTCCTGGTGAAATAGAATGGCCAAATGTATGATTCAATCTAGTTTTTTCTTGTTTACATGATGTTTTTAAAAATTTATGACAAGAAAATTCTGTTCTGTCAGGCTTAAAGGGGGGATGAGATTTCAAAATTGGCTCCTGGTGAAATAAAATGGCCAAATTTATAATTCAATCTAGTTTTTCTTGTTTACATGTTTTTTTTTAAATTTTTAAGACAATTCTGTTCTGTCAGGCTTAAAGGGGAGATGAGATTTCAAAATTGGCTCCTGGTGAAATAACATGTTCCAATTTATGATTCAATCTAGTTTTCTCTTGTTTACATGATGTTTTTAAAAATTTATGATAAGACAATTCTGTTTTGTCAGGTTTCGTTTTACCAACCTTAATCAGATGAGTGTTTCCCAAAGTGATAGCAAAGGGAATTGTCCAGAGCGGTATCATGGCAGGAAAATTGAACGGAGTAATGGCGGCCGTGACTCCCAATGGCACTCGATAGGAGTGAATGTCCAGGTCTTTGGCGACACCCTGTAGAGTCTCACCCTGTTGCAGTGACGGCATTCCGCAGCATTGTTCAACCACCTCTGCACACATTTGAAAAATCGACAGGGGAGTTTAAAAAAGAAGGAACGGAACTGTGAAGTGAGATAATATTTAATCCTATTTGAATCAAGAGAAGCATAATGTTAAATTTACAAAAATTAGGCTATGTCTGAAAAAACAGTTAAATGTAGAAACAAATCAAAGAAATGTGAAAGAATATTGTAATAATTCTGGTTTTCTACAATAAAGTTAGTGACTAGCAGAAAACATTATATTTAGAGAGAGTATGTGAACCAATAGACAAAGATATATCTAATAGAGATAGACCATAGCTGGAAAGGTTTTACACGCCACACTCCACTTAGCCCTATCATCTTTTGAAATATTCGTTGTTTATTACTTGTTACTTTATTTTGATTATAGTTTTGTTCAATATTTATTGTATTTGTGTGTTGTGTGAATAAAAATAATAAAAAAGAAAAGAAATGGTCACAACATATTTAGAAAATTGCAAGAAGAAAACGAGAAGATTGGGATAGTAAAGAAACCATACATAATGACTTATCGACTATATCATTACATAAAATTAGAAAGCACGATAATATAAAATAATAAATTAATTGACATGTATAACTTATTACTTGTTATATAAGATAATCAGCACATAACGTGTCTTATCCACTTCATTATTTGAGCCTACTATAGTACTTCATAGCCTTATTGTGACTTGTGTAACTTGAGGTGAATTGAGTTTCATTCATCTCAGATACAAAATGCTACATCAATTGAGGGAAAAAACTGCTAAAACGTTTTAGGAATATAAATTTTTTGAAAATATGTATATTATTTGAACAATGTGTATAATTGGGAAGTGATAACAGAGTGCCGTAGCAGGTATCTGCTCAATCAGAGATAAGCTACGAAACTCCTGGGCCATCTTTGTAAGGGTGACCGATTGGATTGGCCAGCAAAAAGGACTCTGCTGTAAAATCACTTCCCGGTGGTTCGGAACCCACCTAAAACTGTAGGTCCATTTCATCAATCACCATCATCCAATTCATTACCCACGCATAGGTCTCAGACCTATTTGGGCTTCATCCGCAGAAAAAAATTTATTGTGCTGCTTTCCAAACGTTTCTACAGAATGATGGCTTGGACGCAGAAAGTAGCTAAGAGGTACGCTAGATAGTATACACACTCAGCTGTGTAGAGGTGGGAATGATCTGTTAAGCTTAGAACTTCGATGAACTTGGCATACTGTTACAGTTCTGTTAGCTCAATGAGGAAAGCAATCACAAACTACCTCACTCTTCGTTTGTGTAGTACGCTTTGGACCAAAACATTCATTCATAAAATATTTGGCGTCCACTTCAAAAGGTTAGTAGTACTGAATATTAAATTTTCTCAGTTTATAGTGAATACTTTATTTTAAACTTTTTAGTACGTGAGTACCTTTGAGCATCTTTTTAGTTGGTTACTTTTTTTGTTTTAAAATTTCTTTATAATAGTTTAAATAATAATTTTATAATAAATTTTGTTTAATTTCTTTTATCTTGTATATCCTGCAAGATGACATTCAATTGATGTTTTTGAATATTCCTCAGATTTATTCTATAATATTAAAATTGTGAAATTTTTCATATTTTAGTTGTATTTAATTTTTTTAATTAACTGTATTACTTTCCAAACATCTCTGTAGAATGATGTTTGGACGCAGGAAGTAGATAAGAAGTGCGCTCGATACACTCGACACGCTCGACACACTCACCTGTTGAGGTCGGACGAGTCACCTGCAGTCGAAATCGGCTTTGGTACTATACACACATACATTTATACTTCATTATTTTTTCTACTATTACATTTATACTTCATTATTTATTCACTTGATCATTTATCAGTATCAAACAGTGAAAAGCTGTAAACAACAATAAATTGCACTGCGAATGTCATTGTTGACGATCTCATTTGATTTGTCTAGTTCTAGATAAAATTCAACTCACGCAGTCCTCTTAGAACGTCGCCCTCTGCGTCAATCAATGTTTTTCCCTGTTCCGTTGTTATATTTTCGGCTAGTTGTTTCTGAAAACAATAACAGCAATTGATCAGAATAACCTTTAATCAATTAGATCATATCAGAATGTGTGTTAGATCACATTAGAATGGCTTTTTCTAGTTTCGCCCTATTTCAAGATTTCAACAACAAATTATGAATGTGATAAATGCCCCTACTAACAGGAAAAGCAAAATCTGAAATTGAAATTATAATACTGCAAAGAACATTCTATTGATTGAAAATGTTCTAATAGCTGCAGATCGTAAACTACTTGAGATAAATAGGTGAAACCGATTTCAAATTTTAGAGAACTTCATTACCAGGAGAGGGATCTTGAGCTAGAAATTTAGGTCCTGCAATAAGTGAGATACTGCCGCTTTAATTATTCAAAATAAAAATTTATCAATTTTCTAGAAAATTTACCAAAATTGCGAAAATTGTTCCTCAAGATATGTTTGGGACTTTAAATTTTGCAAATTTTGATTTCTTGGAAAAAGGCATGTGTAACTTTTCTGTCTTGGTTTGGTTTCAAATTCGGAATATATAAGGTGGAATTTCCATATCGAAAGCTATCATAAACAGTCAAAACATCTTATACATACTACACCGTTACCTCAAAACACTTTTTGAGTTTCTACCCAGACTATAATAAATAAATTTGAACATACCTTTACATGGAAAATAATTAATAGTAACCGAAGTGCAGAACTAGTAAGCACCTTACAGTAACATTATTATAGAACTAATAACGACACAATAGCAAATTGAATAATTTCGGAAAAATGTAAAATCTCCCAATCTTACTCACCATGTTAGCTTTAATAATATTCTGATAACGGAACATTATCTGTTGCCGACTAATGGGCGACGTTTTAGACCAAGTTTTGAATGTTTCCTTACATGACATCACAGCATCTTCCATCTCTGTCTTGGTAGATTTTGGTACTCGTGTGACAACCTAGGGACAAAAATATTAGAATACAATATTTATTTGTCATTATACCATGTCATCCCTTTTTCGCAAAATTCCTTCTTGACTTATGTCTCAATTTTTATGATAGCGATTGTGGTAGAAGAGAAACGTTCTAATTTCGTAGATTTCGATACGTTCATAATGAATAAGATTAAACGCCGCATAAATGAACCACATTTATTCATATTGACAGACTATAGATCCGGCTCTTACACCATTCAGGAATTCGAGACCAGAATCTATCAAAATTTAATTTAGATGGTAATGAATTTCGAATTCTCAATTCAACTCTATCAAATGAATTTGATAGAGTTAAATTGAGAATTCTAAATTCATTGCCACCTAAAGTTGTTAACACATTGACAATTGTTAATAAGTTTAATATCCTTGAATTATTTTCACAATAAAAATTAAATTTCGTAGAATTAACGTCGACTTCGAGGAACCCTTTCATTATAAAAATAACTGAGAAATTTCAACTGGATGAACTAGAAGTCAAGACCATCGCTTTTCTTTTTGGTGATGGTGCTATTATGGTAGATAACCATTATGAATATTATCATAATAATTGTTATTTATTTCATTTTTAATCTCACCCAACTGTTTGATTGAGGTTAAGTCACCGCTGAAACAATACTACGTCGTTTTTTTAATAATTAATTTGGTGTGACAGCATCAGTTCTTGTTCACCATTGTTTTGTTCATCTGAACCTTACACTGATTTAAGCCTAAGATGTGTAAATTAAACAAAGTCATGGTCCTCATCTAATAGACCATGAGGAATTTACCTGTTAATATCAGTCTATTCATCGTGATTCATCGTGATTTTTTTTTTTTTTGCTTATATTTTTCAGTGGATTCATAGTTGTTAACTAACTTTTCATAAATTTTGGTTAATACTGTATATAATTAATTCAATACAAAATGCAGCGCGAAATGTTTTCTTTTGAAAAACTATTATAATACTTTGGTAAAAGATTTTATTTTGAAAGCCTTTTCTACGCTTATCGTGCACGTAGAAATAGTCCCAGCTTTCATAATAAATTTAGATGACGTTTTAATTGACGTAATCTCTTCCTGATAAACGGTCTTGACAAAAAAACATTAAAATGGAATAAATTTCAACTCTGCTCTTCATCAAGCATCATTTAAACGATAATTCAAGAGAGAAAAGAGATGATAAAAATTGTTGACATACACATTTCAATAGTTGAAGAAAGAACAGAGATGAAGATTGTATTATTTTTTTAAATGAAGAGGTGTCACTCTGAACAATGACTCCGTAACGCTGTTTTGAACTTTCCTGACCCTCATCAATATTAATCAAAAGTAAAAATACTCGTGACGCAGCTCTAAAAGAATGAATGCATGAGTCTATTCTAATACCTGCAACCAAATCGAACTCATATCCTAATTCATTGTTCAATTGCATTTAATTAAAATTCAAAATACACTAATATTCATATTTTAATCAATATTTGTTTCTAGTCTGGTCCTGCAATTTTGTTGAAAACTGATAATTCATTTCAAACTGCAAGACATGAATTTAGTATTGTAAAATGGTATGAAATATGGAAATATTGGTCTCTGTCAATGTCAAATATTGACTAATAAATTTTGAAAAGCTGGAAGGCTGAAAATGGCAACAGTATAGATAAAATTTTCAGATTTTGTTCAAATTTGGTGGAAAGTAAGAGGACTATATAGCTTTTTGTTGTAAATTCAACGACTTGCAGTCAGTTTTATATTGTGAATATATAATAAATGTACTCACATTCGGCCGAACGTTTTCGATGTATTTAATCTCATCTTTAAGGCATCCTAGATCGGCGATGCTGGTTAGAAGAATTGTGTTTTTTGTATAATGTGGTCAAAAAGTTTGTGAGATTTAAAATTTGATTGTTCATTGATAATGTTGTTTTGCAGACCATATTATTCAAACTGGACACACTTTTACTGACATCACTACCAACCTACACATTCTACATATAAAATCTAAAGGACACGAACTCAACACCTTGGAACAATTTGAAATTTACAAACACACCACACACAACAAACAAAACATTCTCAATGAACAATTAAATTTTAAATCACACAAACTTTTTGACCACATTATACAAAAACCACAATTCTTCTAACCAACATCGCCGATCTAGGATGCCTTGAACATGAGATTCAATATCTCGAAAATGTTCGGCCGAATGTGAGTACATTTATTATATATTTACAATGTAAAACTGACTGCAAGTCGTTAAATTTACAACAAAAAGTTAATATTAACAACGCAGATCGATATATGGAACAAGAAATCCAAGACTATATAGCCTAAGAATTTAATTGACCAAATAACTGCCATCACAGCAAGGCGAGAGATTAAACTGCAGTATTTAGACTATGTTTATTTGAACATTAAAAAATTTGACTCAAGATCTATTGTGAGAAAAAATTCCATAGTATTAGAGTATGAGGGCACCTGGCCACTGAAAGCTGTGATATGCTGGGACAACTGTTCAATCCGAACCAATGCATTTCAATGAAATCCCGTCCACCGGCACAGCACCGCAGGTGGCTGACCATCCATTGAAAACAATTGATTCGGTTTGAATAGTTGTCCCAGCACAGCACAGCTTTCGGTGGCCGGTCGGCCTAATAGTCAATAACATGCAAATATAAATTAATGACATTTCATTTTGTACTTGACTCTTTTCATTTGAAAGTTGTATTTTCTACGAGAATAAATTATAAACATAAAGAACTTTTTAAAATAAAGTTTCCATGGTAGGGAGTTGGTGCATGATGATGTACGATAGCTACCAATTATATAATGAACACGCACTGTAGATTACAAGTGAAACCCGAAACAAAGCAAATAAGTATAAAGTGTAACAAGTAGTCATAAAATGGGTTGGGTCTTCTGCACTATAACCCCGCATTTAAATAAAAGTGTCATTGAACAGTAGATTCCTAACCTGACCTAACCGGGTCTTAGAATAGGTTAGGTTAGGTAACTACTGTTCAATGACAATTTTTAAGAAATGCGGGGTTATAGTGCAAAAGACCCAATGGGTTCCAAGCTAATGGTATTAACCTCATTTGTTGCTGGGTTGTGTAAATCTATCCATTCAGTTGTTTTAGATTCAACCATTTTCCCGTTGAGGTAGAGTTTGGTTGTGGGTGGACACCCAGAATGCTGCCACCTCACGCATTGCTTTAGTACCTGAAATTGAAAAAAGATTAAAACTGAGGACTGAAACTACAATAGAACATTTTGAATCAAAATGTACAAAACAGTCTGTTTCTACAATCAGCATTATGCTTTTATGAATAAATACCGGTAGGCCTAATTATTAGGGGAAAAAATGAAAATTATTCTCTAGCGCTAAGTCTGTATATTCCCAAAATAATGATGAACCGATATAAAACCAGAAAACTGTTCGCACATAGAAATTAATCTCATCGATTTGTGCTTTTATAGCAAAAAAGTACACCGTAATATTTTCAATTATACACATTTGAACTTCATCAAAATAGATGCAAAAAGTATAATCTGAAACTTTTTATTATATTTTGAGAGTTATCTTGGTTTAGGCGGCAAGCATCCCCCTTGAAGATACGAAACATAACTTCAAGTTAAAATTATTCAAATTGTTATGAAACCATGCAATTTTTGAAATCATTGTAAACATTGAGTATTTACTGCGAAATAAACTGTTCAGGCACTTACCTTACAGTTGACAGAACGAAAGGGTGAAGTTGCCATCTCTAATATTTTGAATCGAATTCACGAAATGGATACTTGATAGTAGTACGGTAACTAAGTTACATTAGTTCAACCTTGAATATAATTTTTATCACTGATTGAAAACACTTCTTTGATAATTCACTGACATGCGCACGATGCTGAGTCCCCTGAACCCATGATTTAATCTACACAACAACTTCATTCGAAAATTACCATGCTAGCTGGTAGATCTGATACTACTACAGTTTGTTGATGACGTATCATGTTTATACATAACCTCTAAGCTAGCAGACAGCTGAACCAATGCCATTTAGATTTTTTTATTCGGTGGTGACGGTGGCATTGGCTAAGTCATGTGACGAAGATAGTGTAATAAAAATAATTGGGAAAATATTCCTGATTAAAGCATTTGTGATAAAAGCAAAATATTCACAAGTTAGTTTGAAGTGACTGACAATTGAATAAACTGACAAATATACATAAACAGAATTTTTATTAATTTCGAATTCCTTTAATTGCTATTACTTTATACTGAAGACTTCCGCAATGGCGGATATTGACAACAGCATTGAACAGCTGATGGGAATCGATGAATGCTACTGTACAAAAATATCAGTCACCACCGGGAATCGAACTACGGACCTCTCAATTGCCGGTTGAGCGCCCTTAACCACTAGACCATGGAGACCTTTCTGTACAGCAGCATTCATTTTCAACTTGGCCATATCGGCTCGTATCTCACAAGTTAGTTTGAAGTGACTGACAATTGAATAAACTGACAAATATACATGAACAGAATTTATTAATTTCGAATTCCTTTAATTGCTATTACTTTATACTGAAGACTTCCGCAATGGCGGATATTGACAACAGCATTGAACAGCTGATGGGAATCGATGAATGCTACTGTACAAAAATATCAGTCACCACCGGGAATCGAACCACGGACCTCTCAATTGCCGGTTGAGCGCCCTTAATTCCCATCAGCTGTTCAATGCTGTTGTCAATATCCGCCATTGCGGAAGTCTTCAGTATAAAGTAATAGCAATTAAAGGAATTCGAAATTAATAAAAATTCTGCAAAATATTCAATCAAATTCAACTTTAATCGAAATTTATTACTGTGGAAAAACACTTTTATTATAGTTAAACGGTTTGACGATCGTTGCGCTCTATTGTATGAGCATCTTCCATCACGACTCGCTACCAGCAGTTTGAAAATGCTCAAATAGCCGAGATAAGCGATTGTCACATTATGACCATGGCTATAAATAATCACTAAGAAGTTCATTTCAACTGACTTCAATTATTATGATAGTGGACAAGAAAATAAATATGGTAACCTTCATAAAAAGGATCAAATTCTGATGTTTTTTATTTTTTTTTTAACAAATCCTGATCCAATCTTGCCATGTCATCGTTAGTAGAGTGTTGAATAGAAAAGTAATAATTGTTTGAGTAAAGATCATGCAAATATTCTACTCCAAACGTACTAGCTGGTTACCGGTATATATTCGTCCACTTACCAATATTATCCTACTACACTGTAATATTTTTATATTAAAATTATTTGCTTTCGTGTTACTGGCATAATTCACTTCATTATCCATGCACAAACCCTCTAGGTGGAAAACATTCACAATAATCGAAGACAAATAAAATAATGAAACATTTTCCTTTTCATTGGTAATAGAAGTTTTTCTTGAATAGAAATCCATAAAATAACACTGAAAGTTTCCACAACCATTTATTAAAAGAAAAAAACGAGAAAATAGAGATTTTGCAGTTACATAGTTCTTAATCAAAATTAAGCGGAAAAACAATATCTATTTTAATTGAGATTTAGAATATTGTTACTGTCAAAACAAACTATTTTATTTCATTTTCTACAATTTGACAACAAGTGACTACAAAGTGACATTCAATTAATGTTACTGAATATTTTTCAAATTTATTCCATAATATCAAAATTGTGTAACTTTTTATAGTTTTTGTTGAATTTTTTTTTTTAATTTCCCTTTTGATGTGGTCTACGTATTATATTATGGTGTGATCATTAGAATAATTTAAAATATGTGTATAAATTTCCAATAAAACAACAATTATTTTAAATAAACTACGTATATTTCATCAATTTTTGCAAATAAACATATTTTCACTCAACGTTTTACTTGAGTGGATATTTAAGAACATATATATGATCGAGTTCTTAGGCAGTCTACTTACAAAAAGACAAATCACATTCATAATATGATAGTATACTGAGCATCAATGAATAAGTAACATATAATGAATAATTATAGTATTATTTACTTGTTGATCGAGATTTAGATCGTGATCGACTTCTTGACACAGATCGAGACCGAGATCTTCTGTCTCTGGATGAACGATAGCGTCTCCTGTCCTCATAAGCTCGGTTTGACCTTGTTTGTGGACCTCTGGGACAATTTCTGGCATAGTGTCCCCTCTTATCACAGTTGTAGCAACGATCCGTTGAAGGTCCTGCACCGCTTCGGGACCGGGGCATCACCCTGGCTCTCTCAACTCGCACCCTGTGACCCCGTATAACCTTGCCATCTGACTCTCTTGCAGCATCCTGGGCGTCTCTTCTATCTTCAAATTCCACAAATGCAAAACCAGGTGGATTCCGAGCCACCCAAACATTCCTTATTGGTCCATAATACAAGAACGCATCCTCCAAATCGTCTCTGGTTGTCGAATAGTTCAAATTCCCAACATAGATTTTGCAATCCATGTTGTCGTTATGTTTTGATGACATTATCTTTTTATTCTCTACGCAAATCCTACAGAAACAATAACGATGATAATATTAACTTTTGATTAAAATCCCCACTAATCCTGGATGTTTCATTGGTTAGTGCTCATGAAATCAACTTACTTCTTGGGTAGCCAACGAGTTGACTTGAAACAATGATTTATCAATGTTTATATCATTGAGATCTTTTCAACAGCTGTTGTAAGTTGGACCAGCTTCCTCCACACATCTGTGCAATACATTAATGATTACTGTATTGAATTATTATTTTATAATTTTTGTATTGAAATATATTATAATCAAGAAGTATAAAAGATTTTCAATAACAATAGATTATTGCACAGCATTACAACTTTGACACAATTTTTTTATACCCGTTTGAAAATACAAGACGTGCCAGGCCCTAGCAAGGTGGCAAGAATCGTGTCATAATTGAGCTAGTGTGTGGATGGGGCATGTTCACTTCAAAACAGGAGATGCAGAAAAATGAATATGATGGTAGTTTTAATAATATAGAACAAAGAATGTATCAGCTTACGGATGAAAGCGTGTATATAAATTAAATCCAATTTCTGACCTGAAGAGATTTCCTAGCTTTCTCTTACCTGTTTTAAAAAAAAAATAAATGAACTATTAACGTGAAAAATTGAAATTCTTGTAAATCTTTAAACTAATATCTGGTATAAAAATAACTTATATACTTGGTACTTGAATGTGGAAAATTGAAATTATTGTAAATCCTTAAATACGGGGAAGCCGAGGAGATTATCACTTGGTGAGTCACAATGGTAGCTTATTCAAACAAAAACCTAGTTATATTGGTAGGAAACTCTACAACAAGCTACCGCAGTTTTTAAAGAGTCTTGAAAATATAGAAATATTTGGAAATAATATTTGGTTGATAAAGCGTTGTTTAGTGTACAAGAGTTCCTTTCACATCAAAATTAATACTCGCCTCAACTAATTGATATAGCAATTATGGTAACAATTGTTTAAGATTGAATAATTTATTGTTGATTCAACATCCAACTTTGAGGTCTGTGCTCCAAGAGGAACCCGTTCTAGGACCATTTTCCGTAGACGCCTTCACACTACTGCCTATGCTTATAATAATGGACTGGCTAGAGTGCTCCGTTCTGGCAGTGAGGCTGCTGCAACAGGTATAGATTTTTTTGGGGTGTCTGCAGTGGCATTTAGGAGAGTGCTTAAGCGGTTGGATTTGTAATGGTCCTACTTACTCCTTTGTGTCTCACTCTTGGGCCAATTGCTCCTTTGTTATTTTGTTTTGTGCATATATTTCATGATTGTCTTGCCGTTTTTCTTTTGTTCTTTTCCTGTGAACTATTGTGTTGTCCATCTTTTTACTCAGTGTTGTCTTCTATAGTTGTTAGTCTATAGTTTTATTATTTTTGTTGATCTTTTTTATTCATATTATTATTTATAATTAATGTTTGATTATTGTCACTCTGTATTATTTTTGTATAATTGGTGTGTACCGTTGGTTTAATAAATAAATAAACTTGTCTTATACTCCTGAACTGTAATCTCCAAGACGTATCTACAAAAAAATATATACTCGGTACTTTGCATGCTGTTGGCCCCATAATAGCTGAATAAAGAAAAAAAATTGGATTACTTAAAATCTAATTCCTGGTTACAGGCATCAAATACTATTCCAACACAACATTATTTTGGGTAGCCTCTTCATACTTTAAAAAGTAAGAAGCCTATAATATTATTTATAGCATATAGGTAGGGTTATATGTTCAGAACATACAACTATATCTTATAGCAATTAACACTGTGGTAGAGGCATATAGATAAGGTGATATTGAATTATAAATCCGTCACATAATTCTATGCTTTTGTGGGTGGTATAGAAATATACGCTATGGTAAACACTTTGATATTTTTGTTGCTATGGCTCCATCTTCTCACATATAAATTAAAATAAAGTATAGAAAAACACTTTGATGTCGAAATAAACTCATTAAATGCTTATTTCCACATCAAAGTGTTTTCTCATTGTTTAATTTATATGTATTTTTGTCAATAATTATTATTGAAACTTGCAATTCGCATATAAAAGGGATTAGGATTAATTTATACACTGATTGGACTGTTTAATCTGAACCTTGAGTCTAATTTAATTAGACTCAAAAATTATAATAAATTCATAATTATTATGATCAACATAATTAATAATTGAGTCAGTAAACATGCATTTCTGCAGGGTCTTCTGTTACAATCTAATATCAAAACTGACACTGCATTTCTATTTAATATATTAATTGTCTTCACTCACTTATGTTGGAGATAATGGAGGGATGCATTTCACTTCTGAAAAGAAGCTTCTGAGGCTGACGAAGCTTATTTTCAGAAGTGAAATTCATCCCTCCAGTATCTCCAATATAAGTGAATAAAGACAATATATTGAATTTAAATACAGTGTCAGTTTTGATATTAGATTGTTCTTCAAGTATTTCGTCATGGAAAACATCACAGCCTTTTATTAGTTGATGCAGAATTTTTACTAGCCCATGTATTTCAGTCTGCATGCATTTGTTAGATAAGGCTCAGCAGAATAGAACGCGTTGAGCCTTCTGAGCTCAGACCGGGTAATTTATGTTACACATAGAAATAAACTAGAATGAGAGCAAAAATAGAATCAACAGTGAAAGGTCCAACTCGTTTCTGCGTTTCACAAAAGTCACGCTGCTTCACGTCCCCTAGCCTGCGTTTCTATTTTCGTCGGACCGTATGGTAGGCCTTCTGCTGCAAGTCTTTATTGAGTAAAATAGGATCAATTTGATGCTATATTGGTGAAGTAGAACGTGATTGACCAATTGTCAATCATCGCTCTGTCAAACTCCAGTTATTGTCAATCTCTCATAATCGATTGAACGCCTTTACATATTTCTCTTTATTGAAGTTATAGCATATTGAACGTTCCATCATGTTATACGGTTATGTAATGCCAGAAACGAGGACTTTCTCTGAAGAAAATCGATTTCATGTACTACTACACTACACTGTCACTCTCATTGGTTATTCATCTGTCAGGAAAATTCCTATGTGCACGTTCAAAAGCTGTCCGTCGTTAAATCATAAATATGCAATATAAAATGTGTTAGTATTTCTGATTTCCCCCTCAATTTTTGTTGAACTGCGGTAGGCTACTCATACGGTACCGTACTTAAAAATTTAATAGAAATAGAATAACTATGATGTTTTTTCCACGAAATAATAAGCAAGTTTAAAACTGAGATCTTTGATGTTTTCCACGATGAGATACTGAGGAGCATCTCTCCATTATTAGAGAGTGAAAATAATAACCAACTAGAAATACAAATAATTTAATATCAAAACTGGCACAGTAGCCTATTTCTATTAAAATATTATTCTCCACTCACCTATACTGGAGATACTGGAGGAATGCATTTCAGTTCTGTAGAGAACCTTCGAAGGCTGACGAAGCTTCTCTTTAAAAGTGAAATGCAGTATAAATGAGTGAAAAATAATATTTGAATAGAAATATAGCGTCAGTTTTGATATTAGATTGTTCATCAAGTATTTCGTCATGTAAAACATCACAGAAAATACAAATACACGCATTACGGTGTCAATCCTAATGCAAGATAATAAAAACTAACACTGCATTTTTCAATTGAAATTAATTTATTTTTATTTCTTCCTTCAATTCTCCATTGTTTTTACTCACTTTAGAGAAATGCAGTTCGTTTTTGATAAGAACCCTTGTCAGAATTGAAATACATCCCTCCATTTAAAAAATATGAAAACCCCCATTAAGAAATACAGTGTCAATTTTTAATGTTAGATTATACAAGTATTTCGTCATGGAAAAATCACAAAAATAGGCTATTCTTATTGAACAATCTACTCTTGTAACTGACACTATTACATAAATTGTAAATGACGAGTAAAATCAATTATTTCAAAATAAATAGTTCGACCCCAGTGCTTTGTTGATTTATGTGCTCTAATAGCTAACGATTAATCGGTTTTTATTTGGCAGTAACTTGTGAGTCTATTCAGGAAAAAATACATTTTGTGAATAAATTTTGTAGGAAAAGTTTGAACAAAAATGACTCTTGGAATTATGTGGTTGAACCATACTGTTCTATTTTTTAAATATGCCAATTTACAAAATATAATTTTATTATTCAATCACAACATGTGTAACTCTACTACACCACATAACATTTCTTGTGTACAATTATTGCTGTAAATGTGTAAAACGTCAACCAGTCTCAATTAATCTATTTCTTTAAACGTTCCTAATTTAAATTATTTATTCAATGACTTGGAGCTTTCAAGATTAATTTAGTCACATAGCTAAATAAAATTCAAAGAAATAAGAAATTGTTTGAAAAATTAGCATTGGTTAGTGTTAATAGACAATCATGGACCATCTTCAAGAGGATCTAGGCCCACAAACTTGTAGCCAGCTTAATGGTTCCTATATTATTTAATTTTGAATACACTCACTTAGTGTATTACACTACACACTGTAAAATCTGTCATAGAAATTTTTTGCCATCTTTATAAGTGCCATGTATATAAATATATATACATATGAACTATATATAATAATACAGTATTATTACAGAGAATCAATTATCAATTTTTTTTTAAATATTCAGTGTTATTTCCCCAAGAGGATTAAGGAGTAGTCAGCACATGGCATAAGTCACACCAAAAAAATAAATCTAAACCCCAGAAGTCAGAAGTATTAAAATAATTTTATCTGAATTATTAATTTTTTCTTGTGTGATAATCTTTGGGGTCGAACTATTTATTTTTAAATAATTGATTTATATGAATGTAAGAATTTAGCAGGAAATTTCCACTAACTCACCGCACAAACATTCAAGTTTTTATTGTGAAACAATTTAAAACTTGATGCAACAATTACATTGAAACTTTAACTATGTACATAACAACAATATATCACTTCTAAAAATAATAACACTTATCTAAACTAATACGACTAATTTTGAGATGAGGTCTACATTGATCATGTAACTCGGAAGTCTTTAATAGTTTTGAAAATTGAAGTCTATAATAGTATACTGTTATTGATCTTTGTCAGATGTATCAATTCCATTGAAGGGACTATCTACTGTGAAGTAGTCTTTATGTTGGAAACTGTCATCATGGAACGAATTGAGACGATTTGCAGCATGATCTCTATGAATTAGGCGGCCAGGCAATTGTAGACGGTGACCATGAGCGTTTATTCCTGAAAAATGGCTAACATCAGCACCTTTTTGGGCTCCTGGCTTGAGGCCCACAAAATTAGTACCAGAGTCTATCCCCTTTTGACTACCCTTATGGTTGAATGGACCAAAATATGATCCTGCCCCATGTCCATTGATGATGTTTTGACCTTTTCCAAAACCTACTTCTAGTGGTCCAGAATGTCCAGCTCCTTCAAAAGTATTGGTGCCCTCAAGACCAGCTACAAGACTACCTTTATTACCATCGGGACCTTCTATATGTCCTTCAAGATTGCTACTTATATCATGTCCTCCTCCGTGACCACCATGACCTCCTCCATGACCACCATGACCTCCTCCGTGACCACCATGTCCTCCTCCGTGACCACCATGACCTCCTCCATGTCCACCATGACCTTTCTTTAGATAAACCTTAACAGGATTGTAACTGTGAAGTACAAAACTTTGATATGAAGTTGCTTTTCCATGAACATGACTTCCACCACCATGTCCTCCTCCGTGACCTCCTCCATGACCACCATGTCCTCCTCCATGACCACCATGACCTCCTCCATGTCCTCCACCTCCTCCATGACCACCATGACCTCCTCCATGTCCTCCATGACCACCATGACCTCCTCCATGTCCTCCACCTCCTCCATGTCCTCCACCTCCTCCATGTCCTCCTTTATGACCATGACCTCCACCTCCTCCATGCCCTCCACCTTCTCCATGTCCTCCACCTCCTCCATGACCTCCCTTATGACCATGACCATGTCCACCCCCTCCTCCACCACCCCCTCCCTTATGACCTCCTTGGCCCTTATGACCTCCAACATGACCCCCACCATACCCTCCATGACCATGACCTCCATGACCATATCCATGATTGAAGCCCTGGACATAGCTTCCAGTAATCACCTGTTGAGCATTTTCATTGTTCCCTTCTTTCACTGCTGCAGGTGCAATTAGTCCCTGTCCTTGTCCAACAACAGGGAATCCCTGTCCTTCAGTGTATCCCTGTCCTTGTCCCAGTGCAACATATCCCTGTCCTTGTCCTTGTCCCACTATAACATATCCCTGTCCTTGTCCTTGCTGCTGCTGTAGCCTTCCACTTTCAGCCAGCCGTATCGCTTGAGCTGCAAGCTCTGCAGCTGTAAGCTCCCTCTTGTCCTGCGCTGAGCTGGCCACTGATTCGATGATGATCGGTGTCAGCTGCTCGATCTCGTGCAGCTCTTGCAGCTGTGTCTCCACTGCAGCTGCATCTCCATTGCTACTGCTGCTGCCATTGCTGCTACATCTTGAAAGTCCAATGATTGTTACTACACACCATACCTGAAACAAGATTTCAATTGAGTGATTGACCACCATATCAGGGTGGTCGTGATGTTCAGTTATAAGCACTTGGGACTGCGCGAGGAAGAGTGACTGCCAGCAAAAACATAACACTATCTGCTTTATTATAACTTTTTCGGAGGATGAAGCCCACATAGGTCCTAGACCTGTGGGTGGGTAATAGTTCTGATGATGATGAGTTGGACCTACAGTTTTGGGTAGGTTCTGAACCACCAGGAAGTGGTTTTACAGCAGAGAACAAAGTCCTTTTTGCTGACTAAATGAAAGAAGTCACCTTCTTAACTCGCTTTTCTGAGGCTCTAGATAATAGCTTGCAGGTCTTGTAAACAGGCTACAAGAATCCAATTTGTATAATCATAAAGTATTGGCCTAAAGGCCAACGCACACAGCAACAGACAGACGGATGAAAAATCGCTCCCCAGCTTATTAAATGTTGCAACGCACACAGACATCCGTCTGTCTGCGTCTGTTGGCAGACATCTGCTTGCAGACGTTTTAGATTCGCTCCGGGGGCGATTTTCAAAATGTCTGATGCCAGACGTTTCATGTCGCGCATGTGCTAACTAAACTTATTGACAGTCCCGCAAGAGGCGCTATAGTTTTGTTAACCAATTTGCCTGCTTTCGGTTACACGTGCGTCATTGTGTTTTGTGAAGCAATCGACGACAACACCCGTTCTGCAAACGAACAACCGGGTTCTTCAACTTTTCAGACGAAATCTATGTACCGAGAAAAAAGATTTCGAGGGACAAGCTGAGATGACAAAGTGTTGAATTTCTTGAAAGAAAAAGAAAAACGTAAACAAAGAGTGCAAACCCCAGATGATTTGGACTTGTTTTTTGCAAGCATTACTAAGTCCGTGCGTAACTTGCCCTGCCATCTTCAACTTCGTCTGAAAAGGGAAATTGTTAACTCCGTCACCCTAGCTGAAGAGGAACAAGAGTTGATGCCAACTATCCCCCCCACCCATGGACAAGGCCCCTCTTCAACCTATATACCTAAAAGCAATATTTCAGGGAACAGTTCTAATCTGTCAAATTTAACTGTTCCATCCGAACAATGGGAGGACAATGAAGAGGTTCTGGATCTTCAGCAGTTGTAAATTATGTACTTGATGAACTAATTATAGGCCTAACTGAATTTAATAATTTTGAAGCCCTTTAAGTTGTTGTCAATTTATACTGAAGACTTCCACAATGGTGGATAAGACATTTATTGCCAATATCCGCCATTTCAGAAGTTTTCAGTATAAATTAATAGCACTTGAAGGACTTCGAAATTAATAAATTCTGTTTCTGTATATTTGTCAGTTTGTTTAATTGCCTGTCACTTCAAACGAACTTGTAATTATAACTAATAATTCTTAATATCATTATACTACTTAGTATTGATATTATTATTTTTTTTAATACTGGAATTTTATTAATACGATTTGTTTTCTTTGCACAATCTAAAATAACTTTAAATTTTTCATCGTCTTCTCTCAAATCTTGCATAAGGTGATGGTATTCACCATAAATTTTACGTTTTTTATTAATGGGATGAACCCAATGTGACCTGTTAGATAATGAGTATAACAGTAACAAATCGTCATCACTCGAAGAATCATCGTCCTCTAGCCACGGAATATTTTTTGAAATGTTTGTGCCACACCACACAACATCATTTGACGCCATCTCATTAAAGACTAGCAACTAGCAGCGGACGATCCCGCATCCGTCTGCGGCTGTGTGCGTTGACCAAAACGTCTGTCTGCATCCGTCCGTCTGTTGCTGTGTGCGTTGGCCTTAAGCCTAATGTGCAAAGTATAAAGAATCAAATAGATGGAAGAGGCATGAAGATATCATTCTAAAACCTTTTTAAATAATAAAGTTCAAATGAAAAAATCGAAGATAATCTTATAAATTACAAGAATTTTAGTAGAGTTGAAAAAATACATACAAAGTGTGATTTATAAATCCTTGAAGCACTGAGATTCTTATTTTTAAATTCAGAGCTGAAATATATTCTCTATACATAAAATAACATATTAAAAGTTCATATGTCAATAAAAGCATTACATTTTACAATTCAAGCTTAGAAAATTACATTATTTATTATGTAAAACTTGGCATCTTGGCATTTTGAAATATATTTATGAAAGAAAAAATCATCAACTTGTAAAATAAATCCTAGAGGTTACAAAACCCATTTGGCTAAAAGAAAAAGTATTTATACAGTAAAAAACCGGGGAAATAGAAGAAAAACAAAGATTGGATACAAAGATACTGAGCAAAAAGAAAAATACTTTTAAAACTTTGTCTTGAAACTCCAGTTTCCAGTTATTTTATTTAATAGAACTGTTGAAACTTATTCTTATAGTCTATTAGAACATCGTGCATGTACCTACTTGAAAGATTTTGTGTAGTTTGAGTTGTAATTTATTTCTATTCCAGTGGTTATGCTTTTCTATTTCATTATCAAATCATTTATTCTGAATATTATAAATAAACTGTAGTGATATTTCAACAGATAATTAATTAAAAAGTATAGATTACTATTATTATGAAACACAGCTCTTTTTTATTATTTAATTTGTATTGCGGATGATGCCCACATGAGTCCGAAGACTTGTGCGTGGGTAATGAGGTGAATGAGTGAATGATGAGATGAACATTCATGGCTGAATGAGATTCGAACCCAAGCCTGCAGGAAACGAACAGAGCCTTATCTTATCACAACTGCGCTACCAGAGCAATGAATAGTTATTATTGAATAAATAAATAAATTAATTAATTGATTAATAGAATCACCTACCTGATCAATCAAACTCATCCATTTTCCTAAAACGATACCTTTTTGCCTTTTTAGTGTTAAAATAACCACAAAATCTAAAATTCACCCCATCACAGAAATATTATTTCTAACTGGGCTTCTAGACTTACCATTCAAAGAGAGAAATTCTTACATAACTTTACAAGTTTCCTTTATTTTATTATTTTTTCATTAAAATTCATTAAACAACTTATAAATGTAAAAAGCTATGTAGCCTATAATTTATCCTTTATTGTAAAGAAATATGGTAATAAATGGCTAATTGAAAAAATACGGTAGCTATTAAAATAATAATAATAGAATGATAAATGAATAATTAAATTGATGTAGTATAAATAAGCAACATCAACTCCAGTTGCAATGAAAGGATGAGGCATCAAAAATTGATATTCTTTTTCTGTAAGAAATGTGCTTCGAGGTGAAATTTCTAGTGAAACAGACCTAACCTATAATATTTTGATTCTACTCTGAAATTTTGTGGAAATCAGTTTTGGGCAATAGCCTGTTGTATTCACATTGATTGTTAGTTCAATAAATAAATAATCAACTCACGAGTTTGAAAGGTTAATTAAAAAAAAAAATGAAAAAACTATATGATGTATATGTTCTTGACAACAAAAGCACATTTATGTTTCCTTTATGAGAAATAAGTTGTAAATAAATTATGCATTATATAATGTTCTATAATAATTTGATATTTCCCTTGTATTTCATTTGTAAGAATGTATTGCACTTTTTTCAAGTCAAACAAAAATGCTTAGAATGCAATGTATCTAGTGGAACAAACGTGAAAGCGGCTGTAGAAATAAATAATAATGAATTATATTTCACTTTGATCACTTGTTACCTTCAATAAAAATGGAGGTGGCTTCATTACAGTTTAAGAGATGATTTTGTAAGAGAAATGAGAAATGATCCCAGGTCCTTGGTGTCCTGCAAGAAAACTCCTGCCTTATCCCGAAAACTGTTGAGTGCTGATCTGTTGGACTGAACAGGTAAAACTATATGGAGCAGGCTGAGAATAGGTGGTGCTTTTATACGTTCGCACTTTGGATGATATGTAGCGCTCACTCACTGCTCTTTCTCTCAATTTTCCACTCTTTCTCTCTGTCTTCTCCTTGTTACGGATAGTTACTAAGTTATCTGTGGAGACTCCAAACACGATAGATTTTGCAGGTGATTGGTAAGGAGTAAGAAAAATTGTGAGGCTCCTTCTTCTTCTTCTTCTTATTATTATTTTTATTCTTCTTTTTCTTCTTCTTCTTTGCCAACTTCTTCTTCTTCTTCTTCTTTGCCACCTCCCCCTCCTTATTCTTCTTTTGCATTTTCTTCTTCTGCTCCTCTTTCTTCTTCTTCTTTGCCACCTCCTCCTCCTCCTTCTTCTTCTTCTTCTTCTTCTTCTTCTTCTGCTCCTTCTTCTTCTTTTTCTGCTCCTCCTTCTTCTTCCTCTTTTTCTTCTTCTTCTTTGCCACCTTCTTCTTTTGCCTTTTGTTCTTCTGCTTCTCCTTCTTCTTCTTTGCCACCTTCTCCTCCTCATTCTTCTTTTGCATTTTCTTCTTCTGCTCCTCTTTCTTCTTCTTCTTCTTCTTTGCCACCTCATCCTCCTCATTCTTCTTTTGCATTTTCTTCTTCTGCTCCTCCTTCTTCTTCTTTGACACCTCCTCCTCCTTATTCTTCTTTTGTATTTTCTTCTTCTGCTCCTTCTTCTTCTTCTTCTTCTTCTTCTTTGCCACCTCCCCCTCATTCTTCTTTTGCCTTTTCTTCTTCTGCTCCTCCTTCTTCTTCTTCTTCTTCTTCTTTGCCACCTCCTCCTCCTTCTTCTTTTGCCTTTTCTTCTTCTGCTCCTTCTCCTCCTTGTTCTTTTTCTTCTTCTTTGCCACCTCCTCCTCCTCCTCTTCCTTCTTATTTTTCTTCTTGTTTGCCACCTCCTCCTCTTCCTTCTTCTTTTTCTTCTTCTTTGCCACCTCCTCCTTCTTCTCCTTCTTATTTTTCTTCTTCTTCTTCTTCTTCTTCTTTGCCATCTCCTCCTCCTCTTCCTTTTTTTGCCTTTTCCTCTTCTGCTCCTCCTCCTCCTCCTCCTTCTTCTTTTTATTTTTCTTCTTCTTCTTCTTCACCACCTCCTCCTCCTCCTCCTTCTTCTTCTTCTTCTTCGCCACCTCGTCCTCCTTCTTCTTCTTTTGCCTTTTCTTTTTCTGCTTCTCCTCCTCCTCCTCCTTCTTCTTTTTATTTTTCTTCTTCTTCTTCTCTCTTCTTCTTCTCCTGCTCCTTTTTTCTTCTTCTCCTTCTTCTTCTCTCTCTTCTTCTTATTCTTTTTCTCCTTCTTTCTCTTCTCTTCCCCTTTTCATTTATCCTCCTTCTTCTTCTTATTTTTCTTCTCCTTCTTCTTCTCTCTCTTCTTCTTATTCTTCTTCTTCTTAATAGGTACAAGTTAAACTGGTCATTCAACAAGTCAGTACGTTTGCATAGTTATCTACTAGTTACCTACCAATAGTAGCTAATATTCCAAATAAATGTAATAGGACCAATATTTTCCCAGAGAAAGTAAAGAAATCTCTCAATAGCATTTTATGACACTAACAGTCGTTAAATTATGGAGTATATGAATATCTAAAACCGGTCTAATTCAATACAGGAGGAAAAGTAGCACATAGAAATAAGTTAGAATAAAATAGTGAATGTAATCATGGTAGAGTAGTAGAGCAGTGCCTATAGTAAAAGCAGTGATCGTAAAAATCAAGCAATGAAGCAATTTAAAGAAACACATTGTTGTGAGAATTAAGTTACATAATTTGAATTGACACTATCACCAACTTATTATTTTAATTTAAATTACAGAAAGAAACTTGTAGGCTGCTTTATCAAGTCTTGTCAAATTAGAAAAATATTATTAAAGGCCAATAAATAATAAATATTATGTTATTATTCATTAACACTTGCACTATTTAGCTATGGCTATGTTTTTAAGCTGCTCTTTGAATACTGTATGATAAATACATTGTCAGGTTTTAGGCTAAGTTATACGTTATTATTTGAATTATTTATTTTTTTCCCAATAACTGATTTCTGTTGACCAAATGACTAAGTTTATACTGCTTGTTTAATGCATGTAGATGTCAGCCATAATCCTTTATTTTTTTGTAGATTACGTCTTGGAGACTCCAGTTGAGGAGTCTATAAGACAAGTCAGATCAACAATTATTATAAGTTAGTTTGAAGTGACTGACAATTGAATAAACTGACAAATATACATAAACAGAATTTATTAATTTCGAATTCCTTTAATTGCTATTACTTTATACTGAAGACTTCCGCAATGGCGGATATTGACAACAGCATTGAGCAGCTGATGTGAATCGATGAATGCTACTGTACATAAATATCAGTCACCACCGGGAATCGAACCACGGACCTCTCAATTGCCGGTTGAGCGCCCTTAAGGTCTCCATGGTCTAGTGGTTAAGGGCGCTCAACCGGCAATTGAGAGGTCCGTGGTTCGATTCCCGGTGGTGACTGATATTTTTGTACAGTAGCATTCATCGATTCACATCAGCTGCTCAATGCTGTTGTCAATATCCGCCATTGCGGAAGTCTTCAGTATAAAGTAATAGCAATTAAAGGAATTCGAAATTAATAAATTCTGTTTAATTATTATATTCTTATAAACTAGTTACCATAATTACTCTATCAATTTGTTGGGGTGAGGCTTGATTTTGATGTGAAAGGAACTCTTGTACACTATAAAAAGCTTCTACTAAATATTTTTTAAATTGGTTTTTGAATATTTCTATATTTTAAAGACTATTTAAAAACTGTGGAAGCTTGTGTTGTAGAGTTTCCTACCAATATTAACGAGGTTTTTGTTTGAATAAGCTACTATTGTGACTCACCAAGTGATAATCTCCTCGGCTTCTTGTATTATAATCATGTACATCAAGATTTTGGTTAATATCATTCGTTTTTACATATAAAGTAGCTTCATACACATATAAGCAGGGTACAGTTAGTCTCTTGAACAACGGCCTACATGAATCTAATCTATTTACTCTTTCTGTAAGTCACACCTAACCGCTTTCTTTTGGATCTTAAACACCCTATCAAGGTTTTGTTTTGATGACCCTCCTAAAAGATGACCCTTGATAAAAAGATTTTTGAAGATATTTTTGATATTATTGTTTTTGGAATACATTTTCAAGTACAGCCAGTACAAGTACAGCCATGTAGCCTACAATAAGTACAAGTACAGCCATATATTCAGAAAGAAGGTACCGGTAATATTTTAATCCTCATGAGATCAATATATAACTTACTCCTCATTCAGAACTAGAGGTTTACCCGTGCTTTGCAGCGGGATTAAAGGTAGATTTTTCAAGATTTAAAAGAATGTGATATATGGATTTCAACCGCCAATGCCAATAATTATATAATCCAAAAAAGAAGGAATTTCAGAAGCTGCAATATTGATATGGAACAATAATTATTGTGTTGCTTTGACTTTTAACTTAAAGCTTTGACTTTGAAACTTTGACTTTTTTCATCATAGTGACATATAATTTTTCCGATGTTTTATAAGCTTCCTGCACCTATAAACACATTTAAAAAAAGTAATAGTGTTCATAAGTGGAATTTGAACATTCATTTTTAAACATGTAGAAAGAAAATAAGAAATCGGGATTCGAGGTGCACAGAATTGAGTTTAGTCTTCCAAATTTGGTGTTCCAAACCATTGACGTTTTTGTGAAATGTGCACCACTAACACACACACACACACACCCACTCACTCTCTCTTTTTTACTCAATCACTCTCTCACTCTCACACTCTCTCATTACATAGATTGATTGAGATTCATAAGATCAATTGAATAAGTCACGGACAATGGTTTTACCATCATTTGTTTAGAAAATGTAGTATCATTTTGTTTGAAAATCACTAAAAAGAGAAAAATGATTTCAGATTCTGATGGAATCCTTTATGAATTCGAAGAATTCACGGTGAATTATGTAAATCACATTGTCACATGCGTTGGCAACAATCGTATTGAGCTAGCTCCACTTTTCACGTTAGGTTAGAATTGTACGTTCAGGTAAGGTTAGTGTATTGTTTGTCTTGTTAGTAATCATCGATACTTCGTCTGTGCATCGATAACCTATTATCGATTGTAGTGTAACTGTCGATTTGTTCAACAATACAGAAAATTTGTTTACATATCTGGATATGTGATGCCTACTTCTTCGAGAAAAGAATAAAAAAAACTGACTCGTTCAGATAATTATGCAACTGATCCGAATTTTATTCGTAGTCAGTTTTAGGCATGGTTAGAGTGGTTGTAGTCTGTAGGCACTGTGTGCACGTGAAAATGCTTCATTGTCATGTCCTTTTGTGCTTGTTGGAGTCCTCTTAACAAGGATATAATGCTGCAGAATTGACTCTGGTAGACGATATAACGGTAACAGACAGGCTTCACATGATTACATATGTAACCTACGCTGCATCTTAATCGGTGATAGACGTATTTGCATAACTGACACTTTGATGTCAGTCTGGAATAGTTACTTCACATTAGCCTAGTGTCACATGAATAGTTCTCTTGTGAAAAGTTGTCAAATTTTGTACAAAAAACCTAGTTAGACAAAAATGTGCCAAACAAAAGACAATATAAAATAATAAGAAAATGAATGAAAAATGAATAGCTAAACATAACATATAAAAACATAAATAGTCATTTGTAACGCTTCTTTATCTATGACTATGACACACTAAAAAATTACATTCGAATGCATGTTTATTGTCCAAGGGCACCGTAGAACTTAAATAAAAATAATTAAATTAAAAATTGTAGCAAAAATAAATTCTAAACTAGCTTATTCTACCTAGAAGTTCTATACATCCAAAATATTTAAGAAAGGTGATGAAACAAAATATAGTCTTCCTGAATTTCTTGATCCTTAACGATCTGCGTTGTTAATATTAACTTTTTATGGTAAATTTAAGGACTTTAATTGACTGCGCCATAGTGTGTCATAGATAAAGAATCGTTGCAAATGACTATTTATGCTAAATTTTTTCATTTGTTATTTTTAGCTATTCATTTTCCATTAAATTTATCACAGAAAGTTAATATTAACAACGCAGATCGATATCTGGATCAAGAAATCCAAGAATAAAAATAACAATCTACAAATAGGGCTATCATAACTGACACTGTATTTCTATTTGAATTATAATGTTTACTAATTTGAACTGGAGAAATGCATTTCGCTTCGGAGGAAAAACTTCATCAGCCTGTCACCAGGGGTGGCCTCAACAACACACTAAGCGAAATGTATTCCTAGCCTATTGTTCAAATGAGTAAAAATCATGGTTTTAATAGAAATCCAGTGCCAATTTTGATATCAGATTGTTCAAGTATTTCATCACGGAAAAAATACAGACTAAAAATAACATCAGATCACTATTTTATTTGTAACTATAATATAATCAATATACCGGTAATTTACATTATTATAGTCAATATAATATTGAAGTTTGTAGTCTATTATTCAACTATATTCCTCTAGTCTCTAGATTTAAAAAAGGAATTTATCAGAAATGCAGATCTACCCTTCAAAATAGATTCAGACAGAAATTCCCCATAGAATAATTAAGTAAGCCTTTATTTGAGTTGAAGTAGTGAAAGTAAAGTGGAATAAAAAATATTCAAGTAAAAAAATATATAAAACATGGTAGAGAACTGGAGAGCTGGATATGTTGGAGAGCATATAATATATGGAGAGCTGGAAAAGAGAGTTATTATTGGAGGACTTAAGTATAAGTTAATATAAATTTATTATAGTTCTTACATTTCTTTATCCATAACGATCTGCTTTGTTAATATTAATTGTTATGGTTTAATTTTTAAATGTATGGTTCAAATTTTAATTGAGAGTAAAGTATTTATTTATTCTCAATTAAAAATGACTGCAAGTCCTTTAATTTACCATAAAATAAAAAGCTCAATTATAGTTTATAGGAATTTATGTAAAGTGGCCAATGGTCATCTGCGGTTTTCTTTCCATTTCTTATTAATTTTTTTTAGGATGAAGCCCACATAGGTCTGAAACCTGTGCGTGGGTAATGAGTTAGATGATGGTGATTAATAAGTTGAACCTACAGTTTTAGGTGGGTTCCGAACTACCGGGAAGTGAATTGCTTTGTACCAGCGTGTCCAACGTAGAAGATTGCCTTTTTCATAATAAAATCTCGTGCATTATCTGATTAACGTGATACAGACATTTTTTCTTCTTCTTTGTACTCTTTTATCAAATCATGTTCTTCTTCTTCTCTCCACTTATTCTTCATAATCATTATCTTCTTTTTCGTTTGCCTCTGTGTTCTCTCAACTGTTTCTCTTCTTCGTCTTTTACATCATCACTTCCTCTCATTATAAAAATTTCTTTTTCCTGCCAGAACTGCGCATCTGATACGGTAAGTGTTTTCAGTTTTCTTCAATAAAGTTATAGCTATTGTGGGGAATACACTAGCTTCAACAATACTGTTTATCGATTCGCTACCCGTCAGTGGCGTAGCCAGGGGGGGGCCCATGGGGCCCGGCCCCCCCCCCGAAATTTCAGAAATAAAAAATTCTCAAATAACTAGTAGATAAGGACTTATTAAAGCCGAAGGGTTCTATCTGTTTTGTTGTATTATAACGAACAGATTACAGAAACCCTGTTTGTGTAATGGAATATAGCTACAGTTATAGTCAGATTAATGCATTTTTCACATTTTTCCTCAATATTTACTCATATAGAAACTTGTTAGGTGTTCAAATGAATAATTTTGATTTAAAATGAGCTACGAAATCGAATAAAACATGTTAGAAAACTGTGACTACCATAATTGTTTATTTATTACATTAAATAAAATGCAATCTTCAAGTTTGAAGTGGATTAACTTTGTTAATTATTGATAAATCACCTTTTAGAATAAACTCATCTTGTAGAAAATTTAGTTTTGAAGTTAAAATTCAGTATAACCCACTAGCCCGAACGCACCCAATGTTCATAAAATCGGGATTTTATAAATGAAAACACACAAATAAATGCAAGTTTTTTCAAGCGTGTAAAATCAATGTGCTATGATAAAAAAAATTCCGATTTCATGAACTTTGGGTTGGGTGCGTTTTAGGCTAATGACATAAATTATATGAAACTTATAATAATTTGTATTAATTTTGAGATTCAGTACATAAGTTAAGTATGATTAGTTCCAATTCAAAATTCAAGGGTTTTGACTCAAAATAGTCACAGATATCGGTATATCAAACTTTATCATTTCAAACCTGGCCACCTAGGTTCTTGGGTAGTAATTTTTCAAAACTTTCTTTTGAACTTTAGAGTCTAACAAGTTATCTAGATTAGCTTTTCACATCACTAAATTTAAAAAAATCCGGACCCTCCTATACCCCAGACCCCCCTTGGTGAGCCCCCCCCGAAATCTAATCCTGGCTACGCCACTGCTACCCGTACAAAGTAATAAAAGCAACTCAACAAAATATAGCGTACTGTACATCCTTCAAGCAGTCCAGGTTTGTATATTTTAAAATAGACTTACTAGCAGGTTGCCCGATTCAATTGAATCTAGATTTCTTAAATGTGTAATAATAACCTATCTAAAAATTTGAAATAAAATTCTCTTATTTCTCTTTTTCTTCTTCATCATCTTCTTTTTCTTTTTCCTCATCCTTTTATTTTTCTTCCTCTTTTTCTCCTTCTTCCTCTTCTTATTCATTTGCTTCTTTCTTCTTCTTCCCCCCATCATCTTCTTCTTTTTTATTTCTTCTTCTTCTCCTTCTTCTTTTTTATTTCTTCTTCTCCTCCTTCTTCTTCTTCTTCTCCTGCTCCTTTTTTTCTTCTTCTTCTTGTTCTTCTTCTTCATATGCTTTTTCTTCTTCTTCTTTTCCCCGTCATCTTCTTCTTCCTTTTATTTTTCTTCTTCATCTGCTTATTTCTTCTTCTCCCCCCTAATCTAATCTAATCTAACCCCGGGCCATATTCTTCACCGTCTCCTTCTTTTTTCTTTTTCTTCTTCTTCTTTTCTATTTACTTCTCTCTTTTTCTTCCTTTCCTCTTTATTCTCTTTCCTTTTCTCCTTCTTTATTCTTTCTCCTAATTCTTCTGCTTCACTCACCAACTCCATCAATCCCTTCTGTTTCAGCGTTATAGTTTCGCGGCCAGATAAAAGAAAATATCTTTTTATTATATAGCATAGCAAATATATTATTTACTCAATAATTTTTGCACCGTGATTTTTAATGGTCGCGCATGCGCATTAGTAACTGATGCGTGGCTAAGTGAGCGAAGGGTCACCTCTAACGCGATTCACGCGCTGCTTGTACGTCGAAAAACGCGTAAAAAAACGCCTCCTGGTCAACCCCCGCCCACAGTCATGACTTGTCGTCTCTCGCTCCCATAGCGAATCTTAAACAATCGATCAGCCTGATTGGTTAAAACCATGAGTTGGCGATCTTGATGCAGGCTCAACTACATGCACATTTTCATATTTTATAATTTGACCTGGAAAACGCACCCGAAAACAGTCAACAAACATCTAATCGATTGAAAGATTGTTCTAGATAAGAATGTGACGCTAATCTGGCTGCGATACTCTACTTCAATGATCTATATTATTTCGAGAACACAGATGTGTGAGAATATTTGCCACATGCTGTCCACTTGCTGTTCACTGAATAGGAGTGAGTGAGGTGGAGTACGAAGAGGAGGAGGAGGAGGAGAGAATCTTATTCTTTTAAACGAGCAATATTGTATTTTTGTAAATTTTTTCTCGGGAACGGCTCTAACGATTTTCATGAAAATTGGTATTTAGGGGCTTCTTGGTGCAAAAATACGATTGCGTTCTGTCTCATTCCTATAAAATATCGTTGAAGGACACAAAAAGGAGAAATCTATCCTTATAGGAACAGCTGATGGAAAAATTAATTTCAATCATTTTTTCTTTGTAGATTACGTCTTGGAGACTCCAGTTATGGAGTATAAGACAGATCAACATTTATACACTAGATATCATAATTACTATATCAATTAGTTGAGGTGAGGCTTAATTTTGATGAGGAGGAGGAGGAGGAGGATGAGGAGGAGGAGGAGGATGAGGAGGAGGAGGAGGAGGAGGAGGAATAGGAGGAGGAGGAGGAGGAGGAGGAGGAGGAGGAGGAGGAGGAGGAGAAGAAGAAGAAGGAGAAGAAGAAGAAGGAGAAGAAGAAGAAGAAGAAGAAGAAGAAGAAGAAGAAGAAGAAGAAGAAGAAGAAGAAGAAGAAGAAGAAGAGGAGAAGGAAGGTTGAAATATTTTCCTCCAGGAAGAAAATTTTACTTCCTCCTTACGTCTTGGATTTACTGCTATTTGTTGATACATGCATCAATTCTTACTTCTATCTTCTATACCTCATCCTCTATTCTTGTGTAGGCTAGGAACTCCCATTCCTTGGCGCTTGTTGACGCCGCAAAATAAAAGAGAAAAACAGAAAAATAAATTACACTTGGTAAGCAATAAAAACGTCGATCGCACATCATACAACCTATGTAGTTTAATTATATTGAGCAGGCCTACACATTTTTTATACATTACCGCCTAGCAACATAAGCTTCGACTGATTTCAAATAATTGATTTCCTACTGGTTGATACAGTTCAACTAGAACTAGATGTTACACCATACAGGAACTTGATTGTGCATTCCATCTCAGTTTTGTATCAAAGATTGGTAATGTGTGGACGAGAGATCCAGACAACATACTTAAATTTTATATTTTACTAGAAATTTGAATAATTTGTCAAAATGTTCAATGTACTGTATCATAGATGAATTTTATAATTTTGTCTCTTATTTACATCCGTTACTGTGATGTGCTTTTTTATTTATTCGCAATAAATATTCCATCGACTTCATTTGTACATGTATTATTGAAGTCTGTGATGTTTTCCATGACGAAATACTTCATGAAAAATCTAATATCAAAACTGACACTGTATTTCTATTTAATATATTATCTTTATTACTTGGAGATGCTAGAGGGATGCATTTCACTTCTGAAAAGAAGCTTTGTCAGCCTGCCGCCAGGGGTTATGCTTTGTTGAGTTAGGATGAGCAGCCATATTATGTAGTTAAACGAAGCTTCTTTTCAGAAGTGAAATTCATATATCCCTCTAGCATCTCCAATATAAGTGAGTAAAGACAATAAATTAAATTGAAATACATAAAAAAGTTTTGATATTAGATTATTGAAGATCTACAAATTTATTTCTCTCACTATTGCTTCAAAATGAACGGATGGGAAGTTAGATGTACCTATCCTGGAAGTAGGCCTATCTACTGAGGAGCAAACTTCATGAGTACCATGATGGAAAACATAAGGTGCATTTGAAGTGCGATGATTTGAAGTTTTTGATCAAAAGCTTCTCGCCAGCTCACATCGCTCGAGTTCTAAAAACTGTAAAATAATAAGCGAAAAACTGATAAATATCCTAGCTCGATGGTCTCTTGATGATTGACACAATCATGTCGTGTTTTAAGTTTTTACGCTGCAGTACCCAACGTTCAACAGTACTTTGTAATCTGAAATGTGAATGTTTCTGCTATCTAGCAACCAAGAATAGAAAGTACTATACTTTCAATATCTTCTTGATTTTAATTTTAGCTACTAGATAGCGTGGCACTCACCACTTACCACTGACTGTAGAGAGTCTGTTATCTGTTCTTGAGCAGTCGAGATAGCTTTATCATTTTTTTTGTATTTCGCAATAATTTTAACAGTTTTGATTGTATTTTCACTCTTTCACGCTTTGCATAATTTTTACAGAATAATTTATTTTCATTACAGAACTCCACTTACCAGTAAAATACCTCTTTCTGCTACTTTTTTGTTGTGAATAAAAAAGCCCACTTTATAATTATTGTTTTGTTTTATTTGATTATTGTTTTGTTTATTTGAATCATTCTGCATATGGCATCTACCCATTACTCATTTTTGCTAGGAAAACACTTATGTAGAAAATAATTATTTAAACTATAATAAATGACTCATAAACGGACGTCATCAGAAAGAAGAGGATATCTTTCCTAGGGCACATCCTGAGAATGAAAGACACAAGACTACTTAAAAGACTAACGGAATTTTATTGGAAGAGGAAAACCCAACCCAAGTGGCTTAGAATGGCTATAGAGGACATGAAGGAACTGAATATAGAAATAAAAGATTTAAAAGAGAAATCCGGAAACTACAATCTACTGAGAGAAGAAAAAACAAAATTCAGAAGAATAGACACCAAGAGAAAAAAGATGGTGATATCCGAAGCTGAGAGAAAAAATAGATCTGACCGCATGAAGAACTACCATGCGGAATTAAGGGCAAAAAGAATAGCCAAAAAATGAACTTAAAGTGGTCCCCTGTGGCCGTACAAGCAAGAAAAAAAAAATAAAAAAATGACTCATTTTGACAATGTGAATCATTTTTGAAAGTAAATAAACCATTGAAAATTTATACTCATTGGTATAAAAAATAATAATTTATACTGTAACAAACGAACTTGAAAATGTTCTATATTGCAGGCCTCTTCATAAATGTCTCAAAAAAAAGCGTCTTGACAATTCCGAATAATTGAAGTGTTCAATTAGGCCGATTTAGTTACTTCCCTAAATAATCATTCAGCTACAAATCTCACTATAACAAAACGAAGATATAACAATATTGAAACTTTTACTGTATTTTTTAAAGTTGGTCATTATACTGGATGTTCTTTTCAGAAGTGAAAGGCATACTTCCATGCAGTTTTAGCATAGATCAGGGATTAAGTAAGATTTGATGGTTCGTCTATGGTTTTAGTGAGTGAAAGTAATAACTAAATAAAAAAATTTAATGTAAGATTGTTCATCAAGTATTTCGTCATAATAATATTAATAATAATAAGCGTATGGCTTTTAATGGTGGGGAGACCCTTACGGGTAGTTCCACCTCGCCGTTTGAGCCATGTTACGGGGAACATGGTGGACCTACTATTTTAGGTGGGTTCCGAACCACAGGGTAAGTGATAATAAAGCTTATAACATCAAGTCATTGAAGCACGGTCACCCATCCAATTTCAGTCTTGAGCTTTTATGGCTTTCACAGGGGTGCCCACCCCCCCCTAAGCCTCATGACGCACCCCCCCTAAAGTTAGCACCAATCCCCCCTCCCCCCAAAAATTAGGCCCCCCAAAAATGCGAAAAGAGCCCCCCGTATTCTTTCTAAAACTAAAAGAAGATTTATAAAACTATTGAAAAAATTCAAACCCAGTCGATAATATACAAAATGTATAGGATGATAAAATAATAGATGCCTACATGAGAAAATAAAAAAATTAAAATTAACAACACCTATTACTTGGCCCCAAAAGGGAATTGAGAACAGAAAGGAAGAATAGTAAAAATTCATGAAAAGCGGTAGTGAGAGACCACCAAGATTAGTAGCAGATAGATCTGTCTACTAACTTTGGGTGTCCCTAACTTCGCCAATCGCCAGAGCCTTGTCGGCCGCAGTCACTGTGGTATCCCACCGTCAGGGGACATCTCAACACTGCCTCCAGTCAAGAGATGAACCAAACCGAGGGCACCCAGGACGTACGTTTCCCAGCCCACACGAGGTGTGGCATCAACACCATTCGAGGACGTAAGGTTGACTTGCCCCCCTTCCGGGAGGGGCCTTGTGGGCCACGCGAGGTGGATACTGCTCCTAACTACAACCCATTAACGGAGGGAAGTAGTGTTGGAGTTGAGAGGCAATCCCTGGGGTACCTCCAGAGATCACCTCTGTCCTGCCAACCAAACAGTATCCCCTGACCACATTTTCTATTAATAAATAATAATTGTTTTAAAAATAATATATTTTAATATAAATCTCATTTTCTGGGTTTTCTGCAGTACTCCTCTGATACAACAAATAGACATCAAAAGCTATTCTACAAACTGACACCGTAGCAACACAATAGAACCAGTACCGCAAACAATACCCCCCTCCCTAAACACCAAAAAGAGAACATCATCAAAATACACCAGAAGAGCAGAACTTCAGATGTAATTCAAGATGGACAAAAAGAGCCTCTCAAAATTCTCCATCGGTTTGTACAGCAGAGAACCCAGTATAAGATTTTATACATACAAAAGAGAAAATAATTTTGAATAAATCATAACATTTAAAAAACAATGTTTCCTATCTATATAACAATAAAATATTATTAAAAGTGGAAATTAAATTAAATGTTGATCATTCAATATAATATACTAAGAAAGATGGAGAAGCCCGTGGCCTAGACCTCCCACCTTTCTCGCTTCTTCCTTCTTCTGCCCTTTTCATCCTGTATTTTTATTTATTATTATTTGAATTTTTTAAAGATTAAGCCTTGAAAACTCCACACATGGAGTACAAGACAAGTCAATACCAACAGTATTCTCACATTACATTAGTCACCATCGATAAAATTACAGCAGTTGAAACTTGAAATTATACTTAAATTATAAATCATTATCAACTAGATATATCTTCAATTGTTTGAAGTGGGAGCTGACATTTTTTAACAATGATTGATACAAAGTGTCTGGTAAAATCAATGACAAGAAATACACAATAAAACAAATAAACGAAGTAACAGAGAACTGCATGCCCTACCTAGTAGTGGATTGTACAAACTGTGTTTCAAAATCATGCCTTGAAGTATTAAGACTAGTCAATACAAACAGTATTCACAAATTACAATAGCCACAATCGATAAAATTACAAAAGTTGAGACTTGAAATAATCTGAAAAGGTCACTTGTACTCCATAGAAACTTTATCAACTATATATATTTTCATTGTTTGAATTTAAATAGAAAATGATTTTTTTGCTATTATTAATACATAACGTTTTTTAAATCAATGCCATGAAAAACACAATATAACAAAGAATTGTAACAACATAAATGCATGCCCAATTACAAGTACAATATAAAAAGTTGCTAAAAAATATTTTTTTAATTCCCGACATACTTAGAAAAACGTTCCGGTATAACCCTGAAATCTGCGTTCCAGAATTTGTGCATAATTCCTTCCCCACCAGTAGAAAAGCAAAAAACAATTATTATTTCAACATTAAACAAAAATTATTGCATTTCAATTCTGATTAAAAGGTTTATAATACCAACGAACTACTGAAACTGTGTATTGGTAGCCTAATCATGTTTACAGAAATTTTCATCAAATTTCCTGCATCAATATGAAAACAATATAATCTTTTGAAGAATATTATTCTATCATTTTCAACAATAATATTTTTTCAAGTAACTGTCCAGCTAGCAGTTTGTCTGGATCATCAAATACCAAGCTTCAAACAAAAATTCTGTTCAGGTAAGCTACCGGTACTACTATATATCTTATCAGTTTTAGTTTTGGAGTTTCCATCCTCTTTGATAGCAATTAGATGAACACTTCTGCTGGCAAACTAGCCTAGAAAACAATCAGAGATAAAAGAAATTTTCAAAGCATAAAGTCCACTAAATAGTTTTAAAACAACATAATTTAATTTTTAATTCAAATAATCAAGAATAGTTTAGAATTGGATAGCATTTAAAAAAGCTAAGTTGGATTGGCTGGATTTATTATCTGATTTATTGATGGAGATTCAGAATCATCACTCATGGAAACATTCAATTATTACTGCGTTGAGATATCTGGACAAATCTCAAAATGCAATGCTTGAAACTCAGCACTGGATTAGATATTTGAATTGCTCTGAAACCGAATCTGTTTAGCTATGAAGGCTATTGTGATTTCTTCAGTTATTTAGAATAGATTCTACAAGAAAAGAAAAACAGTTAATTACCTAGTAGATGAAGCTTAAAAAAAGACTGTAGCACGAATGGAGTTGAATCTGTTTGAGAAGAATACCCGAGAAGAAGTGGTGATGACAACAACACAGTGTGGCTGAAACAGACTTGAGCAAGAGTGATTAAATGGGGAAAATTCCTTATTTAACAATAGATAGTATCACATATTTGCACTCCTACCATCTGCAGGCAAGCGCCAATAATCTATCAATAAATAGTATCAAATTTTTTGCACCCCTACATCAGTAGGCAAGCGCCAATAATCTATCAATGAATGATTTCAAATATTTTTGCACCCCTACATCTGTAGGCAAGCGCCAGTAATCTATCAATAAATAGTATCACATATTTTCATTTCCTAGCAAGTATAGGACAGCACCCTTAAACTACCCTTGAATTATTGCTTCCATGCTTGAATGTACCCAAGTGAACTCTATTCTCAGTGTGGTAGAGCTTATGACATTTTCACTGCCAAAGCATTGCCAGAGAGAATGGCATAAACTCTAAGCACAAAGCCAGTAGCTGAAGCTAAAGTGAGAGCCACTTCCCCAAATTTTGAATAATCAATGTCTAATCTAATTTCTTATCACATTCACCGTACATGAATAGGCAAGAGCCAATAATCTATCAATAAATATGGTATCACATATTTTTGCACTCATACCATCTGTAGGCAAGCGCTAATAATCTATAAATAAACAGTATAATATATTATTTTGCACTCCTACATCTGTAGGCAAGTGCCAATAATCTATCAATAAAAAGTATCAAATATTTTTGCACTCCTACATCTATAGGCAAGCGCCAATAATCTATCAATAAATAGTATGAAATATTTTTGCACCCCTATGTCTGTAGGCAAGCGCCAATAATCTATCAATAAATAGTATCAAATATTTTTGCACTCCTACATCTATAGGCAAGTGCCAATAATCTATCAATAAATAGTATCAAATATTTTTGCACCCCTATGTCTGTAGGCAAGCGCCAATAATCTATCAATAAATAGTATCAAATATTTTTGCACTCCTACATCTGTAGGCAAGCGCCAATAATCTATCAATAAATAGTACAATATATTTGCACTCCTACATCTGTAGGCAAGCGCCAATAATCTATCAATAAATAGTATCAAATACTTTTGCACTCCTACATCTGTAGGCAAGCGCCAATAGTCTATCAATAAATAGTATCAAATATCTTTGCACCCCTACGTCTGTAGGCAAGCGCCAATAATATTTCAATAAATAGTATCAAATATTTTTGCACTCCTACATCTGTAGGCAAGCGCCAATAATCTATCAATAAATAGTATCAAATACTTTTGCACTCCTACGTCTGTAGGCAAGCACCAATAGTCTATCAATAAATAGTATAAAATATTTTTGCACCCCTACGTCTGTAGGCAAGCGCCAATAGTCTATCAATAAATAGTTTCAAATATTTGCATTCCTACCATCTGTAGGCAAGCGCCTCTAAGCAATTGATAAATAGTATTACATATTTCCAGCATGTGTATAAGAGCCCCAGAAAATTTTTTGATTCTTTCAAATCATGATTTGTACTTTTGAAACTGGTATATAAATACCATATAAACTAGTTATATATTTGTTGATTTAGTGCAATTTTATTTTATATTATTCAGATGTATTTTTTATATTTTTATGTTTCTATTTTTGTTGAGGAGGATATATAAATGATTTGATTTAGTGAACTCTATTCTCAGTGTGTTGGAGCTTATGGCATTTTCACTGGCAACAGTAAATACGGCATAAGCTCTAAGCACAAAGCCAGTAGCCGAAGCTAAAGTGAGAGCCACTCCCACAATTTTTGCATAATCAATGTCTAATCTAATCTCTTATCACAATTACCAAACATAAAGGTGCTAACACCTGCACTCAACATATGTCGGAGACATCATTACTCCAGGGTTTTCACCTGGCAACCGGCATCTCTTGATCACAGGGTAACACAGTCCATGCACAATGAATGTGACATGAGAATCCTGACAGGGATCTAACAGCAAATCCCTATTTACATTTGTTAGCCTTATATCAACCCACCAGCTGCAATGAAATGTACCACACCATAATAAAATGGTTGTGGCGACTGAGCAGTGCACCCTGTTCTCCTTGTGGAACTAACAAGTAGTCACAAGGCCTTAGCGAGGAGAGAGACTCTCGAAGCATCCGTGAGAGCCACTGAACCCAGCCAAAAAACCATCAAGCGCGATAAGATTATGTCATGGCACAAATCAAGAGCCCGGATAGAAAGTGTGATACATGATTAACAACTGCAAATGCCCTACAACCCAACAAATCTCCATTCACGATTGTTAGCCTCATAACACATCCCACCAGCTACAATAAACAGTACCACTCCATCATAAGACGGACGTATAGCAGCGTTATCTGACAACTGCGGTCATGAACTCTACAAGAGAGACATGGACTCTCAGATGCAGACCCTGCCATCGAAGCCACAAATATGACTTTGTGGCACAATCCAAGAGCATGGTTGAAGAGTGTGGTACTTGACTAACAACTGTAAACCTCCTAGCATATGCAGGAGAATGGTGGGAAACTTCTAACCTAACTGACTATAAAAGCAAGATACATAATACCAAATCTCCAGTTTCACGTCCTGGCCAGTTTGTACTCCACCATCTTGACCTACTGAAGAGGTTACCGTGAAGTTGAGTCTTTTCATATCTCCTTCTTGAAGTAGGTTGAACTGATCAGTCATCCTGTTGAAAAAAAAATAATTCAGTTAAGCTATTACAAATTTGGAGGTGTGTTGATTGCTTCAATTATATCAAAATATGTGGTGGTGTTACATTGATAAAAGTTTGTAAAGTTGATTGGAAATTGATATGTGCTGGCAATATTCAATTGACTATAGAATGTGTTTGAAGTGATGATGTTGATTAAGATCAAGTATCTTGAGCATTAAACAATGTGTCCTAATATACTGATACTGCATCATATGTTTTGCTGGATATAGTTGAAAACTCAGAAATACTTGTTCTTAAAAATGGAAAGCCATACAAAATAAACCAGTATCAATACGGCTCCAACAATAATTATATTGAAATTTTGATAGGGTAAAACAGCCACTTTATTCATCAAGTATATCAATGAACAATCTCTGCCCTTAAGAATAATGTTGGAGGATACTTGGAATGAATTAAAATTTCCTATTCAATCCCAATAAGACTATCATTAGTATATATTAGAATTAATTGGTGATCCAATGGAATTGAATTTGGAATGAGTCATTTCGATTCACTGGCATGGAAATAACATCATGATCAATTTAATATATGGTTCATGCCTGGTTTCTTAGTCGTTTAGAAAATCATTCAAAAGCTATTGATTCATTAGAGGCCCTAAGGCTTGTTTCACACATACCCAGCAGTTAGGTAACCATTATTGTTTATCCGGTATGATTACATAGTCCCATATAATGCAATGTTCGTACAGCTGGGCAAACAACACCAGTTACCCGACTGCCGGGTGTGTGTGAAACAAGCCTTAGGGCTGCTAATGAATCAATAGCTACTGAATAATTTACTAAACGACTGAGAAACCAAACTTGAAAAAATATTTTACAAACTAGCTTCAAGTTAATAATCTTGCTAACTATATTCAGCAATGCCTGAAACGACGTCAAATAGTGGAACTCAATTTTATAATATCCTAAAAATAATTGTGAAATAATCAAAGAAATTGGTCAATTTGGGTTGCAGCAACATAATTTTGAGAAAATGTTGGATTAGTACAGTAGGCCTATCTATAGTCACTGAACATGTCAAATTGCAAGTGGGATGTGTATATATTTGAGTAGTGAGTAAGTGGAGTTTGAGCAAAAGGACAGAGATTAAAGATAATAATTAAATGAGACTGAAAAACATTTTCTCATTGAAAAGAATATGGATTAATTATCTATAAGGATTGGAATAGTTTGAATCAATTATTGGTAGATCATGGTTCAAATCAGTACGGTAGCTGCTGGCTTGTAAGAAACATTTCTTGAAATCATAAAATTAAATTAGCCCAGTATGCATACAAGTTCTAATAAGAGGTTTATCAATATAGTTACTAGTTACTTGGATGATCATCATGATATAAAAGCTCATTGAAATTCCACTAAGAGGCTACTAGTGTGATAACTAATTTTAATTTGATTATATAATATCACTATCAATTTATAATAATTATAATGTAGGCGACGACCAGTTCTGAACTTATTTTTCAAACAATGAATTATTTCTTTTTTCAGTCAAAAACAATTTAAATTCTCTGCTTTTGATTTTTGAAGGACATTTCAATTGATGGATAGTTTTAAGATTGACTTTTGAAGCACACTGTCTGGAAAATAATGTCCAAGGGAAAATAGAAGCAATAATAAAAATAAATTCATGAGAAATTTGAAATCAAGCAGCATTGGTAGATTAAAACTAACAAAATGAGAAAATGCATGTTCACTGAGAATGTCCCAATAAAATTTATAAACTCTAATGATCTATAAAATAAATTGGTACCGTAGTCAAGGTCAATGTATTATAATGAATAGCGAGAAGTCTACCTAAAAATGAATAACAATTCTTTCTTGGTTTTTATATTAAAAACTGTAGTTATTAAATAGTTTCTTAGCTTGGCTTTGAAATAAGTTAATAAAGGGGAAAACTAGTAGAGTTTACCCTACCCGAGTATTGAAACATAGTTATTGAATTATAGTTGGTAAGTGAAAATGACTAGACAGATTTCAAAGAGTTAGTGATGATGAACTTTTTAGGTTAAATTTTAGCCATTTCATTTTAGTTATTTCTCACTTCAAAATAATGGAGCAAAGCTATGCAATTAAGAAACTATGGTATTTAAGGGTGTCTTAAAATAGACTAAATTGCAAAAATTGATATGAAACTGCTTACCTTGTGAAAGATATCCAGAATTGATTTTCCATTTATTCATCACTAAATCATTTGAGCACTTCAGTATTTAATCAGTAGGCACTGTTTAAATAGCAAATTTAAGGTAACATTCCAGTGATGTGTTGAAAAATCTACTGGAGCACAAAACAGCTCTTCTCTCTATCAGTGCTAGTCATCAACTGATGAAGGTTTGAGGTTTGAGGAAGAAAATGGAGGCAGTCAGCTGATTATGAAAGCCGGTAACTGGTAGCAATGCCAACTTGATTATCATGTGGTTCTAGTTGGTATTACTGGGACTGTTTTTGTTTACAGGAGACCAAATCAAAGTGGACCCGGTTCATCAGCTGATGTTACCATATTAACGCTCTCAAATCGACAATATTGTCCTAATCGACAATAACTATAATAATTATTGTACTTTTTAAAACTATATATTTTTGGATTTTCAAAATTTTTCTTAGAAAAATAACAGTTTTAGATCAAATAGTATTGTTACTAGTAATACAGTCGTCGCCCTTCCACTTCTTGATTGCCCATTTTGTGCCAAAAGAGTTTTCAAGCCCCCCCCCCCAAACAATTTGTAAAATCAGGTTGAAAAGTAGATTATTGGTTGAGTTTATGGGAGCCTTCTCATTTACTGGTAAATGTTACTGGTGGAGTCTGATTGGTCTATTCAAATTCTTCAACATCTTTGAATTTTAATAGACCAGACAACAGGGAAGTGATAGCCGTGAGCCGAAGCAGGTATCTGTTCAATCAGATAGGGATAAGCTGCGTTCTACTGGGCACTCTTTGTAAGGGTGACCGATTAGATCGGCCAGCAAAAAAGACACTGTTCTCTGCTGTAAAATCACTTCCCGGTGGTTCTGAACCCACCGAAAACTGGTTAAGTGGTAGATTGGACATAACTGTCCAAACTTCGCCACGTCAACAAATAAAAAAGTCATTCTATTCTAAAACTGTAGGTCCAGCTCATCAATCATCATCATCATCATTCAACTCATTACCCACACACAGGTCTCAGACCTATGTGGGCTTCATCCTCCAAAAAATGACACTGGTAACATTTACTGGTTTTGAAATCTTGAAATTTGGTATACATGACGAACTGCGTATTACTAATAATAATTACAGTATTTGACTTTATGAATAATTGCACGACTATGAAGTCAAATATTTGAGTAGAAAATTAAAATATTTTACTCACTGAGCACTGCAGTGGCGGCCGGCAATCAAAAATTTTGGTGAAGGACTCTTATATTAAATTATTCCACAGAAATTAAATTATTTTTTAATATTTGGATTTTCTCTTAGTGTTGGAGACACATTTCGACCATTATGCTAGAAATGGGTGATCACATAGGGAGGTCGGCAGGATGGCTGTAGTATATTCGTCATTGAATTGGAAGTAATTTTATTTATGATGTTGAAGATCCATCTTGTTTCCACTAATATGTAATATAAACTTAAAAAAACCACTTTTAAATGGAAATTAACTCACGTTATGGCGTGACGGCCGTTTCGCTCTGTTGTCTAGAGCATCGTCAGACAACCCACAGTACACTGACTTAAGGTATGAGTTTGAGGGTTATGTATGTTGGAATGGTGCTGGGGTGGGGGGATGAGTAGGCGGGAGGTTTGAAATTGGGATTATTTTGTCAAATAGAGTGTGTGAGAAGAAGTTAAGTTGATCATTTTAAATGTTGTCAGGTTCCTGCTTTGCATGTTTGTAAATCTCATATTGTTCTAAAACATTGAGTTTATGGCTTTTGTGAGTGAAGTGTAGTGTGTCTAAATTAGTGTCAATGTCTGTATAACTGTGGCCTGTTGAAATGATGTGTTCAGCAAAAGTGGAATGTGTGTTTGGGTGTGAGATGGCTCTTGTGTGTTCTTTGAATCTAGTGGTGAATGTCCTGCCAGTTTGTCCTATATAGAACTTGTTGCAGTCATCACATTTCAATTTGTAAATTCCAGATCTGTTGTACTTGTTTTGAGATGTTGTCTGAAAATGCAGGTGTTTTTTGAGTAAATTATTTGTTCTGTAAGCTATTTTATGAGTTTCCTGAATGAAGCTGCTATTTTATGAGTTTTTTTTGTTGAGGTAGGTAAGTGTGATGAATGTATGGGGGTTGTCATTCTGTTTGTTGCTGGTGTGAGTGATTGGTTTTGTTGATATTCTGTGCAGTAGTTTGTCTATTAGTGTGTGTTTGTAACCATTCTGTTGTGCTATGTATTTTATAGTATTCAATTCTGTAACGTAGGTGGTAGAAGTAATCACAAACTCATTGTAATTGATGAATTACATTTTATTAAAAGAACGAATAGCGTAAGTAAACTCATTACATCATGAAAATTCAATCGACAATAGAGACATAGTACAGTAGGCGTTGTCTCTCTGGTGTGGCACAGTCTTGCCAACTGCATAAAATAAAACTAAAATTCATGTTGTACAAGGATATATGACACCTCCCCCCGTAATGAAACCTAGGGTGAATACCTTTCAGGAGGTTTTCTGAACCTAACAGGTCTAGCCTGTGGCGTATGGTAAATAGTATCTGTCACAATCGGTAATTTTGTAGAAACTGGCGTTGAATGTAAAACATTCTTGAAAGAAATAGAAAAGAAAGTAGAATCATCAACATCATTGCTTGTAATAGCTTTCGATTGTTAAGAAAGTACTGTTGATTTAGGCACAATTACATCAGTATCATAATGAACATTAGGTATATCAGTTGAAAAATCCTTTAAATTAATTTTACAATCCTTCATTTGATTAGCATGTCTCCTAATAGAAAGATTATCATCAGTAATGATATTGTACATAGAAGAACCAATTTTATCAGCTACAATACCTGTATTCCATTTACCCTTATTATTGTGAATTCGGTACATAACTCTATCATTGATATTGAAACATTTATCTTTAATTGTCTGTTTTTGCATTTCCTTTCTTTGAGTATCTAACACTTTGTCAGTAATATTGGGTAGCATCAAATTTAGTCTAGTTCGAATATTTCTTTTCATGAGTAAATTACATGGACTTTCACCAGTAGTAGCATGTGGTGCTTTTCTGTAGTTCATTAAAAAAATATTTAATTTGAACCGTAAAGTAGAATTTACAATCATACCTTCGCAACATTTAATTAATCCTGACTTCAGTTTGTACAGAACGTTCTGCCTGACCATTGGATGCAGGAAAGAAAGGAGCACTGGTAATATGCTTTATACCATTATTAGTACAAAAGGTTTGAAATTCACTAGAGGTAAACTGAGTACCATTATCTGATACTAGTGTAACTGGTAAACTAAATCTAGCAAAACATTCATGCAAATTTTCAACTGTTTCTTTGCTTGAAAAAGTTTTCATTATGTAAGTTTCAACCCACTTACTGTAACTATCAACAATTATTAACAGCCATAATCCTGGAGAAGGATTAGCAAAATCTATATGTAATCTTTGCCATGGTCCTGAAGGAAATTGCCATGGATGTAAATTCACATTAGACTGTTGTCTAGAATGACGCACACAATGTATACAATTCTTTGTAACAAGCTCAATATCAGAATCAATATTTGGCCAATAGACATAACTTCGTGCAAGGCCTTTCATTTTTACAATTCCTAAGTGTCCTTGGTGTAGTTCCTCAAGTACTTTAGATTGTAAAGATTTTGGAATCATAACTCGTAAGCCTTTCATAATACAACCTTGTTCAACTGAATATTCAGCAATATTGCTTGTATTTTCACCATTTTCAGTACCTAAAATTTGTCGAAGTAATTTACACATATCTGGATCTTTTCTAGTTTCATGAGCTATTTGTTCCCTTGTAACCGGTAAAATATTAATTTGATTCATTTGTACAATTTGAACCTCATCAATAGTATTGTCATTAACCATTTCCATAGGAAATCTTGAGCAAAAATCAGCATTCATATGTTCAGTGGTCTTACGGTATTGTATGGTGTAATCAAAACCTTGTAAAAATAATGAATAATGTAATAAACGTGTAGCACTGATGGATGGAGTAGCAGCATGAGCATTTAAGATGCTTTGTAATGGTTTGTGGTCAGTCAGTAAAGTAAAATGACGACCAAACAAGTAATTGAAAAATTTCTCAACTCCCCAATAAATTGACAATGCTTCCTTGTCTATCTGGGAATAATTTCGCTCAGCTGCAGTGAGACATCTACTAGCAAAAATTATGGGCCTTTCCACACCTTTTTCATCTAAACATGAAAGAACCGCACCAATAGCATATTTACTAGCATCAGTAGCAACAATTATAGGTTTAGTGACATCAAAATCCGCAAGAGTAAGTTTTGTTTCAATATCATTCTTAATTGTTTGAAATGCAGTTTCACACTCTTGTGACCACGAAAAAACAACATTTTTCCTGAGTAAGTTGTATAAAGGTGAGAGAGAATTAGCCATGCCCTGTATAAACCTTGAGTAATATGTAACAAACCCTAGAAAAGATTTCAACTCTGATACATTTGTAGGACGTTTTGCATTCTTAACAACTGCAATCTTATCATCAGTTTTATGTATGCAATCTTTGTCAATTTTAAACCCTAAATAAGTAATTTCAGATTTCAGTACTTCACATTTTTCCCATTTAAGTCTAATACCATTTTCACGGCACATACTAAAAAACATATTGTAAAACAAAAAAAGAAACCGACTTCAGTGAAATGATTAAATACTCACGTACTAAAAAGTTTAAAATAAAGTATTTACTTTAAACTGAGAAATTTTAAATTTCATACAAGTAATCTTTTGAAGTCGGTGCCAAATATTTTATGTAGTTGATAAGAAATTCTATCTAATATCAAAACTAACAATGTATTTTTTTGGAGGATGAAGCCCACATAGGTCTGAGACCTTTGCATGGGTAATGAATTGGATGATGGAGATTGTTGAGTTGGACCTACAGTTTTAGGTGGGTTCCGAACCACCGGGAAGTGATTGATAAGAGATTCTATCTAATATCAAAACTAACACTGTATTCCAATTAAATATGTGATTTACACTCACTTTTACTGAAATACATAGTAATTGATAAGAAATTCGATCTAATATCAAATCTAACACTGTATTTCAATTAAATGTGATTTACACTCACTTTTACTGAAATACAGTGTCAGTTTTGTCCTTTCAAGTATTTCGTCATGGAAACATCATAGATGAAAATAATTTGAAATGACGTAAAAGTTGTTCGGCCCCTTCACATTTTTAAATAGCCTATGAAGGTTAGACAGTATTGTTTTTTATTTTTTTGTTTGATGATGCGACAAAATAATATAATATTCTCAATTTTTGATGATAAATATATGAGTCTAAGATGTGTGCGTGGGTAATGAGGTAAACGATTTACAAAAATTCCAGGCTGTATCAGGAATTAATCCCTAGACCGTTGTAATATCAGTCTGTTGCTCTGCACATTACAGAAATCGGCTGTGATAACTTTCAAATAATGAGGATCACCAAAATTGTCTAAGGTAACTTACCGGAGAAAGAAAAAAAAATATCTGCATACAAAACCTTTCATTGAGTAGAAATTACTAAAGTTTGAAATAAAAATTAGTTAGTTGCAGGAACTAATAACAGAAGTCGGGCTGAAAATTGAATTCCAAAAGTTTTTGAGCTCAGATAGCTTTGGGCTAAGTAAGATAGCTTAGGAGGGCGAAAACAAAACACATCTGCATACAAAAATTTTATTGAAGTTTGTAACGAATATTGGTTAGTTGCAGTACCCTCAATAAAAAATCAAAGTTTCCAAGATTTTTTTGAGCTCACAAAACTCTGGGCTAAGATAGCTCACAGGAGAGGATAAAAATAAAACACAGCTTGATACAAAAATTTTATTGAAGTAGAAAAATGATTGAAGTTTGAAACGAATATTGGTTAGTTGCATTACCCTTATTATACAAAGACCGGGCTGAAAGTCGAAGATTCCAAGATTTTTTGAGATCAGGTAACTTAGGAACAAAATAGCTTACGGGGGGGAAGAGACAAAATACCGTACATCTTAATACAAAAATTTTATCGGAGTAGAAAAATTATTCTAGTTCAAATTGGATATTGGTTAGTTGCAGGACCCTAAAAACAGAAATCAGGCTGAAAAGTATAAGTTTTTAAGATATTTCTGAGCTGCGGCAAAATGTTTTGGCATTTTTTTGTTGTTGTTTAATGGCCGTGATGTCCATGCTTTTCGTAGACGACCTTGACTGGGTGATAACTGTGCAGAACGTAGTGCTGATAAGAAGTAGCTTTGCCATGTCCGTGGTCTCCTCCTCCTCCGTGGTGATGTTCGCTTGCTACTAAGCACGCCATCAGAAGAATAACAACAGCTAGCAGAAGAAATGTCTGCAAAAAATAAAATAAAAATAAAGTGAAATTGAAATAATTTGAATAACAAGAGAGGTGAAGATTGTTCTGATAGATATTTTTTTGAGGATGAAGCCCACATAGGTCTGAGACCTGTGCGTGGGTAATGATTTGGATGATGACGACCGATGAGTTGGACTTACAGTTTTAGCTGGGTTCCGAGGCACCGGGAAGTGATTTTACAGCAGAGAACAGTGTATTTTTTGCTAGCAAATCTAATCGGTCACCCTTACAAAGAGAGCCCAGGAGAACGCAGCTTATTGAACTGATTGAACAGATACCAGCTACGGCTCACGGCTATTACTTTCCAATAATTCAGAGCACATCATTGATATTTCCGTCAGGGGAGGGGATATGGGAAATCTACAATCTACAATCAAGTTTGAAATCTACAATCTAGTATGTGGAGGGGATGTCAGCTAAGAGAATAAATATTTCGGGGAAATATCACATAAAAAATCCTCTTTCCCACAAAAAACACTAACACAGTTTTTTTCAGTGTTATTTGAGAGTTTTGGTAGGGATCATTCCCTTTTTATCATCTCCTGAATTTTTGCCTGATTATCGTTATTAGTATAAAAAATTAGAAAAGATATTCAAGTTTTAAAATTAACTGAAGAAATTAATTTTCAACTTTTTTGGTGAATTTAATGACTTGCAGTCACTTTTTGTTAAGAATAAGTAATATTTTACTTATTCTCTGACCTAGGCCGAATGTTTTCGAGTTATGGAAACTCAAGGCCTTGAAGATGAGTTTCCATAGCTTGAAAACGTTCGGCCTAGAGAGTGAGTAATATTACTTATTCTTAATTAAAAAATTTACTGCAAGTCGTTAAATTCATCAAAAAAGTTAATATTAACAATGCAGATCATCATGGAACAAGAAATCCAGGAAATTAATTTTTAATAAATTTAAGAAATTAAAGAAAACTGAAAAAAGGAAGAAACACTGCATAAACTAGCTTCCAAGTTAAGAAGGCAAGACTAATGAATAAGACTTGATGTTGTTGGGTAATGCTACAATGTCCGGAAATTGGGAGGTCCGTGGTTCGATTCCCGGTGGTGACTGATATTTTTGTACAGTAGCATTCATCGATTTCCATCAGCTTTTGAATACTGTTGTCAATATCCGCCATTGCGGAAGTCTTCAGTATAAACTAATAGCACCTAAAGGAATTCGAAATTAATAAATTCTGTTTAAGTAAATTTGTCAGTTTGTTCAATTGTCAGTAACTACGAACTTTCTTGTATTAATTGCTAATTGATTGTTCAATGGGTAATTAATTCAGAATTTTCTTTTTAATACTATGAATCATGTCTTATTTGAATGGTGATATTGTGGTAGATATCCATGAAGAATGAGACGTGATGTTACAACCACATTTATTATGAAAGCATGAGGTACTAACATAGTATAGAACAGAATCGACAGTAATATTCTTGATCTCAATCAGACTAAAATTATAATAGAGAGCAGCTTAATGTATATACCCCACAAATCATAGTCAAATACTAAAAAATGCATCTAATATTAACGACATTTGAAATGTTAGCTTCTCTCAAAAACTACGTTGCTGAAAAAAATTAAATTTGGTACATAAAATTATGTTTGTAAAAGACCGTACAAAGGAAGCGTTTCATCTCTGGATCCAAACGGAAGGCTAGGCAGCCATGACTGACCGAACGTAGTGAGGTCTCAGGTTTAACTTGAACGCTCAGCATTACGTTTGTCTGTTTGTTAAAAAAATGTAAAAATAATCCCCTTTGAAGCTAGGGGTGGAAATCGAAATTCCACTAGAAAATGGTGGAGGGGGTGAACAAATTTTTAACTTTTTTGTTAGTGGATAATTTTTGCTTTTTATAATTGGAGGATAATAGTAAAATAGTAAGAGATAATAATAATAATAATAATAATAATAATAATAATAATAATAATAATGATAATAATAATGATAATAATAATAATAATAATAATAATAATAATAACCGTATGGCTTTTATTGGTGGGGAGACCCTAACTGGTAGTTCCACCTCGCCGTTTGACCATGTTATGGGGAACATTGTGGACCTATTTCAGCTACATAGTAAGACATGCATAGTATCCCTTTACTAGTTATAAGGGGTGATTTCTAGGGAGCGTTAACATTTTTGGACTTTTCAAATATTGATTTTTGCAGTTTCTATCATCAATATTTAAATATATATATATTATATTATATTACAATGTGAACAATGATAATAATAAATAAACTCGCTCACAATGATCACCACTAATTCATTGCAATAGAAAAAATATGGATTGAATTGGCACCAACCAGCAGACGAAGGATGAAAACCTTGTTAATTAAATATTAAGTTAACTTTTTTATAAATTTAACGACTTGCAGTCAGTTTTACATTGTGAATATAATTATAATAAATGTACTCACACTTGGCCAAACGTTTTCGAGTTGTTGGAACTCGTCTTCAAGGCCTTGAAAATGTAGGACAATAGTAATTAACAACGCAGATCATTATGGAACAAGAAATCCAAGAAATATTAAGTCTGTGATGTTTTCCATGATGAAATACTTATGTAGTTAAATGGCTGCTCATCCTAACCTCAACAAAGCATGACCCCTGGCAGCAGGCTGACGAAGCATCTTTTCAGAAGTGAAATGCATCCCTCAAGCATCTCCAATATTAGTGAGTAAAAAAATATATAAAAGTGAAATACAGTTTCAGTTTTAATATTAGAATGTTGAATATTAAGTAATTAAAATTGAGTTGAAAGTGCTGTTGAACTTTATTTGGAAACATCATCCCCTTTTGAGTGAGGAGTTTTGTGCGAGTGAGGTGTCTACTGTTCACAGAACTATTATTACCTATATTTTTTTGAGGAGAAATAATAAATCTTGATTATTTCTTACCTGTGTCCTGAACATGTTGCTGATTTTCACAGTGACGGTAGTTGTTAGTTGTAAATCTGAATAGAGACTGTACAACAATTGCAGCCAGCCCACCCTTTATATGATCACTTACAACAGCCGTAACAAAGCCGCAGCTGGCAAACGGACGCATTAAAAAACGCTCAGCATCTGACTGAAAGAGTTCTGTGTCCTCCTGGCTTGGTGCATTCTCCTTCAACTGCACTCACACCAACGTTGTTCCACATTAGATCGCTAAATTGAGTATCTTATTTTAAAAGAAATTAATTTGAAATATTTTCTTTACTTATTTGAAGTTTTAAATTATGAAAATTGTTCCATATATCCCCATGTGAGGGTACAACAAATAATTCTACACACAGGCATGCAATGAAAGGCGATCTTAGCAAGAGGAAAGGGCAAGAAGCAGAGGCAAGTTGAAAGGGGAGTTGCATAGTTGTTGACTACCTCATTTTGTACAGTACTTAGGCCTATGTTGTGGAAAATTACAAGCTATAATTCGCAGTGAAAGTGGTTGTCGGACAGTCTGTTGTGTCAATATTTTTATAACAGTAAGTTATTATTCGCAGATCATACGGTTCAAAATTCTATTATTCAATTTCGACCGGCATTATTTATTATTTTGTTGTCTGTGTCCTTTCATAAATTCTTTCTGTTCACCTTCTCTTTTCAAATCATTTACTTCGGCCTTCCATTTTCTCAGTTGCAACTATTACTCTTCTATTCAGATCGCACAAGTTGGAATGAAAGTAGACGGAGAATCTGAGAAACACTAGTAATAAAAGATAATGGAATGAAGACATTTCAGTAATGTCCAATGTGTGAATCAAGAAAGAAAGATAAAATTATACTGCGAGATTATAACGGGAGAGAGATGTGAATGAATGAATTTTTGTATAAATTTTTTATTGCCAATAAAGTCACATTTCAATAAAAAATAAATAATAATAACAAAACAATAATAATAACAATAGATATAATAGAAATGCAATAATATACATTTTTTGGCAATAAATACAAATACAGATGTCCAAACAAAGTTAGTGGAAAGGTATTGTGAAATGAAAAAGGACGAAGAAATACTTATTGCTGAATGAAAAGAGATAACAAAACAAAGTAGAAGGTTTAGTAAGACTATAGTGATATATAATGGTAAAAATAAATTTGAATGATATCCAAGCAAAGTGGAAAGTATAAATTAAAAAAGAAAGACAGAATGATACTGAGAGATAACTGGAGAGAGGTTCCCAACAAGTGTGAAACTACAGTAAGTCGAAAGGTAATAATATTGTGGAATGAGGAAGACGAATGATACAGCTGAATGAGATGTCAAACAAAGTAAAGTATATTATGATATCTTAAATAAGTAAGAAAGACGGAGAGACACTTCTAGATGATAAAAAGAGACGAATAGGAAAAGATGAAGAAAAAGGAAAAATAATTACTACTTTTCTTCTGTTTCTTAATTTGGACACTAATATATGAAGGGATGTTATCAAATGAAACAAGAAAATGTATTCAAAGCTGATACATATTATGTACTTATACATACTTATATGTACATATTACGTACATATACATACTAGCTGGCCCGACGCGCGTTGCTGCGTTCTCATAAAAAATTCTTGATTTTATTATTTGTCACCTCCCACTGAGGTTACATTTCAAATTTCAACCTTCTAGGAATATTAGGGAAAAAGTTAGTCCTAGGGCTCTTCCAGCTGATCAGAGAGGCCTCCTTCGTTATTTTCTTACACAGTAAGACCTTACTCACCACCTCTCAATTAACATTTCAAATTTAAACCTCCCACGAATATTAGGGTAGAAGCTAGGTTTTCTATTTTATTATTCGCCACCTCCTACTGAGAATACATTTCAAATTTCTAGCTGCATTGGTTAACAGATGTCATCAACCCGGCATAATTACATTTCATCATACCCAGTCATATGTTTCCTACACACTGCAAGGCTCCGACTGTACGGTATCCTACATGCAAAGTTTTTACGTTCCAGACAGCGTAAATAACGTAAGGCCCCGCTAAGGGTCCTGCCATATGATTAAAAACTGTCGACTTCTATCAGCTGTTCCTTTAAGCTGTTTGGCCGGCAAGTTCAGTAGGTTAGGTGAATGATGATTTGCAAAACACACAAACAGCTTGTCCATCGAAACAGCGTGTACAGCAGATCGAAAAATTTCAAATTATTTTCCATATGATTAAAAGATCCCAGTAAGCTAGCTAGCCATGTACCCGTGCTTTGCATAGGCAAAAATTTAACCCCCTAAAAACAATCCTAAAATTGCGAATTTTGAAAAATCCTTTCTTATTGCATGGTGAAATCCTATAAGGATTGTTCATACGAAATTTCAAGTTCATAGGCCTAGTAGTTTTGGCTCTGCGTTGATGAGTGAGTCAGGGTATCATCCTTTTATAGATAGAGATTACATATACTGTACGTACTAATACATATTAGTAAGAAGAACAGCGAAGGTTATTCTCATATTTTTGCAGAATTTCATTCTCCACACACGTTATTTTTGTAAAAATAAATTATATGAATTTGGCATTTTTTGTTTTATAACTTATTATTATGCTGGGGACCTTTGGACCGTATTCTTCATCAAGTATTTCGTCATGGAAAACATCACAGATCAATTTGAATATTGTACTACACTTAAATAGAATTACAGTACACTTAATGTAAACTATACAGTTGTCACGCAATAGATTTACAGTTTATTTGTTTATTATATTTACAATAATAATTAAAGCCTACATGCTAATTCTACATACACGTAGTCTACAATGACTTTAAGATATTTTATTCCATTATTATGATAGATTTTATGTTTTTCTACAATAGATTTTGGTGCTAAATTTTATAGTAAAATATTGCATAAAAAAACTAGTTTTTTGACAATTCGTATTATTGGAAAAATGATTTTCTCCTGAGAATTTTCTCCACAACTAACGGCAAAGCTGTAATTGATGAGAAATAAAAAAACCTTTGTGAGTTTCTATTTCAGCAAGTTTGCCTGATCGTCACATTTTCCATTCTTTTTTACAACAAATAAGTTGTAATCTAAAATCACCTTTTATTATTTGTATACGTTTTCATGCTCTTGTAGTAGGTTGTTCTATTTTAATGTACAAATAGAATGGAAATTGGAAAAAATATTATGGTATCATCAACTTTACCAGATTTTGACTTATTGCTGAAGTAGCCTTAGTATAGGCTGCTGGTTCTGGAAATATGGGCTTCATGTAAAACTTGATTGGTCGTAAAACGTTGATATTTTTATCCTCTACAAATAGATTTTTTAGATTTCATACTCTACAAGTGTGGGTTTGGCTCCTTTGAGTTTATCTGATTCGGTTAACAATAAGGTTAAATTTTAGAGAAGAAAAAACTACTGAGCGTTTTTTTGATAGTTATACAAGAGTACTGTATATGCAGTTGTAATTTTTGCCGCTAGATGGTGTGGGTGTGGTTTCTTGCAAACTTTCCATGTAGAGCAAAGATTCTCTTTCAGAGAGAGATAGAGAGAGAGAGAGAGAGAGCGAGAGAGAAAGTGAGTGAGTGAGAGATTCTATAAAGTTCGGCTACAAATAATGTAGTGTAATGTTTGACTCAATCGCGATAATTTTTAATTTTTCCAGATTAGCACCAAATGGGCTCATGGATTCCATTTTAAGAATCCTTGACTTTAATGCCATGTTATGTTATGAAGGGACGGATTCAAAGACCCAAAGATTCAAAGATCCTCACACGTCAACCGAAGCTTATTGTGTGTCCCTAGTACGTTAGTTGGGCAAACCAATACCTGTGCCCTTTACAAGATCCAGGAGTTTTTTCCCTATGCTAACGTCCCATTCATCACCTGGTTGTTTGCAGCCAAACAGAGCCCTTCTCCTTGCCCCGAGTCTCTCGCAATCCAGTATGATATGCTTGGCAGTCTCTTCAGACTGATTGCAAAGCCTACACATCTGACTTTCATTTCTGAGTCCAATTGTGTGGAGATGTTTCCTGAAGTGGCCATGTCCAGTTATCAGAGCAATCAGCTGCTTGACCTGACCTCTACCCAGCCTCACCAGCCAGTTGGTGAAGTAGGAGCTTGTGTCTGCTAGCAGCCTTTTGCCAAGTGCTTGACCTGAGTGACCTTGCCATTGCTGGTGGTGTAAGTCCCTGGACCATTTGTTTATTGTGTGAAAGGCAGTTGTTTTGCTTATGCCACAGCTTGGCTCTGTACCAAAGAATGGCATACTGTTAATGCCATTATCATACTCGAATAAATACCTGTAGTAAATAAAATTATAAAAAGGTTTTAGAAAAAAGAAATGAAAAACAGTGTTACAAATAAGCCAAAAAAATTTATAATAAAATTGATTGAATTTATTAGGCTGCAAAGTTTCTGTTAAAATTTGTAAAAAGTACTGTGATTAGAACTGTTAATATACTGAGTATTTATCATTATTTTATATATGAATAGGTAGGTATATTTCAATAGATTCAATATTTTCATATCTGTCCAAAAGAAAAAATAATTCAGGCCTGGTATATAAGCCTAATAAACAGGTCAGATTAGCTCAAATCTGTTATAATAGAGACAAGATTAATATTATTGTACACTCTATCGTCATTGGAAGTGTGTTTGAATGAATTAAACATCTTCATGAGAGTCTGAATACTACTTGTAAATTGATTTAACCATGAGCTGCTACTATAGGATTAAGGTTTTTAAAGCATCATTAAAACACTCTTATTTAACCGACTTCCAAAAAGAACAAGGTTACTATATTCGACCTGTTTTTTTTATGTTTGTAGCCTACATCAATCATTCGAACAATATTGAACCGATTTCGATGAATTTTTTTTTAAATGAAAGAGCATCGCTCAGCGGTGGTCCCATCCAAGTTTCACAAGGATCGGCTCAATACTTAGCCCAATATTAAACAAAAAGGAGCATTCTTCGATGTCTTCATTTCAATCAAGTTTGAATAGGATAGTTCCACACATAACCGCCAATCGGATAACCGCTGTCGTTTACCAGGCTGATCATTGTATCATATGGAGCGCTTTACATTTAGACGGTTTTCGAAATCATATGATGCAATGCAATTATGCCGGGTAAACGACATCGGTTACCCAAAGCTGGTTAAGTGTGAAACAAGCCTGTAATGTCCCGTTTTGACCAATCACGTGAACTTAATTTGAATCGAGAATAAGAAGAATATAATATTTCTGTCCATATGTTCATATGAAAATTGTAAATAATTTAGTTGATGTTATTGAGTCATAGGAATAAGGTTAGTTTCAATCATAAGTGGGAGAATTTGGAAAAAAATCTCAGAAGTATTTTTAGTTTCGCTGCTGTGAAGGATTAAGAATATTCATTTGCCATTACATACATATGTCCGTACAATAGGCTATTTTTGAAGTCATGTTTAATGATCCTTTTGTACTAGCTCAAAGTTTATGTTTTTTATATTAAAAAAATATATATGACTATATCACGAAAAATATCGTACATAACTCGTCCGGGAAGATGTTTACCATACTCGTATGATAATACCGCACTCAACTTCATCTCCTGCGTTTACTTATCATATTTTCAGTAAGCACAATTTTCCACACTTGTAACGTAATATAGGCCTACTATTTTAGTGTAGGTATATTCTGAAAGGGACCACATCAAAATGAATCAAAAGCCATTTCACTTTTAAGAAGCCTTTCGCTATTATAATTTTCCTGGGCTTCCTGGGCACAGTTCGATATCCCATCCAGTGAAATAATCGCACGAGTTTCGATACCAGATGGAAGTATCGATACTGTTTTGCTTATCAACACATCTGTTCTGTATCATCCGAATGATACAAAACAGCTGATAACGTGTTATGTTGCGTTTTAACTACACATTTACACTTCGAGGACGATTTGCAGTCGTCAATTGACTGCAAGTTGTTAAATTTACAACAAAAAGATAATATTAACAACGCAGATCGTCATGGAACAAGAAATCCAAAAATTTTAAACAGTTTTTCTTTCAAAAATTGTCTGTGCAGACATCAGGCAAAGCCCACCAAGCCTAACAAATACACCATTTGTACGACTGTAGTTTTGTCTGAGGTGGTTCAGTCACGACCATATAAATCAACACATGTGTGACATTTCGCGCATTCACTCAAGTCTGAGTGAATGGAACGAAGTGGAATGGAACTGCATAACCAAACCCTTCCTAACCTGGCTAGATGTGACTGAAGCACCTCTGTAAATTTGTCATTGAAATGCAACGTACCATTTTATTGGGAGGACACCATTTGTACGATTGTCGTTTTGACCGACCTAGTAAACAGAGGTGGTTCAGTCACATCCAGCCAGGTTAGGAAAGGTTTGGTTATGCAGTTCCATTCCACTTTATTCCATTCACGCAGACTACGCTAGAAACAGACGAAAGCTGAGAAAGGCACAGAATGATACGGAAGAAAGCAAGAGAACGATACGGAGCAGTTCTGTCAATAGGTATTGGCACTAAAACATATACGATTCAAATATCATCTTCAATGCCACAAAAATGTTATACCCATGTTAAATATATACATTAGTTAAATATATACATATATGTATTACTTTGTATAAATAGAATGAAATTATAACTTAACCTAAACCTACAACACTACCGATCCAGTTGCAAATGAACATATCACATTTCAGCCTACGTGAGTAAATATTTATTTATTCTCTATTAAAATTTAATTAAATGTTTTATTTTTGTATTTATAATATTGTAAAGTAAACAATAATAAACTACATTTTGTTTACAATACGATTCCAGACATTAATTCATGCGTTAAAATGCAGTTTTATACAGACACTTTGATACGCAAAACATTTCTGTAACACAATTCCAATCGATAGTAAGAAGTATCGATATCGACACTTCCATCAGGTATCGAAACTCATGCGATTATTTTACTGGATGGGATATCGAACTGTGCCCATTTTCCTTAATACAATATTCCACATTAAATAAAACGTTGTAGAATTTTTCTTAGTTTATCTTTTCTTATAAGTGGATTTTTAGTTACTTAACTTTCGATGTTATGAATTAATTATTGGCTTGCTAATTTGATAAATATATTTCATAATGTAGGCTTTAAGAAATTTCTCATGTTTTCAAAGTTTGAAAATTCAACTAAAAAGCTTAAAATAAAACATATTTCAAAACAAAAAAAGAAACCGACTTCAGTGAAATGATAAAATACTCACGTACTAAAAAGTTTAAAATAAAGTAACTACTTTAAACTGAGAAAATTTTAAATTTCATACAAGTAATCTTTTGAAGTCGGCGCCAAATTTCCCATAAACTTCTAAAATATAACAGAATTACTCTGTAATGTTTTCCATGACGAAATAATTGAACAATCTAATATCAATAAAACTGACACTGTATTTCAGTAAAAGTGAGTGTAAATCACATATTTGATTGAAATACAGTGTTAGTTTTGATATTGGATAGAATTTCTGATAAATCACTTCCTGGTGGTTCGGAACCAACCTAAAACTGTAGGTCCAACTCATCAATCTCCATCATCCAATTCATTACCCACGCAAAGGTCTCAGACCTATGTGGGCTTCATCCTCCAAAAAAAATACAGTGTTAGTTTTGATATTAGATAGAATTTCTTATCAACTTCATAAAATATTTGGCGCCGACTTCAAAAGATTACTTGTATGAAATTAAAAATTTTCTCAGTTTAAAGTAGATACTTTATTTTAAACTTTTTAGTACGTGAGTATTTTATCATTTCACTGAAGTCGGTTTCTTTTTTTGTTTTGAAATGTTTTATTTATCTCTAATTATGATATAAACTGTAGAATAAAAGGCCCTCACTTTGAAAAGGAGTTAACTGCCAGAACTGTCAAAGATCCGATTTTTGTACGAAAATGTAGTTAATGCCAATGCATTGAAAAGGAGGTTAGTCCAAATATTGTATATGATAGTTGTCAAAAGATAACGCAAGCGGTATCTCGATCAAGCTTTTCTTTTAAAGGGAGTTGCTTCTCCTGTAAAATTCCCTTTTTGGCACTTACCTCCTGTTCATCATAATTAAACACAGTAGTAGAACATAATATCATAGACCATACATGATTTATCGGTACGATGTTTTCTTCTCTGTTAATGTACAGAAAGAGAACATGTAATAATACCATTGTAATAATACCATGTAGACTAATAATACCACTTCATCTATCACCTAGGCTTAAAATAATTCAATGCGTTACCTTTGTACATTAAATAAATAAAAAATACTTTCTTTGTAGTGGCGAAGGTGATATTTTGAAGGTATCCATAATAAATAACAAGACGAAATTGTTTCTCATACAACCGAAACTAGTTTCTCAATATTTTTAATAAATGTGGTTGTGACAATTTTGTCTTATTATTCAAAATAAAAGATAAATAAAAATGTTCTTATTGCAGGTTCAAGTTGATTTGGTCTGATTATTGAACTCATGTCATAATATTATACAAAATCAGGACTAAATGGCGGATTATTCACCACCACTAAAGTAATAAATTATAATGAATCAGACCAAGAGTGTACTGTGGGTCGTCTGATGATGCTCTAGACAACAGAGCGAAACGGCCGTCACGCCATAACGTGAGTAAATTTCCATTTAAAAGTGTTTAAGTTTATAATATAATGAATCATTGTAATTGAATAATTTACCCTCTGACTAATATTTGGAGATATGAACGTGCCTTATTCTTTAAAATACAAATTCCCTTCTGACAAAAATATACAATAGTCACAACCTTGATGCTTTTATTATGAATCTAAGCAGTTTCACCTGTTTATTAGGCTGTTTACCAGGTCTAAAGTGCTATTATTTATTAACTTTTCATGTGAAATTTAACGACATGCAGTCAAATATTTGTTAAGAATAAGTATAATAACTCACTTAAACTGGCCGAGTACTTTCGAATCTATGAGATCCATCATCAGAGGCTCCTAGATCATCATGTCAGTTTTTTGGTTAGAAGTGTTGTGGTTTCAAGAAATCCAGGAATGCTATTATTTATTGAATAATTTACAATGGAACTATCGAATTGATATGAAGATGTTGAATGCATCAGTACAAGCTTTTTATGCTCTAATATGGATAACCCGATTTGTGTGTGCCTTCATTATCTATAGTTCATTTCAGTAGGCCTAACTTTATTTATTCATTGGCTGATGAAGCTTCTTTTCATATCAGAGCATCTCATCCCTCCAGTTTTAGCTTGTAATCAACTAGAAATACAGTGTTATTAATAATATATTAGATTTTTCATAGTACCATAGCCGTAATATGGTTGTAATTTAGCCCAAAGAGCGTACTACACAAGTAGAGAGGTAGAGAGGAGTGAGGTAGTTTGTGACTGCTTTTTTTTTGTAGATTACGTCTTAGAGACTCCTGTTACGGAATATGACAAGTCAGAGCTTTCCTCACTGAGCTTACAGATTTATATCAGTATGCCAAGCCCACCAAAACAAAGTCTGAAGCTCTATGCTTGACAGTCTACTCTCACCAATAAATAGGGTCTGGCTTCAAAGGTGAGAGTGTATACTACCCAGTACACCTCTTAGCTACCTCCTGCGTCCAAGCCATCATTCGACAGAGACGTTTTGGACAGCAACACAATTGATATAGCCTTTTTTGTATCCGAAATGAACAAAACTCAGTTCACCTCAAGCCACAATAAGGCATGATATTAGATCGTTCATCAAATATTTCGTCATGGAAAACATCACAGATAAATTTATTTATTTGTATAACAATAATGATTATTGATGACGTACAAAGTTTTATAAAATATACAAATTAGTTGAGCTTTTGACAAGAGATCTACAATACCAAGATTTAATATCAATTACAGATATTAAATACTTTATTCATTCCAGGATAGGTGTCTTGAAACACATAAATCTTCGTTCAATATTGATGAAAATACAGTAATAAGCAGCTTTTTAATTCATCACTGACTCGAGCTGAGTAGGCCTATTATTTGGACTCTTACTTTGTCGAAATACTACTTATTAAATGATTATGACGTAATAAGGGCTTGATAAAAAATACATTGACATTAATTAATATGCAGTTATAGGAGGACTGCTATTACTCTAAATTTATGCTTATTGGAGTTGAAAAGGTGTGCAATAGCCTAATATATTTAATATTCTCATTTATTTCCTATCATGAATTATTACAGTATGCAATAAATAGCTTGTGAGAGCTTGATAAACATGCCAAATTGACTTCTTTGTATCTCTATTGTATATTAATGATTGATTTTTATCACTTTATGATTCAGATTTGAAAATATTCTTGTCATCTTCAAGGGCAGTAGCACATTTTGGTAAAAGAGTTATCAGTGATTGGTTAAAAGTGTCTCTTTATTTTAATGCTAAGTGGATAAAGTGGATTTCACAACTGAAATAATAAGTGGAGTCAAAAACTGCCGGATTCACTAGCACTTTCCACTATTGAGTACCGCACCTTCCAGCCCTGCTGACCATCAATGCTTTAACTCCATGATTGGCACATCAATAAAGGCACCTTTCAAAACTCACATTGCGAAAGAGGGTCATTGTTTTTAGATGTTTTCAAGAACAATATAATTACTGTGATGTTTTCCATGACGAAATACTTGATGAACAATCTCATATCAAAACTGACACTGTATTTCTATATAAATTATGATTTCTACTCAGTGATTCTGGAGGAATGCTTTTCGCTTCTGAGGAGAAGCTTCATCAGCCTCTGCAAATACAGTGTCAGTTTTTATATTAGAATATATATTATTTTCTCAAGAAACATGAAACACCTAGTATTTTTAGAGTATTGCTGAATTTTTCTCATGTTGCATATTTTCCAACCATTTAATTAAATAAAAATTGTTGTGATGATAAATAGATATACTAAACCTCATACTTGAATTTTTTCTTGAAAGGGTAAGAAAATATAAGTGATGAATGGTGAAATTAAAACACGTTTTTACAAAACTGTTTATTTGCATGTTGTAAAAAATAGGAACAATCGCTTATTCACTAGATCATAAACAAAAAGGCATCTTTCCGGTATTTTTGGTATCTTGGGTTTGGTGGACGGGATGTCACTATATGAGTGTCCTGTAATTGTACTGTCTCTAGTAACTCAAGTACTGTTTCTAGTACTGAGGATATGACTCATCATCAACGGTGATTCCTTCATCGTAGACAGGCACTGGACTGTGATGGTGGGGGGGAGCTATGGGGTGATGGGGGACTGGCAGATGGGAAGGGGGGGCATCATGGTGGTGACCGTGTTTCTTGTGGTAGATCACCTGTTAACATAAATGTGTTCAAAATAAAATTTATTTGCCATTTACAATTCACACAAATGCAATATAAAACCATACAAATACAATGAAAGTTAACAAGAAATGTTACCAGTTTTAAGTAAATAATCATTTACTTGAAAATAATTTTACACACAGTAATAGGTTTGACCAAATGCACAAATACATGGTAATTCTGATATAATGAATTGTGATTTTTGTCAGACCTCCCAATTAATTCCCTCTAAAACATCTATATATATTCCAATTTATACAAGCATACTTTTGTGCTTATAAAGTTATAGATACTCAGTAATATTAAATGTCCGTAAGCCATGTCAGGCTAAGTCGGATAATCCAGTCGGATAAGATAAGACAAGAGTGCTTATTCTCTTTCTGTAAAGGTGATCGTTTGGTTTGGCAAAAAAAGACTCTATTCTCTGCTGTGAAATCACTCCCCCATGTTTTGGAACCCACCTGAAACTGAAGGCTCAACTCATTACCCACACACAGATCACAGACCCATGTGAGCTTCGTCCTCAGAAAAAAATGAAAACTGTGCAAAACAATGCACGGAAATACTGTATCAGCATAGGCTTACAGCTTGTCCGCTTGTAGAAAAGAATAAGAATTATGACACTCAAAGATAAATATTCTGATAAATAAAAACTAATTTTTAATACTTCTGAATGATACTTAGATTAACCGGGCCTGTAGATTTATGAATCTAATTTGAGATTTCAAGAAAAGGTCATACACTTGAAAAAATGGACCCGAATCAACTTACTAACTCAGGTCTCCAGACAAATTGATTTATTAGATTTATGAATCTAATTTGAGATTTCAAGAAAAAGCCATACAAATGAACAAAATTAAAACCCTGAATTTACTTTTATTCCTGTCCCGGGGCCCCCAGGCACTGTACACGCAACTAGGCCTTATTATCACTTGATGAGTGATAATTGATAATATCCTACACTGGTAGGTTATTTCAACAGAAACCTGGTTATATTGGTACGAAATTCTAAAACAAACTGTTGCGGTTTCTAAATAGTCATAGAAATTTCGAAATATTAAAAAAAAAAAACAATTGAGAAATTATTTGGTCTATAAAACATCTTATAGTGTACAAAAGTTCATTTCAGATAAAAATTGAGCCTCACCTCAACTAATTGAAATTGTGATTGTGGTAACTACTGTATAAGAATGGTAATAATAAATAATTCATATAATAATAATGGTTATAATAAATTGTTAAATGCTAATAATTGTTGGTCTAACTTGACTTATCTTCTACTCCATAACCAGAGTCTTTAAGACGTAGGCCTAATCTTGAAAAAACAAAAAATTTTCCCGGGGCCTCCATAGGATTTACTTATTAGTTCGCCACTGTACTCCAGGATTTACTTATTACCTGTACAACAGACAAAGATTTTATAATTTATCTCAGATATCTTTTTCTGAGACTGTACCTTCTTGGGATGGTAGCTGTGCAAAACAAAGTTCTGATACGAGGTGGCATGTTTGTGATGGCCGCCATGATGGTAGGCGACGTCACTGAGCTCCCTCTTGGCGCCCCTCGACGCTTGGGGACCGTCCTCTTCGGCGCCAACCCTCAGCAGCGACCCCTGGGCAGCTGCTCCGGCCACGGCTGCCGACTGTGCAGCTGTTGGCACTTCACGGCTCCACGCCGTCGCTGCAAGGCAAACAACCAAGCACATCGCGCAGCTTGTCTGAAAATGGAATAAAACAATGTAAAATCACTTCCCGGTGGATCGGAACTCAGCTAAAATTGTAGGCCCAACTCACCAATCCCTCATCCAACTCATTATCCATGCATAGGTCTCAGACCTATGTGAGCTTTATCCTCCAAATAAACATACAGAATTTTGAAAATGCATGACATGAAAAAATTTAAAAAAGTGTCCAGAATCAACTGGACAGACACTTGCAGTGATTAATTATCATATGAGATCATAAGTTTTCAAATTTACTAAGATCAATGGGAGGATAATGAAGGAGGATAATGGGAGTTCAAGTGAACTGGAATAAATATGAAATAGAAGAAAATTAGTGAAGTGAAAGGTGTTGAAAAAATAGTAGATAGGGAGCTGATTGGTGTCTTCATTGGACACCTTTTTCTGACTCAAGCATCAGAAAAAACTCAAGCATGAAAAATGCTACGTTTTAAGATTATAGAATAAAATTAGCCTAATCGTTAGTCCAGGTGACTAATTTTAATCTGTATAAAATTATACAAAGAATGCCAAGATACATAAAAAGGCCTTTTGCTGATTTGACTACCATTCCACATTCGTTATATAAGACAAGGTGCATGAGCCAATCAAGACTAATGAATCTTGATTTGTTAGTGCTGATTGGTATTCAAAATTATAGTTTCCAGGTAACTCCTCCAAAAAATTTGGGGAATAGCCCAGCTCCAACCAACCAGGAGGTAAGTTGCACTAAATATATTATTGAAAAGGTATATTTTTTCCAGTCAATTTAAATTTGTTTGAGGGAGGACTGCATACGACAAATTATTATCTCGTACAATTATTATTTGCTATTTTTGTGAAAGGAATTCCCTTACTCTCCCGAAAAGTTAGTTGATGACTTTATTAGATTGCTAAATATTTGAACAAATAATTCATTTCGAACTCTTCTCTTAATGCTATGAATAATTAGTTATTATGTTTTCTTCATAATATAGGTGATAGTGATGTTGTAGTAGATATCGATACCGTAATAAATAATACTGTTAATAACCATTTACCCACATTTACTACGAAAGCACGAGGTACCATAGTTGAGGCAGTAGCGCTAGTCTCAATCAAACTAAAACTAAAATATGGAGCATCTTCATAATATAATATTACTAGCCGACAGACTCGCTTCGCTCGCCTTAACCGTCTAGCCAGGGGGCTCCGCCCCCTGGACCCCCGGGGGGTCCAACTAATTTCCATTGTGATTAGATAAATTTACAGAAATAGGTGATTTTGGGGAGAATTTTGATACCATTACTTAGTATGCATCTAGGGTCTTAATCAAACATATACTTTTCATAAACGTTGGCTTTTAGCTATTGAAATTATTTTGGTAGCTCGGGATAAGTTTGCTTTGTTTGAAACAAATTATTATTCATTAATAGACCTAACCTACTGAACTTGCCAGCCAAACAGCTTAAAGGAACAGCTGATAGAAGTCAACCGTTTTTAATCATATGGCAGACCCCTTAGCAGCGTTATTTACACTGTCTTTGAACAGCAAAAGACTTTGCACTTTGCATGTTGGCTACCATACAGTCGGAGCCTTGCAATATGTGGGAAACATATGACTGGGTATGATGAAATGTTATTATGCCAGGTTGATAACATCTGTTAAGTGCAAATTTCAAAATATTTGGCTGTTTATCACCAAACTTTTCAAAAATCGTCGATTTTGGGCCCATTTTGGGGCTAATTTTGAAACTTTTTTCCAAGGTACATCTAAGGCCGATACTTAACATGAATACCAAATTTTATCTGATTTGACCTTATGGTTCTCTAGAAATTGTAGTCACCTAAATTTTCAAAAATCTTCAATTTTGGGCCCATTTTGGGGTAAATTTTGAAACCCTTTCTTAGCACGCGTCTTGTCCCCCTACTGAATACGTGTACCAAATTTTATCGTTTTTGGTCGAGTGGTTCCTGAGAAACTGTGATGAATGAGTCAGTCAGTGGTATTTCGATTATATAGATATAGATATCCTGGCCGAGCTACTCGAATTTGGAGGTCCGTCATTGGCTAATAACTCAGTCATCAGCCAACGACAGGCCTCCAACTTGTTCGGCCTACCAGAGGCTCCCATTCTATAATATTAACAATTTATTCCTCCTTTTTCGTTTTGGTTGATTGAAAATGACGTTACTGACGAAAAAGTGAAACCGTAGTACCTTGTGTTTTTAAATAAATGGGGTTGTGGCAGGTATCAATCAGATATTCAAGGTATAGCAGGTATCAATCAATATTCAATCAGAGATAAGCTACGAGACTCCTGGGCGTTCTTTGTAAGGGTGACCGATTGGATTGGCCAGCAAAATAGACTGTTCTCTGCTGTTAAATCACTTCCCGGTGGTTCGGAACCCACCTAAAACTGTTGGTCCAACTCATCAATCACACTCATCCAATTAATTACCCACGCACAGGTCTCAGACCTATGTGGGCTTCATCCTACGAAAAAAGTTTTATTCACTATGAAATATGTTGAAGATCTCTTCATTTCTATCAGCTGTTCAATACAGTCTGCAGTAGCGTAGGTCTTCAGCACAAAAATATTCTAATAGCATTAAACGGAGAATTCGAAACTAATAATAATTATGAGTTATAAAGTTTCAAAACTATATTTTTAATTTTGTACGTATGGAGTGAGTGAATTGACTTGTGAATCAATATTCTATTGAAATTTCTTTTGTATTTGGACTAATGTTCCGTATAGATGTGAAAAACTTATTTCATTATTATCAAAGTATAATCACAAGTTTGTCATTTATGACCAAGGATAACGCATTACGCCACTCAAGATTCGGTTTGCTAATGCTTTTATTCGTTTTCTGTTATCCTCTTTCTGTTTGTTAGTTCGTTTATTAATTTCTTCCAACATCGTCAGGAATATTATATTAAGAATATAAACACAGTTACGAAACTCCAGTTGTCATTAAATTTAGATGGGTCAGATCATAATTTGATAGGTTGAGATGTTTTGTTAATAAAAAATGAATAAAAATCCAGTTATATGATAGTATGATACACAGTTGAATCATTACATAGATTTTAGAATTGATTTTTAAAAGACAGCATACACAAAACTGATCGTAAATCATACAAAAACTAGACAGAAGATTATGTTGAAAGTGTGTAGGTTTTTGTAATGTGTTGTGAAAATCCTGATTTTGTCAAAGGCTTGTTTCATACTCTTCAGCTCATCAAGGTTTTAAGCTAATCTTATTGAGACCGTATTGATGAAATCAGTGGTCCGTTAACTAGTTTGAAGGAAGAGTAGAAGGAAAAGAAAAAGAAGAAAACGAAGAAGTAAAAGAAAGAGGAGAAGAAAGAGATGGAGGAGGGGAAGCAGGAGGAGAAAAAGGTGGTGGTGGAGGAGGAGGAGGAGAAGGAGGAGGAGAAGGAGGAGGAGGAGATGATGGAGCAGCACAGCAGCAGAAGAAAAAATATAAGAAGAAAAAGAAATGGGAGGACAAATGAAAAGTAGAAAAAAATTACGAGAACAAATAAAAAGAAGAAAAAGAAATGGGAGGACAAAGAAGAAGATTTATTTTTTATCTTTATTGGAGGATGAAGCCCACATCGGTCTGAGACCTGTGCGTGGGTTTTGAGTTGATGATGGTGAGTGATGTGCTGGACCTACAGTTTTAGGTGGGTTCCGAACTACCGGGAAGTGATTTTACAGCAGAGAACAGTGCCTTTTTTGCTGGCCAATGTAATCGGTCACCCTTACAAAGAGTGCCCAGGAGATATAATAATAGGAGAACGCAGCTTATCTCTATTTGATTGAACAGATACTTGCTACGGCTCATGACTATCACTTCTCTAAGTGATTAGAGATGAAACCGCTATATATATTTGCATAGAAAAGTACAGTACCAAATTAAAATAATCAGAGTATTAGTAATATTGTTTCCAGAAATAAGGAATTGCTACTCTTTTTTTAATACACTACTCAAGTGTTCAGTGAACCTTTTTTTTGTAAATACAGTATTTGCAACTGTAGAGTCGCAGCTCGCACCCCTTTCGCCATCGCTCCTTATCGCCCCAGTCACCTTCATGAAATCATCTCCTTTTCATTTCCTGACGGACATTTGTAACCCACATTTTTCTTGGCCTACCCCTTTTCTTATGCTGATGTGGGGCCCATTCAAAAACTCTAGATGGTATTCTATCTCCATTCATGCGGCGTAGGTGGCCATTCCATTTCACCTGCTTTCTACCAATGTTACTTATTATGCTACCAGGGCGCTTGCCCTGGGGTGTAACCATCAATATTCATCTATTTTCTGTAACTAATGATATTTTCTGTATTGACATATGGCATGTTGTTTGGCATGGCTCAAAGATGTAGCTTAACGCCATGAATTTTAATAATAATAATAATAATAATAATAATAATAATAATAATAATAACAATAATAATTATTATTACAGTTCATCTTATCCAATAGTGTCAAACCTGAGCATCTTCTCCAATACATCATTTCTGCTGCTAGCAATTTTGACGCATGTCTTTGGTCCATTCCCAACACTTCCGATCCATACGTCAATATTTCCTTGATCATAGCCTGATGAATATTTTTTTAACCTATATTTTGGTATCTATGTACAATATTTGGTACCTATGCACCCATTGATGATCCAGATGAACCCTTTTTTCCAGAAAATAATCTATAATATTATAGGAAACTTTTCCTCTTGTGTAACATATAGACGACAGGATTAATTCTTTTTTTGGTGAACAAATTTTGCAATCCATAATAATTAGAAGAAGAATTTAGTTAAAGCTAGCATAAGCATAAAGCTTGTGCGCTAGCAGTGAGTTGAAATTTTTCATTTTTACACTTAATATCTATCAATACCATCTTTATGAAATTCATATTAAATTTCACTAAAACTTACCCTGCGTCACGTCACCATGCTGGCGTTTCTATTTTTGCACCAAGCCCAAACGATTCACCAATCCAAACTGAGAGAGAAAAACTATAACTAAATGTCAAGTGCATGACCTTGAAACTAGAAGATGCCCTAGAAAGTAGGCCGTCTTTCTCCGTATAACTGTCATTTTCTCTTTCATTTCGAACTTCCCATTCTTCTCATCTTTTTTCTACTCCTTCTTTTCTTCTTCCTATCTTCTTTTTCTTCTCATCCACCTTCATTTCCTCCTACCTCACGTTTTTCCTTTCAATTGCTCATATTAGTACTACCTTTGTAGGCCCGTCCAAACGATCAGAGCTAGAGCCAGTGGCGTAGCCAGGGGGGGGCCCATGGGGCCCGGCCCCCCCCCCGAAATTTCAGAAATAAAAAATTCTCAAATAACTAATGGATAAGGACTTATTAAAGCCGAAGGATTCTATCTGTTTTGTTGTATTATAACAAACAGATTACAGAAACCCTGTTTGTGTAATGGAATATAGCTACACTTTCTTAGTAATGGCGAAGGTGATATTGTGGAAGGTATCCATAATGAAAAATAAGACGAAATTGTCACAACCACATTTATTAGAACTTCGAGATTTCTAGATTTAAGAATTGACCATAGCACAGGAACCCACAATTTCTCTATTTTTAGAAAAGTAACTCATACCGATGTAATCATACCTCATCACTCATGTCACCCAATATCACACAAACTTGCAGCCTTCAATAGTATGATTTATAGAGCTTTAACCATTCCAATGAGCAATCATCACTTTGAAAAAGAGATTAGTACGATTAAACAGATAGCTATTACAAATGGATATGAGGAAATCATTGTCAATAAAATGTTAAATAAAATAAATAGGAGACTAGCAGTAAGTACTAGCATTGCTGTAACGGAAACTGGGGAAAGGTCATGGATAACGGTGCCTTACCTTGGCCCAGTTTCTGATAAATTAGGAAAACAACTGAAAAAGAACGGTTTTGATGTAGCTTTTCAAACCAAACCAATTTTAAAGAGCTTATTTGGGTGTAGTAAAGACAAAATTGATATCTGGGATAAAAGTGGGGTTTATAAATTGAATTGCGGTGATTGTAATGCTTGTTATGTGGGTCAGACTGGTAGAAGTTTCAAATGTAGAGTAAATGAACATATCAGGGATTGGAAAACCCAAAAAGTAGATTCAAATTTTGCAGAACATCTCATTAATAATGGACACAAGTTCAAGGCTGAAGAAAATGTTGAATTTCTGCATTTGATTGGCAAAGGCAGACAATTGAACATTTTAGAAGCTTTGGAGATAACTAAGTTGGTAAAAAACGATTCCATAACTAATTTAAATGACCAAATTTATTTTAACCAATTCAATACAACTAATTTGGTTTCATTATAATTCCAGCCTATTTTTAAAAAGCAATTCTTATGTGTATTTCTCAGTTGACCTTGATTGCATTTCAGTGAGCTTCTAATTTTTAAAAGAATTTTTTATTTTAATTTGATTAAATTCTAGCCTTATTACAAATTTTTTGTTACTTTCTTGATGTTCACATTGTTTAGTTATTGATTTGACTCGTATTTTTTCTTGTTACTCCTCCCACCAGGGGGCGTGACTTGACAACCAATCACAACGTCCGATTAGGTCAGCCTCTTTCCCTCTTAGCCAATAGTATCATTTCATGTATAGTATATGTGGGGACTAAAAGCAAAAGCTGCAAAGTCCATTTTTTTCGAAATTGAGTTATTGGTACCACTGTATGCTGTATTGTGTCTAGTTTTAGAATATCGAACTCTTAGAAGCAAAATCGGCTTGGAAATACTTTATTTTAATATCTGAAAAGTGGCCTTAGATGCAAAGTCTGCAAAATCCAAGTTCAAATGTTGACGTCTGTGAAGCAAAACCGACAAAATCCAATTCCACCAATCAGAGTCCGTAATTTAGTCATGTGATCACTTTCAGTGATGGCCGCATGACCGCATCGTTCTATTATTGTTTACTGTCTGTGAATGATTGTAGTTGAAAAGTTTATTAAATTATTCATAGTTTTAATAAGCTTTTTAAAAGTAAAAGTGTAATGGAACCTGACAAAGAAGATGGCATTACACCTGTATCACCTAGTAAAGCTCGAAAAGGCAGCGTCGTCCTGAAAAGTGGAAAAGAAATGCCATTCTTCTCGAGAAGTATGATGGTGACCAGGAAGATGCTGATGAGTATCAAGACGTAGTAGAACCTGAGTGTGAAGAGACCGAAGAATCACCGGAGACTATAGTATAGACAAAGCCAATTTAACTTCAATTTTCATTACTTCATTCGTTTTTTTAAAACCCTTAATACTTCTTTTTTTATTTGTAATAAAAAAGTTACTTTTTAATCCTTGTGTAAGTTTCTTATTTCCTTGAAAACTGAGTAATATTATGGTTAAGGCAGCGCTAACATTATGGTTAACAGTGCTGAATTTCAATATAATGTTAAAATAGGTGGTGTTAGATCTAAATGCCTAAGATACATTCATGATCTAAAGCCAGTAAAATAAAAGGTTGGTAGCAAAATCAGCAAAATCCAAAACTTGAAAGCAAAACCAGCAAAGTCACAACTAAAAACTGCTGTAACCACTCAACAAATGAGTTTTCAGTCATAATACTTTGTGAAAGTTCATTATTAATATATTAGAATTTATAGAAAAAAATTCAGCCTTCTACCTTTGGTGAAACTACCTCAAATTTTCTTTTGGCTGTCCTGTAAAATTCACTTAAGTGGACTTTGCAGCTTTTGCTTTTAGCCCCCACATATATAAGGCTTCTCTGTACTTCAGTTTTTCAGTTTGATTGAGATTGATAATGGTGTAACAACCGAAACTAGTTTCTCGAAGTTCTAATAAATGTGGTTGTGAAAATTTCGTATTGCATGTATTGAGAGCTTGTAACTGTATAGACCAGATTAGACGAGCTGTGAGAGTCGCTCTAGCAGCTAGAGTCTACACTGATCTACACTACTCTGAGTCATTTTCAATGTAATTTGTAAATCAGTGTGAAACTGAAACTTGACAAGATGGCAATCGAGGATATTGTGAATCATGAAGTAACGTATTTGTAAATCTCAAAGTTTGTCATATCCATTTTGAATTATAAACACTTGAATTAGGCAGAGTAGGCTAGAATAGCTGTGAATATTTTTTTCCGAAATTAGATGTTTGCAAGCGAGTTTTCCAAACCGGGAAGCTCACTACTATATTTCTCTTTGCAATACAAAAGGTCTTCCAAGACCTGGCATAAATAAATCAATTCCAAATTAAGATTTCACAACTTCTATGTTTTTTTTTCAAATCAAATAAAAAAAAACTCACCCTGCGTCACGTCACCATGCTGATATTTTTATTTATTCAATAGTAGGCTAGCTATGTAATTTGTTATACTTTTTCCAACGATTGGTCAGTCTTTCCCCACAATTGGTCTTATTTTTTTTTTTTTTTTTTAGGAATCCTCTATTCATTTCCATTTTTATGTTTATATTTATGTATTATATTTACATAATATTTTTGTTCATTTTTAAAGATTTGTTTGTCTGCAATTCATCTAGTTCAGTACAGTAAATTCTCCCTTTGTTTGCAGGTGAAATGGTCTCAACGGTCAAACTTAGACTTTTTGTATAATAGGCCTACATCATGTATAGGCTACAGAGGTTCAAATTTTCATTCTTCATTGGTTTTGTTCATTTTAAACAAACTCTGTAGTGAGCCTACTCCTCATTAAATAGTTATTCAGTTTTCTAGGTGTCATTTGCTGACACCTGACTTCAACATAACCGCTCAAGACTGCGTTTAGATGGGTGACCGTGCTTAAATGACTAGTTATAAGCTTTATTATCACTTACCCGGTGGTTCGGAACCCATCTAAAATAGTAGGCCCACCGTCATCCCATAACATGACTCAAACGGCGAAGTGGAAGTACCCGTAAGGGTCTCCCACCATTAAAAGCTATCAGCTTATTATTTATTACTTCTGCGATTTAATAAGCAGGTATCTGTTCAATCAGAGATAAGCTACGAAACTCCTGGGCCATATTTGTAACGGTGACCGATAGGATTGGCCAGCAAAAAAGACTCTGTTCTTTGCTGTAAAATCACTTCCCGGTGGTTTGGAACCCACCTAAAACTGTAGGTCCAACTCATCAATCACCATCATCCAATTACCCACGCACAGGTCTCAAATCTATGTGGGCTTCATATTCCAAAAAAATGATGGCGAAAAAATCATTATTACGGTCAAATCATTCTTAGAGTTGCTAATCATAGAAATGCTTGAATCAATCACACCTATACATTGTAAATTTTCACAAATGAAGTAATTTTAATCTGATTCTTTCTCGCTCTCTCTCTCTCTCTCTCTCTCATTCACTCTCCCCTCGTTTCGCGTTTGTTTCCCGATGTTTCGAAAATCTTTCGACGACTTGCACAAGCGTCAAATATTTGTTTGTTTGAGGTCATTATCCATTGACTTTATTTGTTTCAGCTGCGGCGTTTTGCCGTACCGTATCTGTTTTTGTTACGTTTCTGCTACGGCAATCGAACGCGTCCGGTCGTCCTGAACCACGCGCGTCTAAACAGTGGAACGTGATCTTTTTAAACGCACTCAGATCTTGTTTTGTTTCATTGCAATATAAAGCAATGAGGTCGTAGTGATTGACTATTACTAGATTTAGAGGTGTGGAAACGCCGGATACTATGTTCAAACAATCCAAGCTGGATTCACACCAGCGGTCACATCAAGTCACAATCGCGTACAGTCAGATCACAGACAGTCAAGTTTATATTGCTTTTGAAATGGATGAACAATAATAATCACTTTATCCAATAGACGTGTGGGTGGTACCAGCTAGAATTCGGGGGAAGGGGTCTCAAGGTTTTACCTAGTTACATTGGTAGGAAACTCTACAACAAGCTACCGCAGTTTTTAAATAGTCTTCAAAATATAAATAAAACAATTGAAAAACTATTTAGTTGATGAGGCTGTTTATAGTATACAAGAGTTCCTTTCACATCAAAATCAAGCCTCATCTCAACTAATTTTTTTGGAGGATGAAGCCCACATAGATCTGAGACCTGTGCATGGGTAATGAGTTGGGTGATGGTGATTGATCAGTTGGACCTACAGTTTTAGGTGGGTTCCGAACCACCGGGAAGTGATTTTATAGCAAAGAACAGAGTCTTTTTTGCTGGCCAATCCAATCGGTCACCGTTACAAATAGGACCTATGAGAACGCAGCTTATCTCTATCTGACTGAATAGATACCTGCTACGGCTCGCGGCTATCACTTTCCTTTATTTATATACAGTAGTAATAATTATGGTAACTAGAGTATAAGAGTAGCCTATAATAATTGCTGATCTGACTTGTCTTATACTCCTTAACTGGAGTCTCCAAGACGTAATCAACAAAACAAAAAACAAATTGTAATTTTGCTGACGATTTTTTGTGACACTGCTCTCTTTCCAACCCCTTCTCTAGTATGAAGCTCCGAAATTCCGATTTTGGAGCCCCCCCCCCACACTGGAAACACCCTCGTGTGCTACGGAAATTATTGTTAATGGCCTCACTAAAATCCCAGGCAGTGCTTCGATAAATGGAAAAAATCAAAAACACAATTTTTGCACAATAACACAATTTGAACTTGACATGATCTTTGCATTTTAAAACTATCAGCCTACTTAATTTCTGCTTGTAATTAATAATAATAATAATAATTATTATTTCTCTGGTTGTGAGTACAGCACTAACAGAGAATAGTAATTTAACAGAGAATAACAGAGAATAGTAATTATTCACAATAAAAAAAATTAACATTGCAGAAAATACTGTAGGCATATGTATAAAATTTTAAATCTAATATAAATTATTGCAATACTGAATTTTGTGGCTCCCACTATTTAATGTGTCGGGATGCCACTTATTTCGTCTATTTCTTCATAAAGGTATTAGAACACGCGAAAAATTATTACGTTAGTTTTACAAAATTACTTGTTACTAATTGAATATTAAATTGAGAAGGATCGTTCGAAAAGCAAAATCATTCATTAATTTACAAGAATACTGATTATATAACAATAATCATATTTTTGGACTACATGCTACTAGTTGAATATATAATTGATTCTACTCTGATCCTCAGAAAATATGAATAATGAAATAAATTTTAAACTTTATCGAATAGCCTTACGCTATATTTTTTCTAAGACATTAATATCAAATTTTCATGATGGTGAAATGATTATGGTTTTTTTATGATGCCTACATATGTTTGAGATTTATGCGTGAGTTGTATTATGATACAAAAGATGTCAGACAGGAATGGGAATCGAACCCGTGTCAGCAGGAGATTTTACTAGTGGCCAACAAAATGGAAGCCTCTGATAGGCTTTACATTACTACGTCGGAGTGATATTATTGGCTGTATGCTGAGACTAGTCACACCCACTTATAGCAAGAAGGAGGAGCTAATCAATGAAAGTCAAAATTCAGCCATAACCAACAAACAATCGGAAAATAATGGAAGTGAAAAAATTACATAGATTAAATGAGAGAGAAGAAATTGGTAAATGACTAACAAAAAAATACTTGCCTTTTGTTATAAAGGTACCGGTACTAAATTCATACCAGTTTCCAACTAAAGAAGAGTTGAAGAGGTAATAATATGGATGATATTTAAAATGTAATCTTAAAAATACTCAATGAACGGTTTAGGCAACTAGAGATAACGTAGTTCGACGATTTTCAAAACTTCTAGTACTCTGATCGCCATATTTCACAAAAAGTAAATGTTGAAAATTTCTCAGTAACATTATCAACACTATATTGTTGAATAACAAATGGTCACTTTTGGCCAGCAAAAAAAAAAAAAAAATGGATTAATAGATAAATAAAGGGATGTCAATGTAAGAAAGGCAAGGGAAAGAACATATAGGCCTATGCTGTATATGCATCTCAGCATGGTCAATTTGGCCAAGTTCGTGAACAAGAAAAAAAAGAAATGTGGCAGTATACAAGGAGAATAGACCTGTGTTACTGTAACTGTTGTGACTTGACTATGATCTGCTTGTGATTGGAAGGTTAGGCCTACTTGATTATCTTCTAACCGGTTAGTTTTAATCAATTATGCACCTGTCTTTGGCACAGCTATCGAAATCTCCTCAAGTTTTAAACTAGTTTGAGTCCGATGCTGATCTAAGCCACGTCTACACTATGCAATTCTCCTTTCGCCTTTTGCTATTGGTTCTTTCCTCTTGCAACTAATGTTAAAAAGTCGGATTTGGATAATAATAGAGCTACGATATGAGGTATATAACTGATGCATGCCTCATGTGCCTTTCTTGTGCAACATAAAGTATAGACTACCACTGAGGACCGAATGCTACAGTTATGTGGACATTGCGTATGGACCAGAATAAATTTTTTCCCGGAGACTGAAGATTATGATGAGGAAACCTAACACTTGCCATACAATATTATGCTAATAGTTAGCCTGCTATTGAACATGATTTTCTATTGACTCATACCTAATTATAGGAGAGGAAGCGGCTTTTAAAAATGTACCGTATTAAATCTGAAATTACACCCGATTATAGTTAATTTGGAAACCTTTAATTAGGCTGTCTATCTTCTAGATTAATGAGATTGATGAAATCAGTTGTTTGGTCGCTTATTTTGACGAAGTTAACCTGTATTAGAACTAGATCAAATTTTTCTATTCAATCATTCGTTTAAAAAAAGGATCTTGTAATTTTGTAACTAGGTAGTTTTGACACTTAGATAACTATATAATTATATGTTCTAGTGTGGTTCTGATAAGTATCTTTAAAACTCGATGAAGCCTATTCAAATGACAAATAGTGAACCATTGAAGATTGATGAGAAAATTGTAAGACAGAAGAAGTGAACAAAACAAGCGCAATTCGTTTTTCATTAGTAGAACATGGTATTCCAAGGATGAAAAGTACAGTAGATTCTTATTAAGTTATTATTAGTTATTAGTAAGTACAGTAGTCAAGTATTTTATTATGATATGCCTAGAGTTTTTAAGCTATGTGTGCATATTAAATTCCAATCATTTTTATTATTTTCTTCCTGTAATTATAATAATAACAATCGCGTCAGAAATCAAACAATTTAGATTTTTACTGCAGTAGGTCATTAATTGAATTATTATGTAAAACTATTACAATACAGCACATCTTTTAAAAACAATCAACAATTCTACAAATAAATGAGATGATGTTGCTTTGAAAGTAAAAGTTCAATTCAACAAAAATGTAAATACATTTCAATTAATTATTATAAAATTTAATTTTAGTTGTTTTTATTGATTAAAAAATAGTCAATTTGAAATTGATGTAGCAGTTTTTAATCTTAATGGGAGAAATTGTTATCTGTGTATTATATTTTATTTAAATGAACATTTTTTTTTGAAATGTGAAATTGGTTTATTTATTATAGTTCAATTTTAATTATCAATCACCATCATCCAATTCATTACCCACGCACAGGTCTCAGACCTATGTGGGCTTCATCCTCCAAATAAAATTCCGCTTCCAATATAATATTGCACAGTGAGTTTTACAAAAAGTGTCCCAAAGTTCGTATTTAATAATTTAAATTCCTGGATTACTTGTTCCATGACGAACTGCGTTGTTAATATTAACTTTTCATGTGAAATTTAACGACTTGCAGTCAAATATTTGTTAAGAATAAGTATAATAACTCACTTAATCTGGCCGAGCGCTTTCGAATCTATGAGATCCATCTTCAGAGGCGTCTTCAGAGGCACTTCTAACCAAAAAACTGACATGATGATCTAGGAACACACGCCTCTGAAGATGGATCTCATAGATTCGAAAGCGCTCGGCCAGATTAAGTGAGTTATTATACTTATTCTTAACAAATATTTGACTGCAAGTCGTTAAATTTCACATGAAAAGTGTTTTATTAGTGTTTTATGATGCTGATAAATCTCCAGAGCAAAATAAGCGTGGAATTAGTAGTCTGAACTCAATAATTTAGTTAGTACCTGTAGAGAAAGAACATGATTGTTTGGTTAGGGACTCTTGAGGTATAAAATAAGTAATGAAATCAAAGTTAGGTCTTCTCATAATATGCCAAGCAAAGAACTTTATTGATTTCATGGCACTAACCGCGTATGTTTAATTCAAAGCATTTATTCTCATTTCATCTTAGTTCATTGTTAGGCTATTAGTAGGAAAGAATATTTAACTGCATCAACAAATTAATTCATACTAAAAAGGTGAATTTAATTATGTCTACAACGTCCATCAAACACCTAATAAAATCTTACAATATTCAGTCCCAATTTATCATTCAAAAACCTTTTACTTTTTCATATCCACCTAATGCAATACGAAACTGCAATAAAATTATAAACCTGAATGCCCACATAAATCAAAATAACTCCAGTACTGTATGAAATGTCTTGACTCACTTTCACATGATACTTCTAAAACAAACCAGTATGGATTAATAGTGTCGTTGAAGTCTGCTCTAAGCTTAGTGTTGAGTCTCACTTTCCTATAACTGCAATTATCACAGCCGTTAACAGGGTCTAGTTGGTTCTTAGAGAGCAATTTCAATGAGATTAAATGGGTGTATTTGGAATGAGCTCATAAAGGCTACTAGACCGGCTGAGTAGGTGCGTATTGCAAAGCGTTGCAGACATGGGTAATTGATATGGGCTCAATTTTTAATGTCAACGACGGTGGTTTGAATTTTTCTGCCACAGAAGACAAAATTATTGAGTGTAGACTCTTGTATCTTGTTCACTCTGTCCTTTTCGAATAATTCTTTACATCCACAGTTTAGGGAACGGGTTTGGGCTGATGCTTCAACCTAATGTAAAGTCACTTCCCGGTAGTTCGGAACCCACCTAAAACTGTAGGTCCAACCCATCAATCACCATCATCCAGCTCATTGCCCACGCACAGGTCTTCGACCTATGTGGGATTTATCCTAAAAAAAAAGTGTTTCTATGTGGTAAAAATGAAAAAATAAATAAGTAGAAAATTATAATTTTATGATTACGACTGGCTCATAATGACACCAAAAAAAGAAGGTAATAACAGAAGCAATATTACAGTTTGCGATCATCAGAAATTGTATAAATATTACAAATATTCAGGTTTGAAATTTTATTGCAGTTTTGTATCGCATTAGGTGAATATGAACAATTAAAAGGTTTCGAATATTGGGACTCTGGATCTTATTTTTTATTGTTCTCTTTATGATAGACAGATTGAACTCTCATGATTCCAATTCAAGTTAGGAATAGAGATAGAGTCAGATAATGATATAAATATCCATTAGAAATACTATTAATAGGCTATGTTTAGATAATGATGGAAAATACTTTATCTTTGTTCAAGAGCCAAATTATGACCATTCTATGATAGGCTGAATCTTATGATTTCATAATCCAAGTTTAAATAGAGAAAAAGGCAGATAGTGATATAAATTTCTTACAGAAATTTGATGAATTTCTTATAGAAACTCTATAAATACTAGATGATAGACCATAGAGCTTATGGAGACCCAGATTGTCCGTTCTATGATAGTTTCGACTCTAATGATCTAGTTAGGAACAAGTGCTATAGAGCAAGATGAAGACAAAATAATGAATTTATTCTTGGATTTCTTGTTCCATAACGATCTGCGTTGTTAATATTAACTTTTAATGATAAATTTAAGGACTTGCAGTCAATTTAAGTCGTTAAATTTACCATAAAAAGTTAATATTAACAACGCAGATCGTTAAGGATCCAGAAATTAAAGAATACTATATTTTGTTTCATCACCTTTCTTAAATATTTTTTGGATGTATAGAACTTCTAGTTAGAATAAGCCACGGTACCCTTGGACAATAAACATGCATTTAAATGTATTTTTTTAGTGTGTCATAGATAAAGAAGCGTTGCAAATGACTATTTATGTTAAATTTTATCATATGTTATTTTTAGCTATTCATTTTTCATTTATTTTCTTATTATTTTATATTGTTTTTTGTTTGGCACATTTAACGACAAACAAACACAAAAATTTTGACCACATTATACAAAAACCACAATTCTTCTAACCAACAAACCAACATCGCCGATCTAGGATGTCTTGAAGATGAGATTGAATACCTCGAAAACGTTTGGCCTAATGTGAGTAAATTTATTATATATTCACAACGTAAAACTGACTGCAAGTCGTTAAATTTACAACAAAAAGTTAATGAATTTATATTTTCAAATAACGCAGAATAATAATGATGAAAATTAATTTATTTCTATTGAAGAGACAGATTGTGTACATTTTACGATAGATGGAAAAAAATGCTATAAATATCTATCAGAAATAAGAAATTATTCAAATATTATAATATTTTTATGATTATCAGATAACGATAGAGCAAGAGCTGGATAGCGTCCATGGTGGTGTGACCCACAATATTTCATAATAATTCAAGCTCTTAATGAAGATCGAGACATTTAATGAAAATGATCTATCAGAAATTATAGGAATTTTATATCATACTACGATAGGTATGGTTCAACTACCAGACATTATCCAGGTTGTTAAAGATATTTTTTTTTAGATACTTATATCATCCAGTGACTTCCTTTGAAAGGGGTATACGGATTTGTCATAGAGTTTTTGAAATAAATACTCTACTGTGTAATAGAGTTGGAAGAGTTAATATCAATTGCTTGATTCGTGGTGAAATGATCAACAAACTCACTTGTAGAATAAAAACAACATTTTGAAGGTCTTTTTTTAATTCAATTCTAAATCTGTCAAGTTTTAATCTTGTGAGGAGTTTGGCTTCTTTCCCATATCCTAATCTAAGCTACAAATTATTGATAAAAAATTATGAACCTGTGTGATTAATAATGAATTCAATAGTATTCACAGACTAATTATTCACTGAAACACACTTGAACAAGACCTGTACCTTTGTAATCCAACCCATGGCGATAGTGAAGTGTAGACGGCTAAATTTTGCCACAAAACTATGTGAGAAAAATAATAAAAACAAGATGTTCTCTGTTTAGACAGACACCACCACAGAAATGCGACTGATGCTTTAAAGGTGGTGTACACAGTTTTATAGTGTATTTCCCACGAATAGCTAAGCCAATTTTCTTTATGGTTTTCTTAGCAAATGACATTTTCCCTACCCTAGTAAGGCTTTCCCCCGCTCAATGCCTTTTCCTTCCAACAACCAATAGCATTCCTAACGACCATTGTTTTTCCTCTGGATCATTCTGTCTCACTTCAACACTATCTTTATTTTTCTTTCACCTTGTCTCTCTCTCTCTCTCGCTCTCTCTCACTTTCTCTTTATCTTTCTCCTGATCACGTCCTGAAACAAAATTTAACGTGAAGGTTAATACGATTTTGCGCATGATTGAGCACACATACGAATGCGCAAACAAATTGGCCAAAATTTTTTCCAACAGTTTTTAGAGTTGGCAGTGATTGAATTTGAAAATTGACCTCGTACTAAACAAACTTCTTACTCAGTCTTGTGTGAAATTTTATAGTTGGGTGTTAAAATCTTGAAATCGGAAAATTTATGTGTGGAGTTGAGTGTTGGGAATTAGTGTTGTTATTAAAATAACATAGCACTTGTGTTCGTATTTGACTTTTTTGACATTTTGTGACAGCTTTATTGAAAGATTTTCCAGAAATGATTTCTAATTGTACAAGAATTATTTAATCAATTAATCCATTAGATAATCCCTGATAGAAAGTCGATGATACGTGCAGTTCAAATACTCCAGCATCATGAAAAAAGAAATAAAAAATGGAAACTAATACTTTTAAATTACATATAAATGGGAATAAAATCAAATCTATATAAACTTACATAATATTATTAAAATCAATAAATAGGTATAATTTCATACCGAAATAAAAACATGCAAATTGAATACCTGAGTATTCAATATCTGAGTTTCTTAGACAGAAAATTACAAAATTCTCAAATTATTATTATTATTATTATTATCATTTATAGGCTCAATATTGTTCGATTATTGATAGAATTAGTCAACTAGTATTCATGTTCCTGGGTTTAATGTTAGCCTGAATATAAACATAAGTCAACATTATAAACATTATTAATGAACATTAGTCCACCAAAAAAAATTTCAAAATTTTGATTTTATGGAGATGTTCAAAACTTGTGGTAGATATTTTTTACCAATGAACCGTATAGCCTACCAAGACTGCACACTAATATTATTAGTGGAAATATGGATGTATTTGGTGATAGTTTGACAGAATTCAGACGGAAAATTAATGTTTTATTAGCGCACTCTTTATTAGACAAAGGAACTCTATTATTTTGTGATTTTTATATTTATTTTTAAATATTTTTTATATTTTCTATCTTTAATTTAGTATTTATACCGCTAGATAATTTTATTACAATCATGTTAAGCTTTGGGCGTATGACTGTAGCTTCCATATTTTATAGTTTGTTAAAAATAAATCACCAGTATCATGACATAATTATTTTCTCTATCATTTTTTTTATCTAATATTAAAACTGAAACTGTATGACACTATATTCTTTACTCACTTATATTGGAGATGCTAGAGGGATGCATTTCACTTCTGAAAAGAAGCTTCGTCAGCCTTCTTTCAGAAGTGAAATGCATCCCTTTATCATCTCCAATATAAGTGAGTAAAACAATATATGAAAGTGAAATACAGTGTCAGTTTGTTTTAATATTAGATTGTTCATTAAGTATTTCTTCATGGAAAACATCACAGACTTGTTATTAGTTCTGAAAAATCATACTATTTCAACTGGAATATTATTTTAGATTACGAAAATAGTGGTGTTATCATATAGGCATAATATCCCTGTAAAAAAGTAATGAAAATTCCCAAAATCATTTTTCTTTTCCAAATTTACTTTAGATGTAAAAATAATAATGATTCAAGAAAGTTCGAAGTTACTGACAATTGAACAAACTGACAAATTTACTTAAACCGAATTTATTAATTTCGAATTCCTTCAGGTGCTATTAGGGTCTCCATGGTCTAGTGGTTAAGGCGCCCGACCGACAATTGGGAGGTCCGTGGTTCGATTCCCGGTGGTGACTGATATTTTTGTACAGTAGCATTCATCGATTTCCATCAGCTGTTGAATACTGTTGTCAATATCCGCCATTGCGGAAGTCTTCAGTATAAACTAATAGCACCTAAAGGAATTCGAAATTAATAAATTCTGTTTAATAATGATTAGTTGTTCTTAAAAAATGTCAAAATTTTCTTTGGTGTTTAAATTTAACCAAATAAACAAAGTAGTGACAGTGTTTAACAATTCGCCATTCCTGTATTAGATCACATTCTCGAAATAACCTTTCAACTCCAAATCATTCCTTTGGTTTTAAAAATGAAAGTGGAGAACTCCATTTAGGGGTCCTGGGGCAGTGCCCTCGCTGTCCTAGCCTGTAGGTATGGCCCTGTTAAGTAGTAGCAATGTTTTGGAAAGGCCCCTTTATTATTGTTAATTTTCTTTCACCTATGATTTTTATATCTTTTTATCTTAAATAGCCAGCATAACCAGCATTCACAAATAAGTCACCTCGAGGAAGAATATTTCAAAATAATCATGTCAAACGATAAAAAAAATAGTTTCAAGGGTCATAGTTGATCACAAAAACAGTGAGATAGTAGCATTGAATTCGGCAAGTCCTAGTCATTATCCTTTAGTGAGAATGTTAGAAAAACTGCTCGGAAAAGCGTTAAACAAAATGAGATTTTCCGCTTGTCTCATTTTTCCGGGACGACCTTCAGAGATTGAAGAGGGAAAAAACGAATCACGACAGCTGGTATTTACTGTTGCATCACAGTTCATAAATGAAGCCGTTACTGATTTAGTGTCGGCAGACATAAAAAAGTGTGAAGAGAGTTCGCCGCTATCCTCTAAATGTCCATTTTTATTGAAGGTTAGGTCATTGAACTAAAAAGAAACTACTGCTTCTTCTACTGACCCCAGCTTCGACCTTCACCAATCCAGTACAGTTGAATTACCTGCTAACTGAATCAAACAAGCGCACCCACATTTTCTACGGTTTTAGTTCTACTTTTTTCCAATATTAATTGTTTTTATATTTCACATGTTCCTTTTCGTAATTTCCAATATTCCAATCAAAATAATTCATTTGCCTATGTCTCTCTTGGCCTCTTTAAAAACCACTTGAAGAATTGGTTGTTTGGGTTCAGTGAGGAGGATGCCGTTTCGCTTATCGTTGCTGTGGGTGGACGGGCCTGAAATGGTCGGCCGCATGTCCCCTCCTATCCTGTTCTGGTGTTCAGTATATCATACCCTAACTCCTAATTATACTTAACTTTCTATTTTCACATTTTTTAAGTTATTAATGTATATATGTATGTATGGTTTTGTTTTTTTCTTTTAGCTCTTTATAGCCTACATACTTTTATCTCCATTATCCTTGGGTAATGACTTCAAATAAGCTATCCTAAACGTTATTCTCTGGTTGTTCAGAATTATAGATTTATTAATTTCGAATTCCTTTAATTGCTATTACTTTATACTGAAGACTTCCGCAATGGCGGATATTAACAACAGCATTGAGCAGCTGATGGGAATCGATGTTACTGTACAAAAATATCAGCTGTTCAATGCTGTTGTTAATATCTGCCATTGCGGAAGTCTTCAGTATAAAGTAATAGCAATTAAAGGAATTCGAAATTAATAAATTCTGTTTATGTATATTTGTCAGTTTATTCAATTGTCAGTCACTTCAAACTAAATTATAACTTATTGTATTACTCTATAAATTTGTATTTATACAATTTTTCATTTTTCTATTTTTTTAATAGTTTGTATTGATTTGGATTATTTTGTTTAAAAAAATATTGAATGTTTTAGTGACATGAAAAATAAATACGCACAGGCCACTGTCCCCTATGTAGACTCTCTCCTACTCCTTTATTCAATTGAAACTGGAAACAAACTCTGTATATTAGGCGAGGAAGCTGGAAGTCTTGTTCTATTTTATTTTATTTTCATTGTAACTCTATCCCACGCTCAGACTCAAGTCTTTGTGGGATATTCCACTATTTTATTTTTTGTATCTGATCAAACATTTTTATATGTTTTTTCTTTGGAAATAAAATTTCATTTCATTTTTTCATATTTTTTCATATGCATTTTTATAATTGTATGGATCTATGAGGAAATAAATCTTTAATCAAAATCACTCAATCACTTTATCCAATTTATTAATAAAAGTGGCTGAATAAAGTGGTAATAAAAGTGGCTAACAGGAAGGTATTTTGAGCCACTTTCAAACAACTTTTTAGAAATATTTGTATTATATATTATCATAAATAAACGAAGTGATGCATAGATTTTCATTAGCTATTTAATGTAGCTGTCAATGTGTTGGTGGAGATCTTTGATATAATTTATAGCATCAAAAGGATCTCTGGTAATTAATTACCAGAGTGCTCAAACCCTTAAATAATAAGTCCTCACTCGTGATCAGTAATTTCTATAGTATTACATAGAGATAGAGTATGAAGGAGAAGAACACTTCTACCCAATGTTCTAACCAGTGGCCCAACTAGATCTTCAGCCTAGGGGTAGAGTGGGATGTGGTGTGATGAGGAGGATAGATGTAGACTCCAGGCAGCAGGCACTGTACCATATAGTAAAGGGAAACAAAGCAAGAGTCCTTTAACAATTTATGAAAATAATATCAATAATATGAGCTAATACTAATTTCTTTAAAACTTTGATATCCCCTCTAAAACATCATTTTCAGCGATTCAAGACATCTTCTTTGACTCTTTTGTCAAAAATTGTCTCTGACAATTGAAAGATTAAAAATTGTTTTTGTCTCTGGGGGGAGTATCTATCCCCCTGATCCCATCACCATATTTATGCCACTGATGTGTAACCATAATTGAAAGGGGTTTCAACTTCACACCCTACTACCATAGATCAGTAAGGTTAGGTTAGGTTAGGTTCGTCTATGCTACTACCTACTTGGATCTCACTCTCCAAATTTTTATATACAGTACAGTCGCGCTAATCCGAGCCTCGGTAGTCCGAGATTCCGAGCAACCCGAGGTGCCTAAAAAAATAAGCATTAACCTGAAAATACAAAATATTAACTATATACTGTAGTCAAGCGCCAAGATTAGTACCTATTAAAATGGACCGGCAGCCTCGCACCTCTACTCTGTCTAAAAAGCGTTCCTCTACATGGAAGCAGAAGAGTTGGACAATTTTTTCAAGCAGTAAACGCTTTCTACTTTATTAGGTAACTATTCATGTAGTTGCATAGCTTCATTAATAATTCTAAATAAATTTTGACTAAAATTTTATGTAAATACTGTTTTTTTTTGTTTTTTCCGTGTATTCCAAGTTTTTGGTAATCAGAGGTACCTTTTTGACAATTACCTCGGATTATCGGGACTACCGTACTGTACTTATATTTTTATTTTTTCATTTTATGTGTGTGACTTTCTTTGTAGTGGCGAAGGTGATATTGTGGAAGGTATCCATAATGAATAATAAGACGAAATTGTCACAATATTTTTAATAAATGTGGTTGTGACAATTTCGTCTTATTATTCATTATGTGTGTGAGTTTCATTTCATAAATAGCCTACACTAAACAAATAAACCATTCAGTTTGAAGTAATAAAAACTATATTGCTATTTTCTGCATTTTGGAAGAAATAAATGCTTAGAATCTGTTCCTTCTTTTTGAATAACTCGGCTTATTGATTTTCGAGTAGTGTAGGCCAGCCAGACCAGTTACCGGGCTAGTCAGGCCAGTCACCAGCACTTTACTTTCAAGGAATTTTCCACTTGATCGATGTTTTTTGCTTCTCTAGCCTTGCAGCTGCCAAATTGGCCAATACTGCGCCACTCCAATATAGCAGCCGTAGCCAATTCCAACAATAGATTTCCACACTATTGTGCCATTACCTTTACCCATGGCCCACGACATCCATCCATCGGTCGGCTCTTGTATACAATTTACACAAATATTATTTAAGTTTTGTATCCCTCCTATCACTACTGCACTGTAAACGCAGTGTGGTACTTTGTAACGGACATTAACCACCTTGGAAAACTGATTGCAGTTATGGGCTTGCAACTGCAACTTCAAATAATAATAAAAAAGTAGGCGCCAATTGTATCAATCCACTTTTACGGCAGCTTTCATAATATTTCAAATATCTGTTTCGACATAAATTAGATATTTATGTAGTGTTCAAATTGTGGACATAGTTATGAGAATAAAAAACTGGAAAGCAATTATTATACCAGCAAACAATAATAAAAACCAATAGTAAAATAATAATTCTACAATTGAAAAAGTAATTGCATTAATAAAAAATAATTATTTTAAAAGTAGTGTAGCCTATCAATAAAAAATACTGTAGTGAATGTTTGTATGGTCTGATAATAAGCATTTCTTTGGTGTGAGCTTAGTACCGTAATAAAAAGTAATTGACTTCAGTTCTACCGAAATAGATTAAAAAAGTAAAAATGTATTGAAACAGGTTTGTATCTATTATAACTAAATCAATTAAAATCTAGATTAATAATAACTGAAAAATAGGTACCTGAAGTGAACGGTGTTATAGCTTAATGTGAGGACCATTGATCAACAATTTTCATAAGAATGTTATCGAAGATCTGTTCAAAAAACAAAGTTTTGCTTTTGAACTGATATTCAATAACATTTTCTGTGGAAAGTGTTTAAATTTAATTATTCATATGTATTATCTTGCTGTGCAGAACTGACCTTTTTGAGTCGCGGCGGACGCGTTTCGAACTATGTTGTTCTTCTTCGGCGCTTGGTTGCAGACTGACTAGTTTTCTGGTATGTAAGGTCTGGTGGTTGTAGGAAGGTAGTGGGAGGAGTGGATGTGGTGGGGGTAGTGGGTGTGGTGGAGGTGTTTTTAGGAGGGATTTGTGATGATGTTGAAGAGGGTATGAGATTTGAAATTAAGTTGGTCATTGAGTATGAATTGAGGATGTGAAATGGAATGTTTGTAAATTTCGAATTGTTCAAGAGTATTGAGTTTTTGACTTTTGGGGGCAATGTGAAGGATGTGGAGGTTTTGATCAATGTTGGTGAATGAATGATTTTTTGTGAGTAGATGTTCAGCATAATTTGATTTTGTCTGTGGTTGGGTGAGGGCTTTTATGTGTTCTTTGAATCTGGTTGTGAAAGATCTGCCAGTTTGTCCAATATAGAAGCTGTCACATTCGTTGCATGTCAGTTTGTAAGTGCCAGAATGATTATGAATGTTGGTGATGGTGGTGGTGTAGTTGGTGGTGAGTTTTCTTAAGGTGTTGTTGGTTTTGAATGCGACTGTGTAGTTGAGCTTTCTGAAGGTATTTGCTATTGTTTGTGTTGTATGATTGATGTATGTTAATATGATGTATTTGGAGTCTGGTAGGGATTGTGTGGATTTTTGTTGTTTGTGAATGATTCTATGGAGTTTTTTGTCAATGATGGATGGGTTGTATCCGTTTTTTGAGGCTATGTATTTGATGGTATTGAGTTCAGTTTGGTAGTCAGTGGAGTTCATGGGTATGTTGATGAGTCTGTGAATCATGAAGTTGAGAGCTGCATGTTTGTGTTGGGTTGGATGGTTGGAGTGATTATGAATTATCATGTCTGCAACCAAGCGCCGAAGAAGAACAACATAGTTCGAAACGCGTCCGCCGCGACTCAAAAAGGTCAGTTCTGCACAGCAAGATAATACATATGAATAGTTCTACTGCAGTTCACGAAAAATGGATAACCACAACAATAATTTTAAATTTAATGTTTCATATAGCCTTTTAGTTTCTTCAAGGACTATAGTCTCATTCCAAGCTTTGTCCAACTTATATTATGGTATAGTAAGTAGGCTATTACAATAATTTCAGAAAAAGGTGGAAATTGAAACTGTAGTCAAAACAGCTTATTGTAGGCTTTCCATATATTACATTTTTAACTGAATTAGGAGACGGCTATGAAAATAGGATGTGTTCAAGTTATTCTGAAGTGAATTTTTCCTTTTTATTTGAAAGATTTTAAAATTATTCACCCTTCTATCTAAGAGGGCCCCAACTTTGCCCTCTTAGGTATAAAACAAATGCAGTCTATTCTATTCTTTATCCAAGCTCGGTTCAATACTGTTGGGATGTAAACATACAATTTATTTGTTATACCACTATTATACCATTGCTACACCACTGTTACACCAACTGTTATACCATTTTCAATCAAATACCATATCAAAGTTACATACCCAGGTACTGAGTAAAAAACGATCACTACTTTTAAACGTAATATAACATAAGTCTTATATCTACCAAGTTCAAGTTACAATACTGAGAAACAACTAAACAATAATGCAATCTACTTTCAAGTGAAGTAGTGAAGGATATAGAAAAACAAACAACAAACTTGTACAGAACTAAAATGTAACTTTATTATTAATCATTAACTTTAATGGTAACATTGTAGTAATTTTTGGTTCGTTTAACAATAGAACGACTCAAGTCTTTATGACTAAAGTTTGACTAAGGCTTAGAAATCGAATGAGATGATTGTACAATGTATAAAAATAGGTTTACTACATAGACTCATGGACGCTTGTTGATGAATGAAGGTGGATGAGAAAGTTGAATAGAATGATGGATGGGTTCAAATATGAAAAAGATCTAGAGATTTTTGAAAATCAATGAGGATTGATGAATTTAAATTTGAAAAAGATCTAGAGATTTTTGAAAACCAATGAGGATTGATGATTTTTAGATGAATTCAAATTTGAAAAAGATCTAGAGATTTTTGAAAATCAATGAGGATTGATGATTACTAGATGAATTCAAATTTGAAAAGTTCTAGATATTTTTGAAAATCAATGGAAGTATGGGTAGTAAGGGGCAGCGTGGTAGGAAGAGTATTTGTAGGGCAGGCTGTAGGATGGAAGGACTACTGACTTGCTAACAATGGGGGCATGGTAGTAGGACTTTGAGTAGAGGGGGGCTGAGTATCCATAGCTTCCATAGCCTCCATAGTAGGGGTAGCCCTCTCCATGGTAGCCCAAACCATGGTATCCATAGTCGAGACCATGGTAGCCGCCGAGGTAAGGATAGCCGTAACCATAGCTGCCAAGGATTCCTCTCTTCTCCTTAGGAGCGGCAGCTGTGGACTCTTTCGATTCCTCTGCGGGCGCTTCGGCCAACACGATGGCTACGATGGCGAAGAAAACAATCTGCAGGACAGAAAATATATTGTGGGTTAATAATCATAATCATAGATCATGAACCTTCTAATAGGTCGTTTACAATATTGTGAACGCAGTATTCACAATGATTTACAGTCTTATTCAAATAAAAACAAAATCATTTATTTGCCAATCATAAATAAAAGAAATACTTGAAACTAATACAGAACTGAAATATGAACTTAAACTTCACTTTTTAATTGGCGTTGCCAGCAAAACCTAGGTTGAGTGCTAGCAACGAGTACCAAAATATAAACATACAGTAATTGAATTTATTACAGTAAATGCAAATAGCAATGATGATCACAAATTTCATTAAAATACTTTCTTAGTAATGGCGAAGGTGATATTGTGGAAGGTATCCATAATGAATAATAAGACGAAATTGTCACAACCACATTTATTAAAAGTTCGAGAAACTAGTTTCGGTTGTTACACCATTATCAATCTCAATCAAACTGAGTTTGATTGAGATTGATAATGGTGTAACAACCGAAACTAGTTTCTCGAACTTTTAATAAATGTGGTTGTGACAATTTCGTCTTATTATTCATTCTTCATTAAAATAGTAGTAATCATATAGCCTATGTGAAAAATGAATATATTGAGGAAGAAGTGAAATGAAAAAGAAGAAGGAGAAGAGAACGAGAAGGAGGAAAAGAGAATGAAGCAGGAGCGATGAAGGAGGAGGAGAAGGAGGAGAGGAAGAGGAGAAAATGAAGGAGAAATAAGAAGAATGAAAAGGAGAGGAGGAAAAAGCATTAGAAAAGAAAGGCAATCAGAAGTAGAGGTGGAAGAGGATGATGAGAAGAAAAATGTAAGAAAGAGAGAACGATCAGAAGGAGGATGAGAAGGACAGAGAGAATGTCAAGACGAAAAGTAAAAAAGGGAATAGAAAGAAGAAAAAATGAAATAAGAAGAAAAAAGGAAACGAACAAAAGAGTAACAGTTGAAAATAATTTGTAAATATAAGCCTAACACACACAGTAACAGTGGAACTTATTGGAAATACATAGAAAATAGAGCATTAGCGTACTAAAATATAATATATACTAGTTACTTATTACCATATACATGTACCAATATTACTATATATTATAGTACAATTACAAGGAATTATTGGTTTCGTAGTAAGTGACGTATGATAGCTTTTTGAAAATCCTTGAAAATTTATGAGTTAACAAAAATTTTCACAGAGATACCAAACCTAATAATTTTTTAAGTACGTTATGAAAAAATCTTGAATTTTTTGGAGGATGAAGCCCACATAGGTCTGAGACGTGTGCGTGGGTAATGAATTGGATGATGGTGATTGATGAGATGGACCTACGGTTTTAGGTGGGCTCCGAACCACAGGCAAGTGATCTTACAGCAAAGAACAGAGTCTTTTTGCTGACAATCCAATCGGTCACCCTTACAAAGAGCGCCCAGGAGTTTCGTAGCTTATCTCTCATTGAACAGATACCTGCTACGGCACTCGGCTATCACTTCCCAATTTCTTTATCCCTAACGATCTGCATTGTTAATATAAATTTTTTATGGTAAATTTAAGGACTTGCAGTCATTTTTAATAAGAATAAATAAATAATTTACTCACGTAGGCTGAAACGTTTTCGAATCGTGATGAGTTTGAAAATGACTGTTGAAAATGAATCATCACGATTCGAAAACGTATCAGCCTACGTGAGTAAATATCTTATTTATTCACAATTAAATATGACTGCAAGTCGATAAATTTACCATAAAAAGTTAAAATAAAATTATTGAAATCTTCAAAATAAAAGATTTTATGAAATATTCAAGAAATTATGAAAATTTATAAAAATTTGAGCGCTGTTATTTATTTATTAGAATTGAGTTGTAATTAATTATGATGCATACATTTTGTACGTTAACATATATTTCAATAGCTTAGTCCTTAGTCGTAGAAAATCCATGGAATACAGAAAAAAATCCTAGTACACTTCAAATAATTGAAACGTGTACCACTTGATTTCCAGAATCATTCTGAACATTTGTGCAGATTCATTCATCCCCCTCAGTGGCGGATTAACGGGGGGGGGGGGCTTTCGGGCTGAAGCCCCCCCAAAACCTCCAGAGTGTAAATTTTTTCCAATCAAACCTTCAGTTTGAAGCTCGTAAAATATTCATTAAAGCAAGAATTACTCAATACCAGTACTAAGTCTTCAATTGTAACATTAGATCTCATATTTCTATGAGAGGAAAACTAATCGTCAGATAAAAACTTAAGAAAAACATATCTTTTTATAGTGTGGAATTCACACAAAGTTTATACATTAAATCTTGATGAAACATTAGTTCATTGAAAAATTTGTATCTTATTAAAGCTCCCACATTGATTTTCATTCTTAAAAATTGAATAATATGACCGTAATACCGGAATAATACTAGGTCTATGTTCCTTGACAACTGTTGAATACACCAGATTCAGCCATAATTCAATCAAAATTTTCCAATATACTTTAAATTTAAGTTAATTTTATCGCCGATATGGTTCAAAGCACTAATAAAGCTATTTTTTATTTCCCAATCATATTAATAGTTATAGTTCGGGTATGATTGATTATGAAAAATTCAAAAGCTTTCACAATACTTGTTTTCAGTTCACCCCCCCCCCCCCCATCGTCAGTAGCAAACCAGCCACCCCCAAAAACATTTTCTGGATCCGCCACTGATCCCCCTTCTATAAAAAACATTATGAACAATAAAATTCAAATCTACAACTAATAGTTTAAAATCACCAATTTTTTCTATTACTTCTATCAATTTATTTACTTCCCACCCAACACGATGGGAAAACATATTGACCTCTCAACAAATTACAAGAATGAAACATGTTTCAATTAGAGGTCACGCAAATTAATTGCGATTGTAAAATTGTGTCCCACATACCACGATCAAAATATTTTGTATACACGTTGTGCATGTGAGAATTTCTTCACAACGATTATTCGTACTATTTCACGGCCCTGTTGACGTGCTATTAATTCGTATGGGAAAAAGAACGCTGATGTAATAATGCTTCTTTTTCTCTGTCAGAAGAGGTCTTTGTCAATCATTCGTTTGTCAGAGCCAGATAACAATAACAGGCATTTGTCGGCTCGTACACCGTTAAAATTTTGGACAGAGCGAATAATTACTGTATGATTTACCCAACTTGAAGCTCAATCAGAGGTTAGGCCGATGTTGAAACTAGTTCCAAGTTCAGGCTTCTAGTTTTTCAGGTTATTCAATGTCTGATTACTTGAATTATAAAGTTATGCAAAAAACTTGGAATTCAATGTAGGGGTTGAATGGCTCGTTGGGAACTTAGCCACTTACTAGCCAGTTAAACATTTTCTTTGAATGAATGACAGAGCTGAGTACCAATTTATTATTGATTTAACATTAAAATATTCAACATTTATTCACTAATGGAATAACTATTAAACATATTGTGCTATTTGAAGTCATATAGCTAAATAAGTTCATGATCGAATTAATAATCTTCTTTAATTCTGTTATTATATATGTATTTTTTATTGCGGATGATGCCCACATGAGTCCGAAGGCTTGTGCGTGGGTAATGAGGTGAATGGGTGAATGATGAGAAATATTCATGGCTGAATGAGATTCGAACCCAAGGCTGTAGGAAACGAAGCCAGCCAGAGCCCCTTATCTTATCACAGATAAGTGGTCCAACCAACTGCGCTATCAGAGCCGTTTGAAAATTGAAATTTGAAAATTTTAGCTTTCTCTACCATGCAAAAAGCAAGTGTCAATGGTCACTTGAAAATTTTTAAACGCAATAAACTGAAAAAATTTAAAAAGAGGTGCAAAAAAAGGAAAAGAAAAAGAGGTTCATTTAAGAAGAGGTATCTTAAAATTGGAAAAGCCATTTTCTTGAATAATAAAAATATACCCGCCAAACAAAAATTAAAAATCAGAAGCGGATAAAATTGAGTAATTAAATTTAACAAATTGTGGTGCTTCATTGATACTCCTTATATTTTGTCATGAAAAACATCACATACATTATATTTTCCTTCTTTTTCTGCCATTTTTCCATTTTTCTCCTTGCCATTCTTCTTTACCTTTTCCTTTACCAGCAACTTTTAGTTCGCATATTCTATCTCCTGATTTTAGTCTTCTACAGCCTCCGCCATTTTGTAACTCTCTTTCTTATTTTTTATTTTTTTTCCTCCTATTGAAATTTTTAAAAGAAGGTAGGCTGAATGATTCAACTCCTATGAACACACTCAAGTTATTCAAGTATTAACTGGATACCTTATAAAAACCCACACCTGGGTGTCTCATGAATGTAACGAAACTTTTATTTGAAAATAAATTTAAATAATAAGAAATGGCTTTTATTGGTGGGGAGACCCTAACGGGTAGTTCCACCTCGCCGTTTGAGCCATGTTTGAAAAAAGATGGTGGACCTGCTATTTTAGGTGGGTTCCAAACCACCGGGTAAATGAGAATTTCTTCACAACGATTATTCGTACTATTTCACGGCCCTTTTGACTTGTCATTAATTCGTCCTAATAAAGCTTATTGAAGCACGGTCACCAATCTAAGCACAGTCTTTTTGAGCCCTTGTGACTGAGCATCACGATCACATAATCTTACAATATTGTTCCCAAAATTCATATTCTATCCAACTACAAATCATCGAACGATGAATTCTATCTTCTCCATAAGCAACTTAAGCTAGAAAAATAACTGATTGATGAATATCGGACCAATTTTGAAAGAAGTTGCACATGAAAACTATGCCGGGATGTGATATAGCCGAGTGCCGTAGCATGTAATATCTGTTCAATCAGATATAAGCTACGAAACTCCTAGGTGCTCTCTGTAAGGGTGACCGATTGGATTGGCCAGCAAAAAAGACTCTGTTCTCTGCTGTAAAATCACTTTCCGGTGGTTTGGAACCCACCTAAAACTGTAGTCCAACTCATCAATCACTATCATCCAATTCATTACCCACGCACAGGTATCAGACCTATGTAGGTTTCATCCTTGAAAAAAAAAAAACAGTCTCCACGTGAATGAATGCATACATTGCCATCAACATCAAAGATCACGTGACATCATAGTAATGAAAAAGTAGATTGTATCGACTAATTGAGTCGACATACTACTAGCAAGAGACAGCTCAATTCACATAAATAAATCGTTTAATAGCTTTGCTAATTAGTGTCCGCTAGATTGACTATGCAAGCCCATACCTATACAGCGTATAGGATGTAAAACTAGTTGGCTATTTAAGCTACTAACTATTAGCAGAAAGAAAGAAAGAGTGTGAGGGCGAGAGAGAGAGAGAGAGAGACAGAGAGAGAGAGAGAGAGAAAAAAAGAGAGAGAGCGAGTGAGGGCGTGAGAGAGAGAATGAGTGAATATGAACGAGGAGGTAATGGAGTGTAAGAGACCTACTTGCCTACAGGAAATTGAAGTTTGAAAAACTAGCTTTCAATTATTATTATTTATCAAACCACTAGCGATCTTATTATGTAACCAGGTGACATTCTATTAAACATCATTCGCCTTCATAGCGGTTAAACCAGTTGTAAAAAACGTACTTTTGAACTTGCTGTACATTGCCAAAAAAGGGTTAACTGTTGTGTATTTGTAATCGACTAGTTGTTTTGAGAATTTATTATAGAAGACATTTTTCAAACGACATTCCTGCAATCTTATCAGATTATTCTGTCCTTTATCTATATAGGTGACTCTCATGTAGGTCCAATTGTTCAATCAGGCGTTTTATTAGACTATTATATTCTAATAACAAAACTGACACTGTATTTCAATTAAATATATGATTTTCACTCACTTTTATTGGTGATACTGGAGGGATGCATTTCACTTCCAAAGAGAAGCTTCGTCAGTCTCTTTAGAAGTGAAATTCATCCCTCCAGTATCTCCAGTAAAAGTGAGTGAAAATCATATATTCAATTGAAATACAGTGTCAGTTTTGATATTAGATTGTTCATTAAGTATTTCGTCATGGAAAACATCACAGACCATTTTATATTATTTGTTATTTTTTAATTTTTTGTATAACCGTAATAATGATTTTTCGCCGTCATTTTTTTGGAAGATGAAGTCCACATAGGTCTGTGACCTGTGCGTGGGTAATGAGTCCGATGATAGTGATTGATTAGTTGGACCTACAGTTTTAGGTGGGTTCCAAACCACCGGGAAGTGATTTTACAACAGAGAACGAGTCTGTTTTGCTGGCCAATCCAATTGGTCACCCTTACAGAAAATACCTAGGAGAGCGTTGCTTATCCAGTCCGATTGAACAGATACCTGCTACGTCTCACGGCTACCACTTGGGTTTCATGTACTGTACTTGTAGTTTTTAAGTGTAGAAATTGACTAGTATAATACTCTCTGGTCAATCAAGTTTTTCATGAGTTTTTATGTGGAATAAGTTATAATAAATTGAAGATATATGATTTAATATCTATATAAATAAAATTAGAGTTTTGTCTGTACATTTATCAGAATTGTATATTTTTTGGTTATTTTTACGTTTTATACATTAAATAAGCCGAAAATAGTCTTATCTCACTTTCTGTCTGTCTGTCTGTCTGTCTGTCTGTCTGTCTGTCTGTCTGTCACGGCCGCAAAGGTATTTTTCGCGGCCTTCTCCTCAAAAACGAGAGCATCGATCGGGATTTTAGTTATTGAACAGTATTGAAAACATTATTGACAATGTCTTTAGCTATAAAAAACTAGATTAACTTTTTTTTTAACAGAGTAATAAACGTTTAAAAACCAAGTACTGTGCGATTTTGGATACATTTTACGCGGCCTTCTCCTCAAAAACGAGAGCATCGATCGGGATTTTAGTTATTGAACAGTATTGAAAACATTATTGACAATGTCTTTAGCTATAAAAAACTAAATTAACTTTTTTTTCAACAGAATAATAAACGTTTAAAAACCAAGTATTGGGCGATTTTGGATACATTTCTTCCAAATTTTATTACCACATAAGAATAAGAACAAATCACGTAATTTATCATGATACATCAATCAGCTGTTCTCAAATATAAATGGTGGGCGCTTCGCGGCGTTATTTACGCTGTCTGCAGACTTGTGTAGTCGGAGCATTGCAGTCTTTTAGGAAACATATGTCTGGTGAATTAAAGCTCATCTTATGTTTTATCAATTATTTCTTTGTTGAAAAAAAAAATTTTTCTAATTTCAATTTATCAAAACAAAAATTAACATTTTAAGAAGGTGCGGTTTGTGCCACGCTCTTGGGAATTCGCCAGGTAGCACTATTATTACCATGTAAGAAAAAATCACGTAATTTATCATGATATATCAATCAGCTGTTCTCAAAAAATATTCTCTCCGATGCCTCTCACTGAATTGTTTACATTCTAAGTTGTTTACTAAGTTGTTCACACGATACAGTTCTTGTGCGGTACAGTAAATTTGCTGTATCAGTTATTTTGCAGTGCTTTCGTTTGCATGTAAATTTCATATTGTATGTTCACACAATACTGTTTCGACTGGATCCAGTAAAAAAGCTGTTCTAGCCGATTTCTACATTCGGTTTTGTCTTCGAAAACTGTATCGCTAAAATCAGCTGTACCGCAAAATAACTATCCGTATCCGGTGGCACATGTATTGTACCGGTAATGGATATGTTCAAACGATACGCTTATTATGCTGGATGCAGTCTTCAGATCGTCAGCATTGATCTTCTTCATTGATATTCTTCAGCATTGATCTTTTTATTAGTGAATTCCAGTGTCCAGACGTGGAACATATTAATTGTGAAAATTTTATTTCTCTAATATATGAGAGACCCGCCTTGTGGGACAAGACTTAAGATTAATATAAAAATAAAGAGAGAAAAATGTGTGGAATATTGAAACCAGAATTTGCGTACATGATCAAAATTTAAGAGAAACCTTCAGTAAGAAACTTATTTAAAAAATCTCACACAAATAAAAAAAATCCTGGACTGGAGTAAATAAAACTGAACTGGAAGCGCAATGAAAGAAGTAGGAGAGCACAGCAATAAGCAGCAAAGCCGGACCGTGTGAACATCACAGTACAGTTGACACCGTACAGTAAAAAAAACCGTACCGCAAAAAAAACTGTATCGTCTGAACGGGGCCTAAGCTGCTAACAACTTCATGATCGTTGCTATAAAAAAAACCGAATCATATTTAGTGTTATTTCTAAACATAATCCGTACGAAGGACGTGCACAATAGCTAGTTGTTAACTAAATTCTAATTTGTAAAGTTGAAAATATTACTCTAACTCAGAGTAGATAAAACATGAAAACAAAATTTGACAATAAGATGGTAACTCGCTGAACAGTTTCTGTGTCAAATATGGAAATTACAAAAATGAAGTATTTAGCAAGTTATTATTTCGTCAACAGGTCTCTAATATTTATTTATTTCTGTGATGTTTTCCATGACGAACTACTTAATGAACAATCTAATACTAAAACTGACACTGTATTTCACTTTTATATAATGTTTTACTCACATATATTGGAGATGCTTGAGGGATGCATTTCACTTCTGAAAAGAAGCTGATGAAGTGAAATGCATCCCTCAAGCATCTCCAATATATGTGAGATAACATTATATAAAAGTGAAATACAGTGTCAGTTTTAATATTAGATTGTTTATTTATGTATTGTGACAAAATTACAATGGATGTGAAGGAGCAACAGACTCAAGTCCAAAACTGCTCTCTTCACAAATTTTTAATATGAATGTTACACTGTCCAAAATATTGAGGTCAACATAGACTAAAAATTCAGATTTTCTAAAAAACTTCACTCGAAAAATAACAAAATGATTCTTTTTCACTTAAAGACTGTCAATTTAAAAGTTCACTTGAAACAAAACACAAAAAACAATTAAAAATAGTTTATAATATTACATTTTGAAAAAAAGCCTTTGAGTCAAAAAATAATATCTCCTTGCTATGGAAAACAACAAACAAACTGTAATTATTATTAAATCAGTATCATTGTATATTGGTTTCTTGTTGAATATTGAGCTCACAGTTTTTTAGTTCTAAGACCAGTTTTAATCGATTTGTCATCCATTTTGATCAACAATTGTCACTAAGATAAAAATTATTAGATTAATAATTGGTGGACGTGAATGTGATGAAAGAGTTGAAAATCGTTTACAGATTATTGTTTATCTTTCAAATAATTTTCACTGCATTATAAATGATGAATTCTCAAAGATTTCTGAATCAAGTTAAAAGTCATGGGCGCCACCACATAGGGGCAAGGGGGGCCGCGGCTCCCCCCTGGCCCCAAGGAAAAATAACATAACATTCATCACGTATTTCAAAGTTATAGTTTCATAGAAAAAATATTTCAGTGACAAGTATTTAAAATGATTGAAAACTGTTTTACATATAGATTTTGAAGACTTGCCAAGTTTATTCATTTCAAGGCACAAGTTGAAGACACATTGTTTTATTTGCTAGAGAGTTAGAGAATTTAGTTGCTGATTCGATCGAACACGGGGTTGAATCTTTTGATTGAAATCTTTGAACTGCTGTAGATATCTTAACCACAAAACTATTCAACAGAGTAAGAATAATTCTAATTATTTTCTGTCATTAATTTTGAAAATAAATTACTCTACTTTATACTCAGTTTTCGTATATTGTGTATTATTTGTTAAAAAACGTCGAAAGTTACAAACTGATAATGCTATCGCTCAATTTAATGTGATATTTCTATTCAATTTAAAAATAAACTAGAAAATTTTAACTGATCTCATATTCTTTTCATCATATCAGTTTAACTTACATGTAATTGACCAGTGTTGAAAAGTGGACAATTATTATTTCAATCAATGGTGAGAGTATCAATAGGGCAAAATTACCGTTATCTTCAATTGCTGTATTTGGTTGTAATTATTTCATTTGTACTTTACTATTTTCTTTATTATTTTCTTTTTCTACCTATATCTTGTACATGATGTATTCTGAAAATATATTAACAATTACAACCAAATACCAAAACATTGGCAACCAAACCAAATTACCTGTACAATACAGGTGATTGGTTGAATGAATTCAAACCACTTAATTATTAATGTTTATTTTCATTGTGTAGGCTAAGTCGCTGTGTTAAAGGAATTAATTTTATTTCTTTTAATTCATATCATAGATTGAAACTACTGTAACTACTAATATTCATTAAGAGTTGTGTTATTTGCAGTACCGGTATCATACATTTTATTCTGCAGTATCTATTTTATCAATGCAAATAATAAAACTAAAAATAGAACATGATAAAAAGTAGAAATTTATCAACAGGACTGCAAATTCATTATTAAATTAATATTCTTTATCTGTAAAAGAATCCTGATCATTGTGCTTCAAGGTAAAATTTCAAGTGAAACAGGGACCCTAAGATTTTGATCGTACTTTAAAATTGAGTAAAAAGCAAATTTTGGCAAAAGCCTGTTGTATTCACATTGATTGTGTATTAGTGAAATGAATAAATAAAATCAAAATAAAAAATGAAATAAAAATAAAAAATTTTATTCTGCTTTAAAAACGTTATTTAGGCTGTATCATTAATTTACTTAATGTGTTGTATGCTATTTCACAAAATACGCTTTCGTTTTTTATACTTATTTAATTAAAAAACTATAAAGTACAGTATATAAATATATAAATAATATATAATATATATATAAATATATATACAACTATAAAATAATCAACATGATAATTGCTGATATAATGAGAAAAAAGTAAAAATATTTTGAAAAGCGGTTAATATTTTTTATGGAAATATAGGTTAGAAAATAGGTACCCATGTATCAAATAATGTTACTTACTGCGACTTTCATGTTGATAAGATGAGAGCTGTAGGTACTCAACACAAGCAAACTTCACCGGTGGTGGATGTTGGAGGTTTGATGTGTGCTAATATGCGTATCCACCATTTATATAGTGTGCGCGATAAGTTAGGAGGTTGCTGCAAGTTGGAAGGAGATGAAAAAGAAGACGAAGAACAAGAGGAGAAGCGAATATCAAGTCAAGAAGAAGGAGGAGGAGGTGAAGAAGGAGCAGAAGAATAAAAAGTAGAAGAGACGATGAAGAAGAAGGGTGGCTACTGAACGGGATGTGCGTACGGTAGGCAACAGGTCCAGAAGTCGCGCGATCAACAAGTATAACACTGTTTATTGCGTGAGGTATTACGCAACGCGACTGTCTCACCCTACATCGGAGCTTGCTAGTTTACTATCTCACTCGAACCTCTCAGACGCACGCACGCAACTATTTACACACATGAATAATTATTACACATATGTTCACGTGTTGCGTGAAAGCTTAAACTTGTGATATATCAACTGTGCACACTCTTGATAGCTGGAAATATTTTTTCAAAGTTTGGTTTGGAAATCGAGCTTATTGTTGGATAATTTTTGTACACCGTCACAATACTAATAACGGAACGGGTTCTTAATAAACACGATGAGCAGAAAGAGCTTTTGGGCGAATAAGCGTTCCGCTATCCGCTAAACTGTACCTAGACGTTCAAAACTCTTCATTGAAAATGTACTACATCCATGTATTGCAAATAGGCCTAGGTAGCCTAATTATAAAAATAAACTTAAACCCACACGAATAAATCTGATTACATTATTTAAGATATATTTCGATTATATTACTGATTAAATTATTTAAAAATTTAGGTGTTTTTTGTATTTTAGGGGTAAAACGGTACTCCCACGACTGACAAAAGCTCGAAGTTCGAATTCAGCGCTCTGAAATACATATTATATAGAGCAACTTTTATAATTTTGTTTTGGAAAAGCCTCCTTTTAACCGGACAATAATACTTTTTATTTTATTACTTTTTTTTGAGAAAATTAAAAAACAAATTTTGGGGGTCTGCTCAAACTTTTTCAATTACAGCACATATCAAGTTCCATATCACTGTAAAGAGCAAGAAAAATTCTACAAAATGATACCACCCTCTAGCGTGATTGCACCAGCTGCTAGAGCAATTTAAAAATGTCGAATTTCAAATTTCCCCAGAAATTTGAAGTGGCTGTAACTCGTTGACAGATTGGAGTAAAAATCTAATATTACGTACGTTTGTTAGTCTCATCACTCAGTATGAGTTTATCAAATTTCATCAAAATCTAAGATGGTGACCGAAAAAAGTGTGTTGATTTGACGTGGAATGACCCTCCATTGATTACTCTATTCATTTAATCAATTAAATCTTTTTAATATTTTTGAAATTAAATTTTTGGAGTCATTAATTTTTTATCTCTAAAATATTTCATAATGATGACATTTATTTAATATTTAAGTTTCATATTAATTTTGCATTGAATATTTCAAAATAAGTGCTGTAGGGACTTAGTGAGTTTAAACACTTATTATTTAAGTGATGGCCATTTCGCATCGCATTAATATGCTTCTTTTCAGACTCGGCTGACGGCCTACTCATTGTTTTTATTATTGTCTTCTGGTGAGACTGGTTTTTCAGATTGAACTGGTATATAGGGAATTAGTTCATCATAAATTACAAACTACATAGTATTACCAGTATTAGTAGTAACTGCAAAATTTCATGGAAAAGTTCACTGGAAGATTGTACTTGTAGTAATGTATTGGTGGTTTGTACTGGAACCAGGTTTTCAAGATGATTAGATTAGATTAGATTAGATTACTTTATTAATGATAAATTTACAATTTTTGTTTTCAAACGTGTGCTTACATAAAATATTTTAACATCACATATAAAGCAGACCTGGATGATACTATTTACATTTTGTTGGAAATATTAACATTGATCTAATGGGTAGAGCTAATGAAATGAAATTCTAAGTGATGCATTCACATGAAAAGGCGAAGTTTGGACAAATTCGTCCATTCGAACACTTAACCTTGATGATATTTATATTTGATATTTATTTATAACATCTTACGTTGCCAGGTCTAGTAAGACCTATGGCAAACACTAATAAATATAACCTAAAATATAAAATATTACATTACATTAAGTAATTATAGTTGAAATAAACTAAAAAGATTAATTAAAAGAAAAAAAATATATTTAGAAAAAAAATGATGAGGGAGATAAGATAAGATTACTTTATTCATGTAAATTTACAAATTTCCATTGTGACTGATAACAAATTATCATAGCACTATAAATAAATTGAAAAACATGTAATTGTAAAGTACGAATATTAAACAATGTAAAACTAAGTAAAGCATTTACATAATAAGGGCGGTGTCTAGACAAATATTCGTCCATTCAAAATAAACTTTAATGATTTCGGAGTGGGATTTTTGATTGAATTCCAGATTCTCAAATCTTATAATTTAAATATATAACTTCATGAAAACTTTGGAGTAGGGTACATGAGTTATGTCTGAGAAAGGTATCCTTCTCAGAGGTTGATACATTATTTGAAACCCAATTCCCTTATTGATAAGCCAATGATGGAATATGCCAATATATAATACATAGGCCTACCTTTTAGACAACATAGATTGAATTGAACATGTAATTCCACTTAATCCTCATTCAGTCTTCACAATTTCGACAATTGGCATTTCAGAAATAAATTAATTATTGAACGTAAACAAATATCGAAATGTCGACAGCGTGAATGGCGGATGAATGGGATATGTCAGAGAAGCCGCTTATCGATAATGTATTCAAACCTGATGCGCAGAATGATTGTCAGGATTATTTTGATCAAAACGAAACTAACCTTACCCAACCCAACCTAACCTTTTATTCGATTTCATCGACCCAATAGCCTACTTATGTTGTTATTTGTTGCAAAATTTCAAGGTGTAAGGCAGGAGAATTTAAAAGTAGGCTAGCAGAAGTGAGCAAAATTTAAGATCATTTACAATTTTTTTTAAATGGATCAATCACTGTTCAATGATAGTAGTATCTGAAAATTGCAGTACCGTAAAGGAATATATTCTCCTTTGATTTTAAAATCATTATGTAATAATTTGTCAACTACATGATACTACGACCACTCTATTGCTCCTGAAGGCCTCAGAAGTGCTGAAATGGAATACTTATATATTTCGATACTGGTAGTGAAAAATTTCATTTTCCACATATTAAACACTTTTCAAAAATTATTTACTTTTATCTTAGTATCCACCTAGACTCGCTTCTCCTTCTAGTGAAGAAAATTGATTTTTAAAAGTTCTCTCTAAACTTCCTGATGGAGTTCAATATAAAACCAAACAAAAAATGAAAGTATTGGTTTATCAAGAGTAGTATTATTATTGAGCTTTACTGCTAAAATACTAATAGGGCAAGAGAGTTGAGACTATATAGCGGGTAGGATTGTTGGTTGTTTTTTAGATTACGTCTTGGAGACTCCAGTTAGCCTAAGGAGTATAAGACAAGTCAGGTCAACATTTATACTCTTATACACTAGTTACTATATAGTTACCATAGGAACAGTGGTTCCACTAGTTACCATAATTATACTATATCAATTAGTTGCGGTGAGGCTTAATCTTGATGTGAAAGGAACTCTTGTACAATATAAAATGCTTTATCAACTAAATATTTTGAAATTGTTTTTTTAAATATTTCTATATTTTCAAGACTCTTTAAAAACTGCGGTAGCTTGTTGAGAGTTTCCTACCTATATAACTAGGTTTTTGTTTCAATAAGCTATACTATTGCGACTCACCAAAATCTCCTCGACTTCTTGTATTAGAAAGGTTTCCTTGCCCACCCAAATTTTTGTTCATTCCTATATTAAAATATTTTTAAAACACAAATAGAGTGCTGGACCCACCCAAAAAATGTCGTAGAGGTCCTCTAGAAGAATACCTCATTTCCTGTGATTAATCTAGCATAATGCCAATGAAATCTCTGAGTAAGATAAGATTTTTCCAATGTTGACAAAATTATACAACTTAATAGGCAAAAAGAAAAATCTCATCCTGTAATTTAGCACGTTATCAATGGAGTTAATGACCAATTATCAAGGTATCAAGCTCTTAAAAAGTGGAAATAAATGAAGCGTTGAATGTCCCCACGTACTTATTCCAAACAGTTTGTAATTGAAGTTAAAGTAACATGTTAACAGTTCAAATTCATGACATGTTACATGTACATTAAATCCAATAAGGCAAGAAGCGACCTCGCTTGCTTTTTTATGGCCATCTGAGTATTTGCTTGTATATCTTGACCCGAATAGTAATCAAACGCTTTTGCTTTCATTCCAAGAAAGATCAGCTGGAGACGAATTAACATTTTTTCTATGGTCATTTGTTACACGAGACCCGGAATACAGACGTATCATTAATTTAAATGGAATACGACATAAGCCTACTTCATCACAGGTAAATTGCCTTACATATTTCAGAGTTTGCCATAAAGAAAGATAGACGTATAAAGTTTCAAAGTGAATGAATTTGGAATATTTAATTCATATTTTCTATAAAATAAATATAATAAGAAACCTAGATATTATAAGATATACTTTGCATATGCCCACTCTATATCTCAATATCGAGGTATTGCAGCTTATGACACACACTTCAGGAAACTATTTATTCTACAAAATCACGTGATTAAAGCCGCTTTAGGAAGACCTAGAATATATCCAAGCAGAGAAATATTCAAGGAAATAAAACTACCCGCCTTAAGACAAACCTATAGCCTATGTAAAAAACGCAGTACGGTACTACACAAACGCAGTACGAAATAGACTACTCATACGACACCATACGATTCACAAACACTAATAATAATTATAGAGATTTCATTCAACTCACTGTAAACAGACATTAACTGCCGTATTATTGTAACTACTTAATAAATAAGTTACCAATAAATTTCATTCACGATGAAATTACAAAAAAATTACATAACGAAATAGACATGTGGATTGATAGAAATATTTACTTCAATTTAACACTTTAAGAAATTAATAATATTTATTCAATAACATCATATTTTCCTGAATTCAACTTCTCTTTCCTTTCTTTCTCTATCAATCATCTTAATATCATTTACTTCATCACTACCTTATTATTATTATTACTTTAACTGAAAAATGTCAATTTTTTATATACTGCACACAGGCTTCGCCTTGCAGTTATATAACTATTATATTAACCATAGCAAATAAGAAAGTACGATACAAACCTACGAAATATTTATATTCGAGTTTTGTACTAATTTGTATAATTGTATAAATTTGTATTTGCACCTCTAAGCTGCTGTTCAATGTTCAAATTTTCAATATTAGACTGTTTCTAAATAGTTTTTTTAATTCTTTCAATCCTATGAAAATCCATTTCAAAAGTTATTGTACGTCGCTATAACTATCGGATCTGATAGTTGTTAGTCTTTATAATACTATTAGACCTATCATTAATGAACATTGTACAAAATAATAAAGTCATCTGAATCTGAATCTACTCGCAAAAGTTTGAAATTAAATTCTTGGATTTTTTGTTCCATAACGATCTGCTATAATATTAGCTTTTTGTTGTAAATTTACCGACTGACTGTCGTTAAATTTACAACAAAAAGTTAATAGTTTCTAATTACTCTATGTGGATAAGTGAGGAGAGTCCGGTAGGTGGCATTTTTCTGCTATCTGGGAAGAATGGGTAGACTATCATCGTTCCAGAATGTGAGTGCCCCCCGATATCTGATCTGCATTAGGTAACTTAGCACAGAAACGGCCACATTATTGTTACCGTTTAGAAGTTGTCTTGAAGCAGGCTTCTGTGGACAGAGAGTGAGTGTATGAGAGAAAGAAAGAGCATGATAAACAGAGAGTGAGGAGAGAAAGAGCAACACTTCAAAGCAGAAATGTAATCACAGTGAATCCAGGTTAGGAGATCTTTCAATCGATAAATCTCTTTTTGGAAATGAAACTTGCCTCGTGTGTGGACACAGCGAACTGTTATCACAACGGATAAGAGTGAAAACTGTTAACGGAGAAGAAACATAAAGAATAAAGAGTGAGAAGGATGGAAAAGCAGAAGGAGTATTCGAAGAAGAGAAGAAGTCGAATGCTTTAAATATTCAAAAGTGGTTGACAGCGAAAATTCACTGCTACAAATTTAAGACCGATTGATTGTTTTCTTTGATTTGCTGTTCCATGACGAACAGCGTTGTTAATATTAATTTGTTATGGTGTTGAAGATCCATCTTGTTCCCACTAATAAAATAAAAACTTAAAAAACACTTTCAAGTGGAAATTATGACTCACGTTATGGCTTGACGGCCGTTTCACTCTGTTGTCAAGAGCATCGTCAGGCGACCCACTACTTTCACTACAGAGTGAAACGGCCGTCACGCCATGACGTGACTCATCATTTCCACTTGAAAGTGTTTTTTAAGTTTTTATTTTTTATTAACTTGTTAAGTGAATTCAACGACTTGCAGTCAAATTTTTATTAAGAATAAGTAGTATTTTACTACTAGGTCGAACGTTTTCCAATCGTGGAGATTCATTCTCATTCTCATGATTGTTTTCATTGGTTAAAAACAACTGATTGTCAGAGTTGCATGAGTCGAGAGCTTGTAGACGGGTGTAGAGCTCTAGAGGAGCTTCTAGAGCAACTTTCATAGCACGTCTAGCTAGATTCTACACAGTTTCCAGCTCTCAATTCGTCCAATTTTTGTTTTTTTTTTTCAAATAAGTATATGATCATTTTTGTTTGGGGTTTCGCACTGAGAAAATAAATTCTTTATTTCTTCTTTTTCTTCGTCAAGTGCGCTATTCTTGCTTTCCCCTGAAAAGGTGGAACTATGAAATGACGATATGAACGAATGGGAGCGAAAGAGGGGGATAGGAAGGAGTGAAGAAGAAAGTAATAATAAAAAATATGATGATAATGATGACCATAGAGTGAAAACTACTGTACACTCCCAGTGGTGTATTAAAAAAAAGAGTAGCAACTCCCCATTTTTGGAAACAATATTTTCATGGTCACTGCTCTGTTCATGCAAATTTTTGGTATTGTACTTCTCTTTGCTAATACAGCGGCATTTTTCTTCTCCTTTTTAAAATTGGTTTTCTTCTTCATTGATCATTCAGCAGTGAGTAGCTAATTTTCTAGGCTCATTCTGCACCACTGCAATCATTCCAGTTGTCCCTGATTGTGATTTTGTGAAGTGCTCAACTATTTTGATATGACCATTTATTTTGTAGCAACTAAGGATGTATAATGAATGTGTTAAATGAACAAAACAAAAATTATAATGAAAAATAGTAGGCCTAGAAGTAGGTTAGAAGATTATTGTATTGGATATTATTAGGGCTTTAAAATGTTATCCATTGCCGTGAGAAAATTTTTTTTCATCAATTATTTTGTAAAATATAGGGGTTCAAAGTTGAAATTTTTTTGGGGCAATTGATCTATTCTACGAGTGATTTTAATCTTTTGATAAACTTTCTATAACTAAAAGACAAATCGAGTAATAAAATGACATAATTTTTATTTCAATCTAACAAATAGTTTTTTTTTAAATAAATTTTAAAACTAAAATCTTTTAGATTTATAAAATTTTACTTCGAAAAAACGAATTGTTTTATCAGAGTAAGAAAATCCATTTAAAATCCATTGCCATGAGAAAAAGTTTTTTCCATAAATTATTTTGTAAGATATGGGGGTTCAAAGTAAAAAATTGTCTTTTTTGGGGGCAATTGATCTATTCTACAAGTGATTTTAAACTTTTGATAAACTTTCTATAATTAAAAGACACATTTCGAGTAATAAAATGACATAATTTTTATTTCAATCTAACAAATAGGTTTTTTAAATAAATTTTTAAAATATCAAATTTTTACAGATTTAAAAAATTTTATTTCGAAAAAATTAATTGTTTCATTAGAGTAAAAAATTGTCATTTTATTTATCAAGGTGACAGTTATAGAAAATTTATTAAAAGTTTAAAACCACTCATATTTTACAAAATAATTATGAAAAAAACTTTTTCTCACGGCAATGGATAACATTTCAAAGCATAACAAATAGGTTTTTAAAATAAATTTTTAAAATACTCAAATTTTCACAGATTTTAAAAATTTCATTTTGAAAAAACTAATTGTTTTAGCAGAGTAAAAAATTGTCGTTTTATTTCTCAAGGTGACAGTTTTATAGAAAAGTTTAAAACCACTCATATTTTACAAAATAATTGATGAAAAAACTTTTTCTAACGGCAGTGGATAACATTTCAAATTAATAATAATATTCAATGCAATTGAATGCCCTAATAATATTCAAAGAAAGAATTTTCGAAAAAAAATATGACCAAAAGCCCTGCGCCCAGCCTTAAACGAGCTAGACTACTGGTTTTATGAGTCTAGATTGATCTCAGAGAGCTCTCTGGTTTTATCGCAATAAATGTTCCAGTTTGGACGGGTCTAATAAATCATTATAGTAGGAAATAATCTCAGTGAAAGGAAATTCGCAAATGATCGAATCTATATTCAAGTTTGTAACTGTTTTACATAAACCAGCTCGTATTTCATGAGGCAGTTAGTTACCTGCTCAGTCACATGTGTTCAAATTTCCGGCGACTCTCCCTCGTAATAATTCCACCTTCACTGTGTTATCAACTTTTTCTTGCCCCACACAATTCTTAACCTATTCTTTGAGTGTGTGTTTATCGGTCAGCTTATTTTGTAAACGTTCTCTTGACCCCGTTGCCGTGGGAATGGCGAATTCGTCTTGAATGTGGAAATTGCTATGAAGGTAAGGTCGTCAAGGCGAATGACAGGTCTGTGATTCAAGTTTGTCAACTGGTTTTGATCAATGAAAAATTGTTAAAGGTTGGAAAGTTCACATCTAATCACACACCAGATCCAGTGTTTTTTTGATAATTTAAAAAATTTATTACTCTCATCAAAGTTTTTTATGTCTTATTTACGACTTTCTACTTGTTTTGTGCGTAGTTCTCAAATGAACTATTGCAGATTAATGAGAAGAATTAACGCCAAAGGTATCTGGATCACAGAAAAGACAGAAGAGTCCCTGTTTTTCTCATTATCTAGGTAACATACATCTCTGGATCTAGAGATTTATTATTAATATAATAATAATAATATTTTTTTTTATTGCTGATGATGCCCACATGAGTCCGAGACTTGTGCGTGGGTAATGAGGTGAATGATTACACATAAATGCCTAACGGTGGAGCGGGATTTGAACCCACGACCACTTAATATAATAATAATAATAATAATAATAATAATAATTTATTTGCCAGAACATTTATAAAAAAAAGAAGTTAAATACAAATACATTAATTCAATGAAATGTTTCCACATAACAATATGAAATAATAATTCATCCTGGCACTGCCGGCAAGAAAATAACTGAGCGCCTGCTGCGAGTTAACAAATAAAAATAAATCTTAGGAGAAAAACATTGATATCTTTGAAAAAAAAAACATTTTATGGTTTATCACTTTTTCGGACGCTATTCTTCAAGTTAGACTTTTGAAAATGATTCTAAATTTTGTGAATAAACATTGTTTTGAAGGTTCTCAAACCTAAATCCAACTGCGACTTATAAATTCACCTTTCCTTGACATGGGCAACCATAATTGGAAAAGTTTTTCAACTCTATAATATGCTACCCTTATACTAAATCCACTTCTTGATGAATCCTTACTGTTGCATTTGTAAATTGAAGCTGACCTGAAACAAAAAGGAATGCTGAATCAGTCAAAACTCCAACGACTTTGAAATCAGTTATTATGATAAATAATGAATTATAATTTATATATTACAATAAATTATGATACACTGTACCTCGACCTTTCTCAGAAAATTCTTGTGTATTCATATTTTTTATTGCTCTGCTTATTTATGTGTATGAGTTTCAATATTTAGGGAAGTGATAGCCGAGTGCCGTAGCAGGTATCTGTTCAATCAGAGATAAGTTACGAAACTCCTAGGCGCTCTTTGTAAGGGTAACCGATTAGATAAGCCAGCAAAAAAGACTCTGTTCTCTGCTGTAAAATCACTTCCCGGTGGTTCGGAACCCACCTAAAACTGTAGGTTCAACTCATCAATCACCATCATCCAATTCATTACCCACGCACAGGTCTCAGACGTATGTGGGCTTCATCCTCCAAGAAGAAGAAGAAGAATATTGATATATGAAATTTTAAATAAAATATTGATAGGTAGCTTACTTGTTGAAGTTGGTCAAATTTGCTCAAGTGTTTGACCTATGTGTCCGTTATAGGAATTATAATGGAAATTTATTATAGATCATGTATTTAAATGTTTATAGGAAAATATAGAACAGAACAGATTATTGAATATAGAACAGATTTCGATTGGAGGGTTACATTATATAATTTTTAATTTTTTATAATTTATTAATTAAATTTGTAATTTATTGAGTATAGTAGGCTATTAGAAACACTTCCATGTGATTAAAAATATGGATTTCCATGTCATTCGGACTTTATTTGCCAGAACCAGTGAAATAAAAACGCTTGTTGTCCCCCTTCATCGTCGGCGCACCCTAAAAATCTGATGGCTATAGCAGTTTAGCCAAAGGAATATTTATGCATCTTACATTTTAACATATTGTTCGCATAAGCATAGAGAGCGGAATTTGGTATGCTGAAATAATTCTATTCAGAGAATTAATCTCTAAAACTTCTCAGTACCTACAAGAGGATCACTTGAACAGTTATAGTAAGCCTACTATGAAGTAAAAATTAGGCACAATTTAGGAAAGGAAAGAGAACAAGTTCTTCATGAGAACAAGCGGAGGTTTGCCGACATGAGGCGTAATCTATAGAATCACACTTGGTGAATTTGTTGACAAAGAAATGAAATATTTGGCACAAATGTATTCATCTATCTCCTAGCATTGAGACTCCTAGGGGATAGCATGTGACAAGTCAATAAAATCTCCATCTTGTCAGAGATGAGAAAAGCTTTTCAAATATTTATTATTGATATAAAATATTCTATATTTATTACGTTTAACTATGAGGATTTGATAACTATGTCTTTGATTAATAAATTTTGATTTGATTTCCACAACCTGATCGTAAGCTACATAATAATAAGTTTAACTACAAAAATTTGTAACTGTCTTTTTTTTGAGGATGAAGCCCACATAGGTCTGAGACCTGTGCGTGGGTAATGAGTTGGATGATGGTAATTGATGAGTTGGACCTACAGTTTTAGGTGGGTTCTGAAACACCGGGAAGTGATTTTACAGCAGAGAACAGTGTTTTATTTCTGGCCTATCTAATCGGTCACCATTACAATTTGATTAATAAATTTTTATTTGATTTCCATAACCTGATCGTAGGCTACAAATAACAACTATAAATTCCCCAGCACTATCTAAATTATCATTCCAAAGCAATAAATCTGTCGAAAATACACAAAATTTAAAGCTATTACGTTGTAAACGTGAATAACATATTAAACAACAGTTTAGTTCAGTGATGTTTTCAAATATACTATTACGAGAAATGGAAAGCGTTGGATTAGTTATTCTGAGCATAAAAATATCCTGAATTCCGAAATTTCAGTTTCAAGGTCTGAATTTTAGGAATTTATTGTATGAATTCATTGTACTGAATGTTTGATTTTATTGTATAATGGCTCTTATTACTTTTCATTCTCTGCTGTTTTAAATATCTCGATCTCGTTAATGCATTTCAAGAGTCATGATATTATTGTAGTTTTTTTCTGGATGGAGTGAGGTGGGGTGGGGATAGGTTCGTTTTTCATTGCAGTGAACTGGACTCAGAGCTATCGCTCTGAGAGAGCAAGCCCTCGCCCGAACAGTGGCGAACACGGCCGGCTGTAGCCGAAGCGAGTTGATGGGTCAAGTCAGCGTTCATGTTATTGTTTGAAGTTTGGTTTTGATTCGGTCAATCTGTCGGCAGTTCGTTGTTTTTATAACTTTGTTTCTATTTTTTCAAGTTCTTTAATTTTTATCCGTTTGTTATATGGTTAATTTGTTAAGTGTAGGCTATACGGTTAATTTAATTGAACGTCTGTGTTGTTCTGGGCTTTAAACACAACATAATTTTTTTTTGTAATTGGAGGGTAATTTTTGGAAGGGAGGGGGGTTTAATTGCGAGGAGAGCTAGCCTAAGGTACGTTTTGAGACTACGCCCCTGATAGTTATTATGGTAACTAGTGTATAAGATAGTATAATCTGACAGATAGTTAATCTAACTTGTCTTTTACTTCATAACTGGAGTCTCCAAGATGTAATCAACAAAAAAAAATATTTTCGGAGGATGAAGCCCACATATTTTATTCCTAACAAGGAACAACTTTGAAATATTTAATTTTTCCATGATTGAAAAAAAATACCATTTAAAAAAACGTAGGAGGAGGAGGAGAAGTAAAAGAAGGAGAAAAAATATAAAAAGAGATGTAGGAAGAAAAATTAGAAGGCAAAAACTAAAATAATAGCATGGAAAAAGAGCGAAAAGGACAAAAGAGGAGGTGGAGGAGAAAAACTGCAATAATATCATGACTCTTGAAATGCATTGACGAGATCGAGATATTTAAAATAGCAGAATTATTAATTTAAGTGTTATTTGTGGGCCTAAAAACGGTTTTCAAGTGGAATTTCACAATTTTTCAACCATTTTCACTCTATCTACTTCTTTCACGGTACCGCATCCTCCTTATAATTAATTAACATTCTACCTTTACAAGACCGCATGACCTTCGATAAAGTTCGGAATCGTTCCAAGTTCAAAATTCTAATTGAAATTAAATGCCCAAAAAGTTCAACAACTTCTTCAAACTGGTTCGAAGCAATTTGCCTGAGGTTTGTTTACGTATGCTAATGATCTGTAGCAGTCAGTCAGTAGTAACATTGCCGTTGGCTAAGTGACCTTGACAAAAAACTTGTGCTTAAAACAACTTTTTACGCACAATTATTTTGCGGCGATAGTGAAGTCCTAATAAGCACAGAGTTACTATCTCTTTAAACCTCTTATCTTTAACTTGGTTTATTAAAATTTTGAAGTTAATTCTTGTAATTTTGTATGTAGATGGTTGAATATTGTATGCAATATGAATCGATATTTTTTCAAGACGTATGTTTTGAAAAGTAATTGAGATTGCAGCTGTAAAAAGTAACATTTGTTTGGATCCTTTAATTTGTTTAATTTTGTACGAAGGTAGTAGAGTTTTGTATGTAATAAAGATCGATATTATTTCATGATTTTGTATGTTTTACAATGTAATTATTGAGATTGAAGCTGAAAAAAATAACATTGGTTTGAACTAATGACTATCTTTCCAATAGTGTTAGGACCCAGCTTTAAACCATAATTGAACTATTTTCAAGTATTTAAATTTTTACTGCTGGAAAGTGATTCAAGTCTACTCTACTCGCGCTTTACTTCTGACAAATAGGAGAGAGACTTGTCTTATGAAACGGCATTTCAGGTGTCGACATGTTATTATCGTTTGCACATTCTTTCTTGCTGATTTCAATGAACTAGAATCGGTGCTGTGTACATTATACCGACTATGTGCCGCCTTCAGATACAATAAATCAAATAAACTGCAATAAGGAGATAAGACAAGGAAAAAAATATTTGGCAGAGGTGAAACAGAAGAACAAAGGAAATAAATGAGAATAGAAAAGATAAAGAAGAAGAAGAAGAAGAAGAAGAAGAAGAAGAAGAAAAGAGGAGGAGGAGGCTTAAGAAATGGTGAGATTCTGGTCGATCCTTTGGCTATTTTGGACAGGTATACAAGAACTGGACTTCTGTGTCAGTAATCTGTTTGTGTGACCTGCTCTGACGATGATTATGATGTCGGTGATGTGGTCACACACTTATTGGTGAGTAAAGCAAATTATAATGAAGCTGGAATGCGATAGTCAAACTGAATTATTATTGACTGCTAATTCACTGTTGACTGCTTTATCGACTACTATAATAGGTTATGATTATTATTGGAAAGCCAGATATGTGCAGGGGCGTAGCCAGGGGTTCATGGGACCGGAAACCACCCTCCCCACCCTGGAAATGACTCCAGCACCAGATAGAATTCATGTTGACGCAAAATGTGTGTTTAATGGAAGGATTTATGTCCAGAAATGCTCAATTTGCGTTTTTGAAGGGTTATTTTTCAATTTTTTTCCTGGAGGAAGACCCCCGGCCCCCCCCTTTGATGAACTCAAGTAACAGGAGACATGTCGAGACGCTTTCCAATATCTGGGCATCATGGAAGTCATCATTTATGCAAGTCAACTCCATTTGCAGAGAGGTACAGATGTGCATACATATGCCACACATCAGGCAGATAACTATGTACTTCCAAGGCACCAAACTGCAATCTTCAAGGAGAAACCATCATACATTCATTGGCTGTAGGCTGTGGAATCATCTACCCAGGGCAATTAAAGAGCTGAATTGTGCAATATTGAATCTACCCAAGGCAATTAAAGAGCTGGATTGTGCAATATTGGAAACCATGGAAAATCAACTTAAGCAGCTGGAGTGTGGTGCTGGAACTTCAAGCAGCAACCAAGAAGTAAGTAAAACTTCAAATTTTCCTGAAATAGTCATTTCAGAAAAGTCAATGATGGATGCTAAGGAGGAAGATCTCCAGAAACAGTCAGTAGTTATACCTTAGCACACTGGACTGCCTACCTATGATGGAAAAACATCTCTAGAGGACTACCAAACACTGTTTAAGTCAGCAGCTGAGTTCCAGGGGTGGTCACCAGCAACAAAGGCCTGAGGATGAATCTCCAAGGTGAAGCATTGGCGATTGTTCACTCAATACCATCAACTGAGAAGTGGAGTTTCAATGAGCTGTGGAGATGTGATTTGGCAACAAACACCTGGAAAAGTAGTACTGATCTCAACTAAATAATAGGGTGCAGAGACCCAATGAATCCCTGCAAGAGTTTGAGGCTGACATCACTCCACTTGTTAGGACTGCATATCCATCTGCTGATGACAACACATATGAGTCTTGCAATAGAAAATTTTTTGAATGGATTGAGAATACCAGAGACCCAGCAGTCCATCAAACTGGCCAGACCCAAGACATTGAATGATGCTTTGGCCCAGGCATTGAAGTTTGAAGCAGTATGGCAGTCAGTACCAGGTCATTCTAAGGTATGGGCTATGGAGGCTGATGTCATGGATGCAAGCACAATCCAGAAGATAGTTGAACAGTTTCTGGAAAAGTTGAGATCTAGGAAGAAGGAGGTTCAATGCTGGGCATGTGGAAAAATTGGACATGTTAGAAGCAAGTGTACCACCAAACCAGGTGAGAAGAAGGAGCAGGTAAACTAAAGAGGGTTGATAGGGAGGGGCAACTGTCAACCCAAAAGCAGAAGGCCCCAGTAAGAAAAGCAGAGGTGGCATCTCTTGCTGGCAGCAGAAGTAGTTTGTATATAGATGGCATTGTCGATGGACAAGCAAGACAACTACTTATTGACACAGGAGCTACCATGACCATCCTGAATAAGAGTGCAGTCTGTGATAAGAAGAAATTAAGTCAACAAGGTGGACACTCCATACAGCTACAGGGGATTTGGCTACAGTTTTTGGGGAGACAGCTGCTACCCTCCTTATTGGTGGCAGTAACTTCAAGCATCAAGAGTTAGTGGCAGATATACAAGAAGATGTTATACTTGGGATGGATTTCTTCAACAAGTTTGGTCTCAAGTTGGACTTTAATAAGAAAATTGTTGTAATTGGAGAAGAAGAGGTCATACTTCACCCAGGGAAGCCAAGCAGTAGCAGAGTATTGTTCCTCACTGACATCACCCTACCAGCAAGAAGCCAGGTTGTGGCCTATGGGAGAATACAGAATGACATGGAAGAAGGGCAGCGTGCACTATTGGAACCAGCAGGACAAGAGGACAACTTGCATCAAGGAGTCTTAATGGCAAGAACTTTATTTTGGTCCAGCAACAAGTTCCCAGTAAGCATCATGAATGTGAATGACTACAAGATCACTCTAAAAGGAGGAAGCATGCTTGGACACTGTTCAACAGCCTCATCAGTGGTGAGAAAGATCCAGAAGTTTCAGCAAGTGAACCAAGGACTTCCGAAGGAACTTCAGGAATTCACTTCTACCACCTGAAAGGACCTACAGCTGAGCAAGCCACCAAAGTGAGAGACTTCATCACCAGATACCAGCATGTCTTTGAAATTGGGGCAGGTCCAAAAGGTAGAACAAGTATTGTACAGCATGCAATAGAAACTGGTGATGCTAGGCCCATACATAAAAATTCATGGAGATTACCATTAGTAAAGAGAAAGGAAGCCAGGAAAGTCATGAAGGAAATGGAAGAAGATGACATCATAGAACCTTCAAACAGTCCTTGGGTTTTTCCAGTGGTGCTGGTGAAGAAGAAAGATGGATCATTAAGATTCTGCATATACTATCAATTGCTGAATAATGTCACCAAAAAGGACAGTTATCCTCTGCCAAGGATTGATGACACATTAGACAGCCTTGAGGGATGTAAACTATTCTCAACACTAGACCTCAAGAGTGGGTATTGGCAAGTAGGCTTGAAGCCAGAGGATAAAGAAAAGACTGCTTTCTCAATAGGTGAAAGTCTTTGCCAGTTCAAGGTAATGCCATTTGGGCTGTGTAATGCTCCAGCTACATTCAAGAGGCTAATGGAGAGTGTGTTGAGAGGATTGTCTTGTGAGACCTGTTTAGTTTACTTGGATGAAATAATTGTTCTGGGAAAATTCTTCAGTCATCTACACAACCTGGAGCAAGTACTCCAGAGGCTGAGGCAGGCAAATCTGAGACTGAATCCAAGGAAGTGCAACCTGTTTAGAAGACAAGTCAACTATCTAGGACATGTTGTGTCTGATGCTAGAGTTGCCCCAGATCCAGAGAAAATAGAGGCTGTAACCAAGTGGCCAGTTCCAAATGACAAGCATTAAGTGAGAAGCTTTCTTGGTTTATGCACTTACTATTGGCAGTTTGTGAAGGGTTTCTCCAACATTGCTAAACCTCTGACCAAGTTGACTGAGGACAAGAGCAGCTTTGTTTGAGATGAAAACTGTCGCATTTGATGAGCTGAGGCAAGCACTGGTTGATTCTTGGTTACCCTAAGGCAGAAGGAAAATTAATCCTGGATACAGATGCTAGTAATGTGGCCATTGGAGGAGTACTTTCTCAGGAGCAGAAAGGAGTGGAAAAGGTCATTGGATATTTCAGCAAAGTATTGTCAAAACCTGAGCACAACTACTGTGTCACCTGCCGGGAGCTTCTAGCAGTGGTTAAGGCTGTTGGACACTTCCACAAATATCTTTATGGAAGATATTTTCTCCTGAGGACAGACTATGCAGCACTGAAGTGGCTACTCCAGTTTAAAACTCCTGAAGGACAAGTGGCATGCTGGATTGAACAACTTCAGGAGTACAATTTTAAATCAGTTCATTGAGCAGGGATCAGTCATGGAAATGCAGATGCTCTTTCAAGGAGACCCTGTGAAGAAGATTGTAAGCACTGTCCCCACCATGACCACAAGGAAGGCATCATGACAAGAACTACTGTAATTGCTGATCTTTGGGAGAGCAACAAGCTGCAGGAAGACCAGAGAAGAGATCCTGACTTGAAGCACCTCTGGGATTGGAAACATTCAGGACATGGAAGACCAACTTGGCAGGAAATAGCACCTCTTTCTCAAAGTGTCAAGACCTATTGGGCACAGTGAGACTCCATTATTGAAAATGATGGTGTCCTTAAGAGGGTGATTGAAAATGCAGCAGGGGACCAGAAGAGGCAACAAGTGATTGTCCCAAACAACCACATACCTGAAGTATTGAGGAGTTCGCATGATGGCATGATGCCTTCCTAACCAGGAAGCAATCACAGTGGCTGATGTGTTGATAAAGCAGTTCTTCAGTTGATATGTTGTGCCATTGGAGCTGCACTCAGATCAAGGGAGAAACTTTGAGTCAGAAGTGTTCAGCAGTGTGTGAGTTGATGGGCATCTGGAAGACATGGACCACTCCATTGCACCCACAGTCAGATGGCATAGTAGAGAGAATGAACAGGACCATGCAGCAATATCTGAGGAAAGTGGTTCCAGACAATCAGCATGATTGGGATCAACATCTCCATTTATTTTTGATGGCATACCATCGTTCCATTAATGAATCCACAAAGGGAACACCTGCTCGCATCATCTTTGGTAGAGATCTACGGCTACCCTGTGATCTTCAGTTTGGAAGCAAACCTGGCAAGACATTTGAGGAGGAAGATTAGATCACTCAATTGCAGAAACACTTGAATGAGACTCATGTGAAAGTCTGCACCAATCTTGATGAAGCAAGCCTGAAGATGGAGGAAAGGTATGACATCAAAGCTGACCAAGGTGGATACCAAGCAGGAGACCTAGTCTGGTTATACAACCCAAAGAGGATTCATGGCTACTCTCCAAAGCTCCAAAATCAGTGGGAAGGACCTTTTGAGGAAGTGACTAGGATCAACGATGTGATATACCAGATAAGAAAAACCTCCAAGAGAGAAGCCAAGAATAGTACATTTCAATTGTTTGACTCCATTCCATGGTAGCAATGGTGCTGGGGAAGAAGAAGCAGCTCAGGTTCAGTGTACTATATCCCCAGAGAAGTCTACTGATGATTGTGGTTCAACAACAGTTGGGAAAATGATTCAGACAAGTGAAAGGGATCTGTTCACCCTGCCCAAGGATTATGCACTGGTGCATTGTGTCACCAGCAACTTAGTGGAATCTTGAGGCATTGCTGCAGTCTTCAGGAAGAAGTTTGGTGGTCTTGGAGACCTGGAACAACAAGGACCCAAGAAAGGAAATGTTCTTCATTTGCAGCAGCATGGTCAACATCTCTTCTACCTGGTGACTAAGATACAGCCTAAGATGAAGGCATTATATGACACATTGTGGATGTGCTTGGTTCAGCTGAGACAGAATGCAGCAACTAGGAGTAAGGAAACTTGGCATACCATGGCTTGGAAGTGGATATGATAGCCTGGATTGAACAAATGTAAAGCCAATGCTGGATGAGGTGTTCAAATCCACTGGTGTCCAGATAACCATCTGCATCTACAACCCTTGGAAGACCAATGAGGAGCCAGCCAGAAACCAGACCAGATCCAAACTAACTTAAGTGCTTTTGTTCTGGAACAATCTCTTAAGGTGGGGGTAGTGTAGTGAAAGGAGAGAAAGAGAGACAGAAGGAACAGTGGTTCTCAGTCTTATCTGCTATGTAAATGTTTACTTCTAAGCAATTAATTACTCTTCTTTTGACACTTTTATAATCTTTACTTGGTACTTTGTAGAATGTTCTAGTTGTTTGATTAGAAATTAATGGAATCTTATTGAAGTGGAAGGTGCAAGGGTCCTTGATTGTTTATTTTAGAGTTCAGTAGAAGTTGATAGAAAAAATCAAGAGATATCTCGATTATGGAAAATTATATAAATAGAGGGAGACTTTTGTAAATTAGTTCAGTTTTGTTTGAAATTCGTTGCGATAAACAAGTAGTGACAGTTCTCTGATAATTAATTACCGTAGACTGTGCCTATAGTGATAATTCGTTTTCCTATTAAATTCATACCAGTGAACTACTAAATAGTTTTTATTGTATTATGGACTGTGCTACATAAGTTAATTGTTTCCCCAGTGGGTGGGGGTAGTAGAATTGCACCCACAGTATCCCTGCTTGTCGTAAGAGGCGACTAAAAGGGCAACTGTCCGTTGACCTCATTATCCTGGAAACCTATCCTTTATCCTGCTCTTCATCTCAGCCCCTTCCTCCACCATTTCCTCTTTCTCTGTTATAGGCCAACCCAAGGTGTGATGTGAACCGTGCTGATGGGTGGATGGCACTGGGCCTTTTGTACAGTGTCTCAAACGGTGCCTGCAGGACACCAGGCGCCCTCCTGCAGTATGTAGCCTTGCCCGGGCATGCGGGGCTCTGTCTGGGTTGACTCCACTTCCCTAGCTGCTCGTGGGAACCACATGAATCTCCAAAATTCAAAACAACCAGAACCAAACCCCAAGGTAACTCCAGAAGTTGCCTTGCCCTCAAACCCATCAGGATCCGCCCCATCAGGGCAGGTTCCTCAATCTGAAATGGGTGCATCAGGAACACAGGAGGTTCCGTTGCATTCTCATGTAGAGGCTATCAACATTGAGAAGGCTTCTATGGATATCAACATGGACGACATGAGCTCAATTGCATCAGCCCCACTGGAGGGGGAGGATGAGCTTCTCAGAAGTCCAGAAACACCAAAATCCGCCGGTATGCTTGAAGATGCCATAGAGCAACTGAGCAGCTTGCGGGTAAAGAAACCAAACCTCACCACTGCCCAAAGAAGGGCGGCCATTCAGGCAAAACTTCTTGAGAGAGGTGAAGCTTTTGACCCAGCAAAGTTTCGGAGGGGTAAAAAGAAAAAACCTAAGAGACCAGAGATGGGTGAAACTCCAGGCACAAATGTGGGTCTAGAGGCTGGGTCAAGGGTGGCCAAGCGCCCTAGAGGCAACATGGCCACCCCTCCCTCAGCGGAAGGACCTACAAAAAAGGCCAGGAGTGGAACTCATAGAGGTCATGATGTCCAACCCCTTAATCTAGGGACTTCTAGTAAAGGAGTCTCTTACAGGGACATTTCTGCCACCAAAATGGCCATTGTCTTGGAAAGCTATCCTGAGGCTAAGCTTTCAGCAGAGCAAGGAGAAGTCATTGAAGACGCCATTATGGATGAGCTCCTGGAGGACGGCTGCACTCCATCATTTGCAGGCACCTACATGGAAAAAGGTGTCTTGATTATATCCTGCATTAACGATGCTACTAAGCATTGGCTGGAGGTACTCATCCCCAGACTCAAACCACTTGGGGAGAAGAAACTCATTGTTGGTCTGAGGAAAGACATTATGAAGTCAATGAGGGTATTCTTTAGAGCTCATCCAAAGCTTCTGAAAAAGACTCCAGAAAAGGTCCTTGAGATGCTTGACAAGCAAAACCCCACCTTGAAGGTGAAGGAGTGGAAGGTCCTGCCAGCCAAGCCAGACCCAAAAGGTTATGGATTTGTCTGTTTCCTGGATGAGGCCTGCTTCAATGCTGTTAGGTCGGCCAACTCTAGAGCCAACCTAGGACTCTGGCAAGTCTCAATTGTCTCAACAACAGTCAAGGACAATGCCCAGGGTCCTCCAGATCAATCTACATCACAGTAAAGCAGCCTCAGCTGCTTTCTGCCAGTTCTTCCTCAGAGAGGGATTTGACCTGGCACTGATCCAGGAACCATGGCTTCACCAAGGAAGGGTTGCAGGCCTGGGTGATACCAAGGGTAGGTTAATTTACTGTACCTCTCTCAAAAATGTGAGAACCTGCATACTTATGAAGAGAGGTATGGACTGCCTAACACTCACTGAATTCTGTTCTAGAGATCTCACTGCGGTGTCTATAACCTGGAGCAATGAAGGCAAGGAATGGAGCACAATTGCAGGCTCGGTTTACTTGCCTTACGACTCCGGGGACCTTCCTCCATCAAGAGAACTCGAACTTCTGGTGGAGTCATCTTGCGCTGGCGGACAACAACTCCTTTTAGGTTGTGACGCCAATGCTCATCACACAATTGGATGGGGAAGCTCTGACACTAATCCAAGAGGTGAGGCTCTCCTTCAGTTTCTCATATCTAATAATCTTTATGTCTGTAATGCTGGAAACCGTCCGACGTTCGTTACACGCAATCGAAGTGAGGTTATTGACATTACACTTTGCTCAGAAGGACTCCTTAGTGCCATCAACAATTGGCACGTAAGTCATGAGGCCTCTTTGTCTGACCACAGGTTCATCTGTTTTAACCTGCAAAGTGAAGGCAGCTCATCCTGCTATCGAGATCCAAGGAGAACAGAATGGTCACTCTATAAGTCTGACCTCCTGTCTCAACTTGGATCATTAGGCAAGAGGGTCACCTGCTTTGCAGACATTGATCAGATTGCTTCCGATCTTCAGAATGCAATCATAAGCTGCTTTCAGGACAATTGTCCATTGCGGCGGGGAAAGAGTCATACTAATACTAAATGGTGGACTGCTGACCTTGACCGCAGAAGGGCGGTTGTCAGGAAGCTTCATAACCATTGCAAACGGAGCCGTAACTGGGAACCATACCACAGGGCACTCACAGAATACAGCCTTGCAATCAAGAAAGCCAAAGAGAACTCTTGGAGACTGTTTACACAGGAGGTAAATAGTCTTAGGGCAGCAGCAAGACTGCAGCGTGTCTTAGCTTCAAGCCCAATTGGCCTCCTGGGAACTCTGAGGTTACCAGGGGGACAATATACCATTGGAACTGGTGGAAGTCTCAAACTTCTCCTTGAGACTCACTTTCCAGACTGTGTTTTTGAGGGTGCTTGCTCAGGCATGTCCGGCAACAGCGAAATGGGCTCACGGCCAAGAGCTGATCGTGGAAGCTGGACTTTAGCCAGACGTATTGTCACACTTTCCAAAGTTAAATGGGCCATCTCCAAGTTTGGCCCATTCAAATCTCCTGGGGGGGATGGTATCATACCGGCTATGTTGCAGCAAGGACCAGAAGCTCTCTTGGTCCTCCTGTGCGAACTCTTCAGAGCAAGTCTGGCTTATGGGTACATCCCTCAAGCTTGGCGCCTCAGTAGGGTGGTCTTCATTCCCAAGAGAGGAAGAGCAGACTACTCAACTGCAAAATCATTTCGCCCCATCAATCTTACATCGTTTCTCTTGAAGACACTGGAGAGACTGGTGGAGAGACATCTAAGAAAGGGAGTGCTTTCAGGTACTCCTCTTCATCGGAATCAGCATGCCTATCAGCCTGGTAAGTCCTGTGAAACAGCCCTGCATCAACTTGTGAGCAGGGTGGAGGACAGCCTTGCTGCCAAGGAGATTGCTCTATGCACCTTCATGGACATTGAGGGTGCTTTTGACAATGTTACTTACACGGCCATGGTCCGGGCAGTGCATGGGCGTGGTCTTGAGTCTGCTATATGTAGGTGGATTGAGGCCATGCTCCACTCCAGGCGGATCAGGGCTGATCTTCAAGACAAATCGATGGTGATCATACCTGCAAAAGGTTGTCCGCAGGGAGGTGTGCTTTCTCCTCTTCTGTGGAACCTTGTGGTGGATGGTCTCCTCTGTGAACTCACTAGTAGAGGTGTCTTTGTCCAGGGCTATGCAGATGACATAGTCCTCATGGTACAGGGAAGGTTCACAAATATTGTTGCTGATGTCATGAATGTCAACCTTCAATTTGTTAATGACTGGTGTCTTGGAGAGGGACTAAGTATAAATCCCTCAAAGACTGTAGTTGTTCCATTTACAAGGAAAAAGAACCTGGAGTCTCTCTCCCGGTTGAAACTTGGACCAACACAGCTCAAAGTATCAGGTATAGTCAAATACCTAGGGCTGACTATCGACTCCAAGCTGACTTGGAACAATCATTTGAATAATATACTGCACAAAGCAAAATGGGCGCTTATGACGTCCAGGAGATTTGCAGGCTCCATGTGGGGGATCAAGCCTCACATAGCGCTGTGGCTGTACAAGGCAGTAATAAGGCCTCAAGTCACATATGGATCACTAGTCTGGTGGACAAAGGTGAACCAGATTACAGCTACAGCCAAACTCACAAGTTTACAAAGGATGGGCACACTCCTAGTCACTGGAGCTTTCAGGAGCAGCCCATCAGCAACTCTTGAAGTTGCTCTTGGCTTGCTGCCCTTGGATATTTTTATCAAGGCAGAAGCACGAAAATCAGCCTATCGATTGAAAGTCACAGGCCAATGGAGGGAAGGCCTGTCTGGAACAGGCCATTGCACAATCACCAAAGCTGTTGCTCATAGCCCTGTGCTTGAAATGACTTCAGATGTCATGAGTATGGAGATGGTTTTCACTAAACCTTTTTCTGTTAAATTCTGCTCTAGAGAGGAGTGGAGGTCTGAGGAAGGGCCCTATATCAGGAGAGGTAGCCTTGTCTGGTACACAGACGGCTCTCTTATTGAAGGGAAATCTGGCTATGGGGTGTACAGTGAATCACCCAGAACAGAAATCTGTGCAAGTCTGGGACAATACTGTACTATCTTTCAAGCTGAAATTTGGGGCATCATGGCTTGTGCCAATATAGGCATTGCCAGACGCTATTGCGACAAGCATATAGTAATCTTGTCAGATTGTCAGGCAGCCCTCAAGGCTCTTGACTCTAATGAAATCAAGTCAAAATTGGTGTGGGAGTGTCACAAAACACTTAGCAAGCTCGCAACACACAACTCTGTGCATCTTGGTTGGGTACCTGGCCATGTAGGCATAGGTGGCAACGAGTGTGCAGATGGGCTTGCTAAGCAAGGTTCTAGTAGGTCATTCTTTGGCCCAGAGCCAAGCTGTGGCATAAGCAAAACTACTGCCTTCCACACAATAAACAAATGGTCCAGGGACTTACATCACCAGCAATGGCAAGGTCACTCAGGCCAAGCACTTGGCAAAAGGCTGCTAGCAGACACAAGCTCCTACTTCACCAACTGGCTGGTGAGGATGGGTAGAGGTCAGGTTAAGCAGCTAATTGCTCTGATAACTGGACATGGCCACTTCAGGAAACATCTCCACACAATCGGACTCAGAAATGAAAATCAGATGTGTAGGCTTTGCAATCAGTCTGAAGAGACTGCCAAGCATATCATACTGGATTGCGAGAGACTTGGGGCAAGGAGAATGGCTCTGTTTGGCTTTAAGCAACCAGGTGATGAATGGTACGTTAGCATAGGGAAGAAACTCCTGGATCTTGTAAAGGGCACAGGTATTGGTTTGCCTAACTAACGTACTAGGGACACACAATAAGCTTCGGTTGACGTGTGAGGATCTTTGAATCTTCTGGATCTTTGAATCCGTCCCTTCAAACATAACATAAGTTAATTGTTCTTTTTCGATGTTTCTTTTTGAATATTATTGGACAGTTTATTGTACAGTTGTTATTATTTAATATTAGATCAGCCTTTTAACTTTTAGTGATTGATTTTTGTACAGTTTATTGAAATCTCTTTATTAGTTGAACAATATCGATTTATCTGTTTTTAATTGCTTATTTTTCTGTAAGACATTACTGACTAGTGAGTGTTGTGATTATCTGTGTAAATACATTGCGAGTGATAAATGTAAGTGTTGCCAGCATTATTTTAGACATAGAACGTAACAATATTGTATCTGGGATAATGTTGATGAAGTGATTTTTGCTAGACACAGGTACAAGAGAATATTACCAAAAGCCCTACTATATAAAGAAGCATTCCAATAATAATGTTACAATATTACAATAGTGGAATATATAATTGACAAAACAATTTTTTTGTCCTCTGTAAGTCGACCATTTTGCATTGATCTGTCTGTTTGTAACACATTGTAATGTAACAGCATAATTAATTTGCCATGAATTTTCACAAAAAGAGGAGAGCCATTGTTAACTATTAAAAGAAAAATGATGAGGTCAGTGAAAATTCATGACAAGTAAAATTGTGCTGAAAAAACGAGTGGCTAATGGCAGTCGGTGTCGAGTAAGGGAGCTGGCTACATCTACGACAGATGACCCGCCCCACTCTTCTCTGCTGAGCGAGTGACCGTTTGTGAGTAAATAAATAATTCTGTTAATTCTTGATAAGCTCATTAGAATTTTATTATTTTTTTATTATAACATTAAAATAAACATTTCGATTCTTTTCGATTCTTTTTCTGAACTCAATCTGAAGTATTTTAATAGTAGCACCTTTTTCTCATGAGATCAGAGTAGTACCGGAAACACCTCTCGTATGCCAAGCGTTAACCTATTAGTAAAAATTAATTCTTTTCATTTACTATACCTTTACTACACCAACTAACCATATTACAACATTATTTACAACTAAATGTGTGGACCAAACTTTATGACATTTTGCATTGATTTTCCTTCAAGGAATGTCTAGCAATGCATGTGTAAGGATTTACAAAATTTGCTGGAATTTAAAGGATATTAAAAACGGAAAAAACGAGAGGCACTCACGCCTTTTTTCATAGAAAACTTAATTATTAAAATGAGCTACTACATAACATGCAATTGGTATTAGATTTCAAGATAGCACTCGGGTCCTCTTATTTATCTGCTTGAGCATTCATTAGATGAACATATTTGTTTAGAGAAACAAATCATTTCTAATTTTTAATCAGGTATAATAAATAAGTGATTACTAAATAAATTATAATATTACAAACTTAATCAAAATTGTTCCATAAATTAATTGATCAGACATGTAAAATCTGATCTGATTTGAGCAATCATTTGTCTGGAAAACTGAAACGTAGCTTTGGTGATGTAATAATAATAATAATAATAATAATTTTATTTTCTGCATGTACATTATTTAATATAATATTTCTGCATGTACATTGAATGTTTTGCAAACGCCATTACAATAAACATCAAAATAATTGTTGTCACCATCTCAGTAATAAATAAAGTTACATTATAACTAGTCAAGAAATACAATATTTTTGTCAATAATAAATAATTAAATAAATTAATATTGAGAACGATTATTTAAGGTGACATTAATATATAAACATTATATAAACATAAATTTTGAACAAATCGACGTTTATATTCTATTTATAATCTCTCTCTACATTCTATTTGTGAGCGAAAAACTCTGACAAACTGTAAAAGCATCTGTCCAGCAGCCAGTTCTTCAACAGTTTTTTGAATAGCTCAATTAATTCTTGCAATGTTCAGAAGATCAGCTGGTAGACAATTTAATATTTTTCGACTCATATGCTCTGGATTCATTTAAAAAATGTAGTTCTATGAGCCTGGAGTCTCAAAAGATTTCTTGCTCTTGTATTGTAAGTGTGAAGAGCAGCTCCTGTGGTCCATCCTTCTCTGTGATTAAATCCATGGATTGCAATCTCGAAGATATATAAACATGGTAAAGGCAGGATCTTTGCTTGTTTGAATAATTCTCAGCAGGGGGTCAATCGTGGTTTTCTACGAATCATTCTCAGCACCCGTTAAGAATATATTTGTAACCTATCAACATTTTTCTTACATATGGATGCAATGGCTAGTAAATGTATTAAATAGAAAAACTGAATCAATTCTTGTATTGGCAATCTAAATCTTCTAGTAGTTCTGTGAGCTGTATGCATGCCCAAGAATAAAGCTGATGTGATACGTAGTGACGTTTTGTGAAAAACAGACGTGAAATAGAATATGCAAATCAAACCAAGAGGTAGGTATGATAATTGCATTTAATTTTATAATTTTGATTTATCATTGAGTATGTTCATCTGTGCAAGCAGCTTAAGAAAAATACCAGGTAAGAAAAATGTTGATAGGTTAGAAATATATTCTTAAAGAGAGTAAAATAGTTTAAATGGTTCAAATATACAGCGAACTATATAAAGATTGTATAATAATAAAATGAAATCTTTTTATTGAGTTATTTTGAGCAAATGCTATAATTGGAAATGAAGCCGAATTATGATGAAAAACCTACCTAGCTAGATCTACCTAGCTTGGCTGGGAACGGATAAGAAAAACGTATTCTTAAAACTTAAAGGAAGACCTGCTTCTTCAGCTAAGTAAATCTTTAAAATACGTAATAAGGGTGAAGGTTGAATAAAATGGATGAGTATACAGGTTGGAAATTGAGTGAAAGACAACAATACATGATGAACTAACTCACCCTAGCCAATAGCCACAGGACAAACATTGTTGTAGACTTGTGATGAAAGTTTCATTTTTTTCACTTACGTCAATGATATGACATAAATATGAGGTGTGAAAGATCAAAGAGATAAATTCACTCAAGGATGAATGAGGTGTATTTTCAATTGTTGTCCATGATTGCTTTTATAATCTCAAAATTCACAGCTCAAAGGCTATACTCCTGTGTGGGTCTTAAGGTGAATTTTCAAAGCAGAGTGAACAGAACAATTATAACCACAAAATTCACACAGGAAAGGTTTTTCTCCTGTGTGAGTCCTAAGGTGTTTTTTCAAATAATATTGATCAGAACTTTTATAATCACAAAATTCACAAATAAAAGGCTTTTCTCCTGTGTGATTCCTGAGGTGTATTTTCAAACTTTGTATTTGATTGCTTTTATAATCACAAAATTCACAACTGAGACGTTTTTCTCCTGTGTGAGTCCTGAGGTGACTTTTCAAATAATATGAATCAGAACATTTATAATCACAAAATTCACAACTGAAAGGCTTTTCTCCTGTGTGATTCATGAGGTGTCTTTTCAAATAATGTCTTCGATTGCTTTTATAATCACAAAATTCACAACTGAAATGCTTTTCTCCTGTATGAGTCACAAGGTGTGCTTTCAAATAAGATTGAACAGAACATTTATAATCACAAAAATTACAGGTAAAAGGTTTTTTTCCTGAGTGAGCCCTAAGGTGTCTTTTCAAATTGCCTCTTACATAGCTTTCATAATTACAAAATTCACAGTTGAGAAGCGTTTTTCCTGTAGTAGTTCTAAGATGAGTTCCCCCATTTTCTCTTTGATCACTTTTATGGTCACTTGGCTCCATACAGCATACAGAAGAAATTGAATTACCATCTTCCATGTCTTGCCTTTCCATTTTCATGTCTATGTCATGTCCAGATATAGTTGCTATCATTTTGTCCTCCAGTGATGATGGATCTAGCTGTTTTGGAAATTCTCCATCAATATCTGAAAACAATATGACTATTAGAAATGTCATATAATTTAAATTTAGTGAATCCAGAGAAATAAGCTTTTTAAATGTAGCAGATTTCTTTTCGTATGCCAGACTTGTCAGATGTTTTACAGGTCCTACTGTAGCATAAAGGATGCTTGAAATATACTGTATCTGGGACAATATTGTTGAAGTGACTTGTGCTAGACACAGTTAAAAGAATATTACCAAAAGCCGTAAATGAGTACTCAAATAATAGCTAGTGAGCCCAACGGGCTGGAGAACTCACTTGCAAACAACTAATTTTGGAAAGGGAAACTCATTTGGGAAGCTCTTCCTAGGGGGAGGTAGTAACGAAAAACGGCTGTTTAGAAGATACTGATTTACATAAAATTCACAAAACATCTATCACTTCAAGTTCAAGTTCATCGTTGCTCTGATACACAGATTTATTTTCCACAAAAAAGACCTACCGTGCTCATAGACCTATATATCAGAGCAATGAGATTAGTGTATCTATAGAGTAGATATATTTACCACAAAAAAAACAGCTGTTATTCATCCATATTTTATTAGGGAAATGAAATTAGTATATCAGCTGATGGAGATTCTATAAAAAGCCTGATCACATTTATTCACCTACAACTGATAACTCAAAATATATTTTGAAATCTATTGCGAATTCTATATGGTGAAAACAACTATTTTCTATATATAGTAATATATAGATATATTAATGAAGGGCTGAGAACCTATCCTTTTGTTTCGCCTCTAAAAGGATGAAGGAATCGGTTAATTTTATTGGCCAACGAACTTGACCTGCCTAAAGATACCAAGAATCTGTGTTTCAAATTTGAAGTTGATTGATAAAGGCGTTCGAAAGTTATCGTGGAACATACAAACAAACACACAACGCCTCGAGCCTCAAGTCAAAAGGAAGAACTCGCTTCGCTCGTTCAATGATATTTTACAATATACCAATAGTAGAATTGGAAACTGACTTAACAAATTTTGGCCTCTGTTTCAAGTTGGCCATTTTGAATATGTTATTTCTATTGCATCTACAGGTAAATGCATGGTTCAAATTTTTCATGGATTTCCTTTGAGGAATGCCCAGCAATGCATGCTTAAGGATGTTTTAAGGAAAATGAATTACCATTTTCCTTGTCCTGCCTTTCCGTTTTGATGTCCATGTTATGTCTAGTTATAGATGTTATCTTTTTGTCCTCCAGTGATAATGGATCTAGCTGTTTTGGATATTCTCCATCAAATTCTGAAAACCATTCAACTATTTGCAATGTCATGTCATTTTAATTACTCAAATTTAGTGTTTCCAGAGAAATAAGCTTTTGCAATGTGGCAGATTTCTTGTAATATGCCAAAATTGTTAGATGTTTTACAGGTCCTACATTACATAATATTATCAAATTGAACAAATAAAATGAGTACCTTGATAATGAAAAACATTAGCAACACACTCAGTTGACAAACACTTTATAAAAATTAGAGATGAATCTTCAGATTTACTCTACTATGAAAAAGGGTGGTTCAGGGGTCATCACATAGAAACTTTAAAAAAAATCCTTTAAAGCAGTATTTTAAGAAGTTGTAGACCCTTCAAGATTTATTAATGATAGAAATAATCCCAGGATATTATAATTATTTGGAATAGTTGAATCAATAGATTGCATCCACTTTAAGATTTGACAACATCCTCAAAGAGCATTATTTATCTAGTAATGATGTCATTGTCAAAAGGGTTATGGTAATCCAACCACACTTTAAAATAATTGCTTCAAAATCTGTTCACATTTTTTGGGGTAAAATAAAGCTAACTTATTTTGTAGTGTCAAGGACTTGGAAATGGACCACTGATCCACAACAAGCAATGAAGCCTATGTGGATCGATTGAAATAGAAGTTTGCAAATAAATTAATTGATAACTTACCCTGCACTTCTTCTTTGATAAAGACCTGGGTGAAACCCAAGCCGGCTCCTGGTTTGCCAACATGTGTATCTTGTTGATATTCGTCAGTAAGTTCTTCCTGGATGTGCAACATATTATTTTCTTCCTGGAAATCCATAAACAAAATAAACAATAAATGAGGACTATATAAATGACTTTCTTAAAACAAGGGAGTTTGTTGGTACTCCCCCAGAAATATTTTGAAATACAACCACTCTAAAACCAGTTTGTAAGAGATTTGTGGTGTTAATTCATCCCAATTAAAAATTTCAACCCAGTTTCAAGTATCAAAGTAAATTTTATCTAGTTCTTGCATTATTGCATTGGTAAAAAAAAACCTAACCTACTTGAAACTTTCTCTCTGTTATTTTTAACCCTCCATTTCACCTGATCTGGAAACCATACAGTACCAAACATGAAAATTTAATTTAAAAAGGGGAATTGAGGGTACTCTTCCAGAAACGTCTTTAAAAAAAAATCTCTTCAGAACAACATTAATAGGATTTTATCAATATTCTTTGTCTCTAGTCTCTTGTATGTACAGTAATCCACTGTTTTCTCAAGGATTCTGGCTTTTGAGCTATTGCCCATTACTGAAAATAGGAACTAAATATGAAATTAGTGGTTCAGAATGTTACTAATAAGAATAAAAGAAGAAGATATGGGGTATCTTCATGACAAACACTTCATAAAATTTTGAGATTAAACTTCAGATTTATTCTACTATGAAAAAGGGTGGTTCAGGGGTCATCACATAGAAAATTAGAAAAAATCCTAAGAAGCAGTATTTTAAGAAGTTTTAGACCCTTCAAGATTAATTAATGATAAAAATAATCCCAGGATATTTCCTGGGTAATAATCCCAGGGACATTGGGTGGTAAAAATTAATTATTTTCTTTCGCTTCTTGGTTTCAAATGATTTAATGGCAGGAGATGAAGAAGTGATAGATGATTGAAGTGATAGAAATTTCTGAAGGATTCTTTGCTACATATGTAAATATGAATTTGATAACCTCGGATAATGTTTTTGACATAATTATCTAGAATATTAGAGCATTAAGTTAAACTTATCCTAAAATGGCCAATGATTGTTAGGTTTACCTTGTAGCATTGTACACTATGGTATTAATCCCATGCTGCCTGTTCCTAAAAATGTAAATAATTATTGGACAATATTTGTCAATTATTGGAGGAAAATCAATTCCAAAAATTAGAATTACTCCTTGAATAACAAGTAAAGTTTGGAGCCAAACCAAAAGTTCTAGAAATAAAGGACTGAAAGGTCAGAGTCAACACATCTCATTAAGAACTGAAAATTAAAATTAACTGGGTACTGTTAAAGGCACAAAAATTCCAGATCGGTGGCAGATCCATGGGTTGGGGGAAGGGAAAACCCACTCCCCCAAACGCAGAAGAAGAAGGAAAAGAAAAAGAAGGAGAAAAATAAGAGTGAGGAAAGAAAGAGAAGAAGAAAACAGGAAAGGATGGAAATGACAGAAAACAGTTGAGAAGTGGAAAAGAGATAACAAGAAGTAAAATGATAGGAATATTTTAGAAAAGGAGAGAGATGAAAATAAAAAAGTGAGAAAAATAAGGAGAAAATTTAGAAATAAAAAAATGAAGGAGGGGTTTCAAAGTTGTTGACAAGCGAGGAAAATGAGACAGAAATGCCCAACCAACAATTAATTTTCTATTGCAAATATTGTGTACTTCGATACTTTGTCTTAAACTAATGCCAGTACTGAAAGGTTTTTCTGGATTCTGCGGCTTATCCATACATAGCTGCAGACTACTATGACAAAAAAGCAGACCGGTTTTATAAGCACTACTTTACATTCACTGAGATATCACCCTAGAGCCTAGACCCTGAATCCTCAAAAATGTGTTGAAAGATTTTGACTGATTACAGAATAATTTTTCAATTGCAAATAATGCGTAGAACTTTTTTGGAACTTTAGCAGGCCATAGACAATTTTTGGCAAAGATGTCTGGAATTGCTCAAAATGTGGTTTTAAAGGAATTTCATTTTAAAAAGTGCCACTCCAATTTTTCGATAGAGGTCTACTACTAAAAATCAAAAATTAATTGTAAAATTACTATTGTTACCAAGGGTAAAATCTTATCAGCTTCATATTATTTATTTATAAAATATGATCTTTTAATTCAATTGATAGCTGCTGTTTTGACCAATGACATATTTTTTCTAGTCAAGTCTATTATGAAAATTTCAATTAGATATTGCCACTTAATGTTCATTTGAGATACAAACATTAAACTATGGGTTGAACCTAATTTTTGCTACATTAATTATCCTATATACAGGAGTGCCCATCCCCCAAAGCCTCATAACGCACCCTCCTTTACCACCAGCCCACCTCCATAAATTGGGCAGCCCCCCAGAAAAAATAAGCCTCCCGTATTCTTTCTAAAACTAAAAAAAGAAGATTTTATATAGGTATTGAAAAAATTCAAACCAAACCGATAATATACAAAATGTATGTATATTTCTTGAGATTCTTTCAGGGCTTAATATCTAAATTGAGAAGTACAGGGGTCCTCCCCCAGAACAAATTGAAAATCACACTTGAATTAGTCAACTTTACCCCCCCCCCCCCCAAAAAAAAACTTTTTTATAACCCCCCCTTCCACCCCCAAGAATTTCAATGATGCAGTCTGCGTCATAGCCCCCCCCCCTGTGGGCACCCCTGCTATTTACACTCAAAAATTATATTCTATTTACACCCAAAAAATAAAGTTTCTGGCTGTTTGACAGTACAGGACGTTGTAAAGGCAATAGGGAACAATTACATTTTTTTTATCTAACAATTTGGTTAAAAGTGTTTCAAGTGTTCTACAAAAACAGAAAGCTGTTTCCATTTCAATTGAAAATAACCTTTAATTGCTTCAAATTCACTATTTTAGGTCTCATTTTCAAAAACGAGCTGGGCCAACCCCCTCCCGCCACTGGTGATACCCACTAATGTATATCCATCCCACCCCCCACAAAATCTTCTGCTGGATCCGCCCAATAACAACAATGACACAATTCAACATCAAATTTCAAGCTTCATCTTCTCCCTCAAAACATCAACCCTAATCAGTGGCGACCCTGAAAATGACCCAGGGGGGGGCTGGAAGTGAAAAATATTGGAGTTGACAGTGTGTTTTCCCCCAGAGAAGGGGAGTCATGGAATCTGTTTCCGAAGAAAGTTCAAATTAATAGTAAAAAATAATAAGCATATGCATTTTATTGGTCAGGAGACCCTAATGGGTAGTCCTACCTCACAATAGGCACCTAGAGAATCAACACACATAAATTATTGTCAAGTTCAAGCTGAGGTTTGAACCAAGTGATAATGGCTGGGTACAGTGGTAGTAAGAGGTGGAGTTAGGTGGGAGAATACAGAAATTTAGGTGTGAATGGAGACCTGCATTCCATTACCCACATTACAAACCCACTACTTTCTGTGCCTTACTGACAGAGCTGCTCTGTTCTGACTGTCACTTCACATTGCAAAAATTTCTTCTTTCAAATTTGTTTCCATATTAACATGCATTATGCAAGTAAACTGTTAAGCCCTTTTGACTTTCCAAAGGGAAAGATGTCTGCAGCTTTATAATATTCAGTGTTGTAAAGAAAACTCATGGATTTGTAGCTGTGAAGGGAAACAGAGGCTGTAATGTTTTTTTGCTAGAATTCATAATTTAGAGTGAACAAAGACATGCATATGACTCAGGACATTTTTCCTAAAAAACTATGAATATTGTCTTCATAAAAATGTGTGTATTGATGTAGGCAAGTCTGAGATTGGGAAGCAGTTCAAGTGGTGCAATTTAGTACAGTTCAATGATTGTCCATGACAATTACTACATTTTCTAAGTAGCCAGAAAAATACAAGAAACCTAGTAACGCCTTGCAAATACACTGGAAACAATAACTCTGTGCATGCGGCTCTGTCACTACTGCCCGTCCTGTAAAAGTTGGCTTACTCACTCTGTTAAATCCCATTCAAATCTTCTGCTTGCTAAGCTCATCATGTTACTGCACCTTTCCTTTCAGTATCAATGTTTTTGAATATCGATATTTTGGTTATTATTTTTGGCTTGGATATTATCTTTTTATTATTCATAACATTTGTAATACATTATAGTATTTGCTAGCCTTATTTCTCTTAATGTTGGTTTAATCCTTTTGTCTATTTGTTCCTGTCATTTTGGTAGCACTGCATCCACAGAAGTTATATTCCTGGCCAACGCCCTGTCCCCCACTCTGCATTCAGCTAATGCCTGGAAACATTATTTTTGTTTATTATTATTATTATTAGTTTTTATAATATCTTAATAATCTCCATTATTAATTTGTCTATTATAATTTAAAATATCTTAATAAAAAGTCAAATTCTATTTTCGAGGTTAGGTGTACCGATATTGATAAATTTGCTGGTAATTAAATAGTCAAGTTCTTTTCATTTTCTTATGCCTGCTTGGTAGGCTTAAGGTAGTGTTCCAGATTTTGTGAACCGGACCAGAATTTTTGGATTAAAGCAAAAGACACAGATTAGATTTTGTAATGTTAGAACCCTTGCAGAAAGTAGTAAAATGAAACAAGTTGTTAAGGAAATGATCAATTACAGATTGGACATCCTGGGCTTGAGTGAGAAGAGATGGATGGATTCTGGGGAGGTGGCTGTGGAATGACCTTCTTATTCTCTGGAAGGGAGGGTGAACAGGCTGAGTGAAGAAATGGAGTAGGCATCCTGCTAACTAGAAAAGCAAAGAGCAGTATGATTGAGTGGAAACCCATTTCAGATAGAATCATAACAGTGTGATGGGGATAAGATTCAGATAGTGAAATTGAATTATTTTATTTGGTTTTATTTAGTTGATGAATTGATGAACAAAAATTTCATGATAATATTATAGGATTTTGAACTTTGACTATTCTAATGAACATTTTTATTGTGTACAACAATAAATTGATGATGAGATGGGAACAAAAAGAATTTTCTCATGGACTCTAGAAAAATAAGAAATTGTAATTTAATATTTTTAATTCTGCAGAATGCTATTGCGTGGTCTGAGCGAGGCTTCCCATGAGAACGAGTGAACATGAGACCTACTGATGGACGAGGGGGTTGGAGAGGGCATCGCTGATTATTGAAAATTTATGGTTAAAGTTCATTTTTTTCGCTGAGGTGTCTTCCCCATCTCCGTCGCTCATCAGTGTCTTTGTCGCTCCTACCCTGGGAAAATGTCCACTCCACGTGTTGTCAACTGGCGACGTGGTGGGGACATTCTCACGGGATAAAAAAATACTCACTCTTAATCTGACATCGGTTGGCGATCGTCGAGACGGGTCCGCGAGATATCGTGTAGAAGTTGAAATTTTGATTAATGTATTGTTGAAGTAAAACGTTAAGTATGTTGTAATGTCAGTTCGGAAGTTGTACCAAGAGAAAGTTGAATTTGTCAACTTTGTAATTTTCGTGAGTTATATAAAATAATATTTTATGTGAATCTAAGCGTAGTTAATTTGTGAGTAATATAACATTGAGCTGGGAGAGTGCTATTGCTGTCGTGATATAAGAGGTAATCGAGGCTACCTTGGTTGAAATTCGGAAGTGAGAACATTCGTGCTCATGTATTGTGTAGGAGGTTTCGGACTTTTGGTGATTACAGTTGGTGAGTCAACAATAACTTACTAAGTCCACTATTTAATTAGAGTCCTCTAGACCGAACCTTACCATTTCGTTGATCATTAAAATGAATTAGGCCTATCTGATATTTAACATTAATGTAGAAAGATTCGTTCAGATCCCGCAGGCAGTCTGTTATATTCAAGTATTGAATAATTTTAAGATTGTGTATTCCTGTGTTTCCAATTTATGTTTAACTTAATTGAGACAAACCGCACATTAATTTACCCTTGCGATTTTAATAATTTAAATTAATATGTATCTAAATTTGTTATGATTTGTTAACGTAATAAGGGAACGATGGATGTAAAGGTGATAAATTTTTCGCTAATGATTTTGAGATCTGTTAGAGCCACATCAACTTTGATTTAAATGTTTATTGTTGATTGATTAGTTTAAGGTTGATTTAGTTGAGTTGATTTTATGTCGTGGAGAGGAAACCAAACAAAATTTATTACATTATTGACTGGACCGGTGGCCAGCTACCAAATATTAGGCCGGTCCGGTTACAACAGCTTGTTTCAAGACAAAAATCAGAAATGTAAGTTTGATACAATGCTACGCACCAACAGAGCAAGCAAATGATGAGCAAAAACATGAGTTCTATGAACAGTTGAGTGAAGCTTATAGAACAGCCAGCAGGTGAAATATAATGATAGTGATGGGTGACATGAATGCAAAGGTTGTGCCATAAATGAGGGCTTAGAACACATCATGGGAGTTCATGGCCTTGAAGAACAAAACAAAAATGGTGAAATGTTCACAAACTTCTGTGCAGGAAGAGATCTTGTGATTGGAGGTACTCTGTTCCCACACAAAAGATTTCATGGATATCTCCAGATCATGTGACAGAAAATCAAATTGATCACATTGCAGTGAGCAGAAGATTTTGATGGTCCTTGACAGATGTAAGGAACAAAAGAGGAGCTGATGTTGGAAGTGATCACCATTTGATGCTTGCTGAATTCAAATAAAAAATCATGACAGTGAAGAAAAAATTCCAAGGTGCAAATAGAGGTTTTGATGTGGCAAAGCTGTGAAATAGACAGGTAGAGGATTCCTTCAGAGTTGAACTGAGGAACAAGTATGAAGCCCTAATTCAGCATGAATCTGAGGATGGAGGAATAGAGCATGTGTGGAAAAGAGTGAAGGACTGCTATAAAGAGACAAGTATGAGTATTCTGAGACCCAAAAACGGTAAGAAAAAAGAATGGATGTCTGAGCATACTTGGAATCTTATAGAAAAAAGGAAGGCAAAGAAGGCCCTTTTAAATGCAAGTAAAACTCGCCTACAGAGAGGACAAGCCCTGACAGAATATAATGACACTGATAAGGAGGTAAAGAGAAGTGTGAGAAATGATCACCACAAGTTTGTGGATGAAATGGCAAAGAGGGCAGAGGAAGCAGCTAGAAGAGGGGACAGTAAGGAGCTCTATAACTAGGATCCTTTCAAGGAAACAATTAAGAAGTACCAAACCAGTCAGGAGCAAATCAGGAGAGCTACTGACAAATAATGAGGATCAGTTACAGAGATGGTGTGAACAATTTATGGAGCTGTTAGGAAATGAAAATCTGGGAGATGAGGAAGAAAACAATCAACTGTATGCAGAAGATCCTGAAATTCTTATCCACAGCCTTACAAGAGATGAGATAAAGGTGGCTTTAAATGAATTGAAAAATGGCAAGACACCAGGACTGGATAATATCTCACCTGATGTGATGAAAGTAGATGTAGACCTGACAGCAGACATACTCCAGCCTCTATTCCATAAGATAAGGAATGAAGAAAATATTCCACAGGATTGGAAAAAGGGACTGATAGTAAAGATTCCAAAGAACTGTGATAACTGGAGAGGTATCACACTACTATCAGTTCCAGAAAAGGTCCTATAAAGGTTAATTCTGAATCAAATCAAGGACTCCATAGAAAGGAGGCTGCAAAGAGAACAAGCTGGATTTTGTAAACACTGTAGCTGTGTTAATCTAATCAACACTCTTAGAATAATTCTGGAGCAAAGTTATGACTGGCAAGTGACACTATACTTGGCCTTCATTGATTTTGAAAAAGCCTTTGACAAAGTCAAGAGATGTGTATTGTGGAAGACTTTGAGAGAGTATGGGATACCAAACAAATTAATTAGATTACTGGAAGGAATGTATGATGGATATGAATGTCAGGTACTTCATGAAGGAAATATCACTCAGCATTTCTCAATAAAATCAGGTGTATGGCAAGGTTGTGTGTTGTCACCAACATTGTTCCTGCTGATACTGGATCAAGTCATGAGGTGGGTACAGGCAGGGAGAAGAAGATGGGGTTGCAATGGGGTTTGAGACAGAGGTTGGAAGACCTGGATTTTGCTGATGACATATGCCTATTAGCACAGCACTTCAGAGATATGGAAGAAAAACTACACAGACTGGAAAAAGAAGATGCAGAAGCAGGTCTCTGCATAAATACAAGGAAGACCAAAGAAATGAGGTCAAATGCAGCAATGAATAGGCAGATTGAAGTAGGTGGCACTTGCATCCAGACTGTAGACTCCTTTTCATACTTGGGGAGTGCAGTGATCCAGACTGGAGAGGCTGATGAAGACATTGGAAGGTGGATAAGAAAAGCAAATGGTGCCTTCATCCAGCTTAACAGAGTATGGAGAAACTCAAACATGTCAAGGGCAACAAAAATTTGGATCTTCAATACCAATATCAAATTGGTGCTGTTGTATGGATGTGAGACATGGAAGATGTCTAGGCAGATTGTTGGACTACTGCAGACCTTCATTAATAGATGTCTACATCATAGCATGCGAATATATTGGCCAGCGATGATCAGTAATGAAAACCTCTGGCAAATGACAAATCAATGTCCAATCCAAGAGGAATTGAAGCAAAGAAAATGGTGATGGATTGGGCATACATAAAGGAAAGATAATGGTGCAATAGATAAATAAATAAATAGATCCATATCTAGAGAAGGCTGCATTGGACTGGAATCCACAGGGCTCACATAGGCAAGGATGCCCATGGATGACATGGAGAAGAATGGTTGAGGCAGAGTGCAGGCAGCAGGGAATGACTTGGGCAGAGGTCAAGAGGCTTGCAGCAGACAGGAATGGATTGCAAACATTTTCACATGCCCTGTGCTCCTCTAGGAGTGACAGGAATCTAACTAACTAACTAAACATGTGAGGAGCTCCAAATCTTAAAACAATGTAAACCAAGTGAATATAACATTTCCAAAGCACTACTGCCATAACCAAGAACCTGGCTAGATGTGACTGAACCACCTCATACCTTCATTATTTTGATGCATAAAAAACATACATCAAGCTAATTTACCATTAAATGACATTGATCATGTGAATTATAACATTGCCAAAATACTACCAACCCAAATGCAGTGTGTGCTTCATGCGCACCTTACAAAACCTTCCCTGGGTGCCTAACAAAGCTAGATGTGACTGAACTAACTCACAAAAGACCTAACCATGCACCTAACCTTTGCTAGCTAATCATTAATTTATTTCACTGTTAACTAATTTAATCACTTCACACATACCATAATTTACCACACAACAATAACTTTAGTAACTTACACACACAACAACAGACTCTTACACCATGACAAACTGTTTCTCTGTTTTAACCATATGCAACTATTATAACCTAACAGAATTCCCCCCCAAAATCATTAACAGCAAAAATGAGTTTTTTGTTTGTTACACTTTTACACTGAAACTACTCAACTGATTGTTATAAAATGTTTTACTTATATTTTAAGAATATTCCAAAGACATAGGACACATGTTATTTGAATAACACCCAGTGGGTGGGGGTAGTAGAATTGCACCCACAGTATCCCTGCTTGTCGTAAGAGGCGACTAAAAGGGCAACTGTCCGTTGACCTCATTATCCTAGAAACCTATCCTTTATCCTGCTCTTCATCCCAGCCCCTCCCTCCACCCTTTCCTCTATCAAACGGTGCCTGCAGGACACCAGGCGACCTCCTGCAGTAAGTAGCCTTGCCCAGGCATGCGGGGCTCTGTCCGGGTTGACTCCACTTCCCTAGCTGCTTGTGGGAATCACATGAATTTCCAAATACGAACCAGAACCAAACCTCAAGGTAACTCCAGAAGTTGCCTTGCCCTCAAACCTATCAGGTTCCACCCCATCAGGGCAGGTTCCTCGATTTGAATCAACAGTCAAGGACAATGCCCAGGGTCCTTCAGATCAATTTACATCACAGTAAAGCAGCCTCGGCTGCTTTCTGCCAGTTCCTCCTCAGAGAGGGATTTGACCTAGCAAAAGGCTGCTAGCAGACACAAGCTCCTACTTCATCAACTGGCTGGTGAGGCTGGGTAGAGGTCAGGTCAAGCAGTTGATTGCTCTGATAACTGGACATGGCCACTTCAGGAAACATCTCCACACAATTGGACTCAGAAATGAAAGTCAGATGTGTAGGCTTTGCAATCAGTCTGAAGAGACTGCCAAGCATATCATACTGGATTGCGAGAGACTCAGGGCAAGGAGAAGGGCTCTGTTTGGCTCCAAACAACCAGGTGATGAATGGGACGTTAGCATAGGGAAAAAACTCCTGGATCTTGTAAAGGGCACAGGTATTGGTTTGCCCAACTAACGTACTAGGGACACACAATAAGCTTCGGTTGACGTGTGAGGATCTTTGAATCTTTGGATCTTTGAATCCGTCCCTTATAACATAACATAACATATTTGAATAATATATATTTTTTCTGAACATTGTAAGGACAATCGATTCTATTCTATAGGGCATCAGGAGATCAAACACTAGCGCTCCCATGGAGAAAATGTGTACTCTAAGAATATAAACATTGGCTGAGTGCCTTATATTTAAATGCAAAAAAACCTTACTTTCAATGTATTTATTTTAAAAATTAAACTTCTTTGAGAAAACTAAAAATGCCTAAAATCTCAAGGATATGTTGTGTAGTTGGTTGCAGTAACTCCTATCACAATACTGAAGTAAAATGTATTATATTTTATTCTTTTCCTGGGAGAAGGATAGAAAAGTGGATTTCTAGGAAAGAAGGATCAAGTAAGTTATATTATTTTTAATCAGATGCTCATTAGTTGAGAGACTATTATTAAAACTATATTGCCAGGCTTTGTCCTATGTATTTGATGAATCAAAAATAGGCTAATCTTTGCAAAAGATTACGTACAGATAACCTACTGATAACAGATAACCTGCAAAGATAACATTTTGTAGAAACAGATATTTGGGTTATGTTTTAATATTGTTTACCATAAGTTTACTTATTTATTTATTATAATGAACAATTCATGGCAATAAAAACAGTAATATTGATATTTCAGAAATCAACATGCACTCCACCATAAACAACAAATATAATTATCAAGAACATTTTTGTTGTGATTGTAAGATGAAATGACAACTTGAGTATTAGGAATATCAAAATAGCTCAAATTTTAATGTAAATGATAATTATAACTAATTTCCATAAAATGGGGCCTGTTTAATAACATGTAGCCTATAGGCTGATACGTTGACAGACACTGGTATGTCAAATCACTTTTCCTTCTATTACAACTTCACATTCCTCCACATCAAAAACATGGTGACTTTCTTGAAAAATTACAATAAATTGATTTAAAACCAGTATTAGTTACAACACTAGCTATGCTTGCCATTATGAAGAACGCTTTGTTTATATCCCCAGGGTTCCAATTCCCGTCACCAAAGATTGCATAAGTTGATTCTTCAGCCAACTTCTGATGCCCTATAGGCGATCTGGAGATTGACCAACAGCGCTGCAAGCAGATGATCTTGTACTAAATAGTGATACAAAATCTGGTAGCTATTCATTTGTGTGCTAATTTGTCTCACTTCAAATGCATTTATTTAAAAAAATATTTCTTTAGAAAAAAAATACTAGAAATTCCCGAGAGCCATATTATCTGTTGTGTATATGGGTGCTATAAAACCTATCAGAGTACAGAAGGAAAAGGTGTTTCATTTTATTCATTTCCTGGTCAACCTTACAAAAAGGATAGATGAGAGAAATGGATCTCTAATGCTCAAATGACTAAATATAATATAACTCACTTAGTTCATTTTACAAATTATTTTATGTGTAAAACATTCCTGATTGATGAAAATTAGATATTTTTTATGCAATTGTGTAATTAAAAAATCAATCCTAACAACTGCTTTGAGGTTATGTTCTTGTTGCAAAATATGAATAAAAACTTAAAAAAACACTTTTAAGCAGAAATTATGACTCACGTTATGGCGTGACGGCCGTTTCTCTCCGTTGTTAAGAGCATCGTCAGACGAGTGTACTGTGGGTCGTCTGACAATGCTCTTAACAACAGAGAGAAATGGCCATCATGCCATGACATGAGTCATAATTTCCAATTAAAAGTGTTCAAGTTTTTATTATATTAGTGGAAACAAGATGGATCTTCAACATCAGAAATATTAATTTTGTATAGGACTATGTATTGCAAAATATCAATTTATTGTAAGGAGGGGCGGATTTAGGCAGTTGACTTTTGAAAAACAAAGTGAATTTTTTGTAAAAAGCTTGTAAAACATTTTTAAGCTGTTTTACAATCCAAAATTTTTGATCCGAATTGTGGGTCGAATATTGTGGACCAAACAAACTATTGTCAAGTCAGTGAATTTCCACTGCATGATATTTGAATGTTATTTTTAGATTCCTACTTCTGTTGTTAAAATCTGAAAGATGTCTTCATTTTGTGCAGTAAATTTTTTTGATATCAACAATTTGATCTTTGAGATTGTTGTCTCATTACTTTTCCACATATCCTCACAAACATGATAACTCTCTACGAGGTTATTTCCTTTTTTGTAAATTAGATTTCATTGAAAAATCGCAATTGATTTCTTTAAATCCTGTTTTTATGATGAGTTTCCTAATGTTATCTATACATATAAAAATGAATGTCTGTCTGTATGTATGTAAAACATATAGACTTGTAGACTATGTTCCCTATAGACTTCAAAACTACTTGACAGATCGGCATGAAACTTTGGGAATATGTTGTGTGAATATTGGGGATGGTTTCTGACCATAAATTTTAATAGGGGGGCTAATAATTATTATTAATTAATCCATTTTACACACCTATCTTACTGAACTTGCCGGCCAAACAGCTTAAAGGAACAGCTGATAGAAGTCAACAGTTTTTAATCATATGGCAGCCTCCTTAGCGGCGTTATTTACGCTGTCTGGAACGCAAAGACTTTGCATGTAGGCTACCGTACAGTCGGAGCCTTGCAGTATGTAGGAAACATATGACTGGGTATGATGAAATGTAATTATACCGGGTTGATGATATCTGTTAACCAATGCAGCTGGAAATTTGAAATGTAGTCTCAGTAGGAGGTGGTGAATAATAAAATAAAAAACCTAGCTTCTACCCTAATAGTCGTAGGAGGTTTAAATTTGAAATGTTCATTGAGAGGTGGTGAGCAAGGTCTTACTGTGTTAGAAAACAACAAAGGAGGCCTCTCTGATCAGCTGGAAGAGCCCTAGGACTAACTTCTTCCCTAATAGTTCTAGAAGGTTGAAATTTGAAATGTGACTTCAGTGGGAGGTGGCAAATAATAAAATCAAGAGTTTTTCATGAGAACGCAGCGGGCCAGCTAGTCCATTATAAATAATGCAATTAATAGGGCCCTTACACTAGTAAAAATACTGTCAATAATATTGAAGGACCGATATTGACAATACTGGTTTGTGATGCTTTTTTGCGAACGGCCCTTACACTTATCAATAATACTGTCAATAAAATTCGTCAGTATTTGTCATCGTGTATGATTTGTGAAGTTTTTGTAAACCTATTTCGTTAAGAATTAATTCGTTGATCAAAAATTAACAAATAATTAAGTATTTAAAATAAAGAAAAGGCTTTTTTGGCTTTAATACTGTTTACTGACAATAATATTACTGATTATTATTAATATTTACTATTATTACTGACAATAATATTGATGTACACACAACTCGTCAATAATATTGTTAATAACAGACGGTATTGATGCTGGATTTCTAGAAATCTAGATATTCTTCAATACAGGTCATCAATACATCAGTATCATCTTTTTGTCTCAATATTATTGTCAATACTAACTTATATTGACAATATTTTTACTAGTGTAAGGGCCCTGTAAGTCACTACGCTGCTTGCGATTGCAGCCACCCAGAGGTCGCTTCGACGATCGGTCTTTCAGCCAACTTCTGATCGCCTATAGGGAAATACAGCTGATATAGATCATTACATATTTTCCAATCCACTAGAACTAGTGATGGGCGACTCATTCCTTTCTGCAAGTCGACTTGTGAGTCGGTCTCAAGAGAGCAAGTCGACCGAAGCTAAAGTCGAGTCGAAGAGGTGCAAGTCGACTCAAACACGACTCAAGTCGGGTTGAGTTGCAATTTCAACGGTTTTGTTTTTTCTCTTTGCTCTACTTTTGTCGACACTGTCAACCGTGTCAACATATCAGTCGTGGGTCGTTCATGCTTTTGAACTACTGTAGTTGAAGATAGAAAAAGAATGAGGATTCTTTAGTATATTCACCAAGACGGGAGTGATATGAATTAACAATTCATTAATTCGGACAAAGATCAATAGCATATTTATAGGGCCAACAATTTACAATAGAATTCCACTGGAAATGAAAGAAGAAGGCAATATTAGCAGACTTAAAAAAAATAGGGATTGGTTTTATAATATTGGAGTCTACCATACCATAGATAGGTTCTCATAGTGAATAGGATGTGAATAGAAATACGATTTTGCATACTTTAGGTAGTTTTAGGTACCGTAAATAGTTTTTTGTTATTGTTGTATTAGTTATAAAGGCTAGTTAAGAATAGTATTAGCTTGATCTATCTTATATTGATGATCACCAGGACACATAGTTTAAAAGTGAGTTTTATTTTTTAAATTTAGCAATCAAATGACTGGGTTCTCTATATAATATATTTGTAATGTTTGAGCTTATATCAATAAACTCGTCGTCTGGATGTGCTTTCCATCATGCAGAAAAATAATAATTAGCCTATTATTAATCATTAATATATAAATATGTAGGCAGTAGAGAATATCGAACTGAGAAATGCTTTTCTAAAACAAAAAATCACAATTGAAATTGCACTCGCAAGTCGCAAGTCATACTCTTATGAAGTCGTTAACACATCTCGACTTACTATTCTAAAGGAATGTCTCATGTCTTGAGTCGACTCAAACTAGACGACACGACTTTATATTAGATGACACTGAACCGAACAACTCAACCATTCAGATACAACTCAAGTCGCAAAGTGCATAGTGAGAAAAACGAAAGTCGTGTCGGCATCATGCATGGCAAGTCGATTGAGTCGACTCAGTGTGCAAGTCGACACAAAGTCGACTTTTGAGTCGAAGTCGCCCATCTCTAACTAGAACTGAGAGAAGGCATGCCTCAAACAAGAGTTCTTTATTAATGAGTCAGCTCATTCTCAAACTTCAAGAACGTCGTGATTTTTGACACTGCGGCTTTTCACAAATGGAAATTTGATCTTCTGCCAAAGAAAAATAGTACCACTGAAAAACTTAAATTTTAATGTTAAATAGTCATTGCCCCAATAAAACTACACTGTATTATTATTCAGGAAGGTGTTAGGTTGAGATAGTGAAAGTTTTGTAAGTAAATTTAACAAGTAACGTTTCTATATAAATACCAACTTGATAATTGTAATCAGGAGACATAATACAAAAATTTGGTGAAGGTTTCAAGTGATTTATGGCTAATATCTGCGGCACAATTACCAAAAAAGCATCAGATTTTAGAGAAAATATCAAATAAAGTTATCTTTGTGGGCTGCCTAACCTGAATGAGAGGGTTTATGTATAAGTTGTGCTTACATGAGATTCCATTGTCTCACAAGCGTATTCCTTGAAAAGTTTGTGATGTAGTACAACGACCCATTCAATCTCCAATTAATGGGTCCTGTAGTACAAGCGTATTTTAATAATAATTTACTCACACTTCCCTTAAACAGCAAAGAAAGGAAGAAGAGTGTAGTTGTTTCAGTTTCAGTTGTTTGGATTTGGACTGTTCATTGCTGCCAGACCAAACTTGAAAGATTGTGGGGGATTTGCCTCGACATTACCGTACATTTACCGTATACATGATGTATGTGAAATGACCACCCATTTCACCGAATGTTTCAGATAAGTGCTGCATAATACACAGGAGCGACATTTCAGCTCAATTTATAAAGGAAGGGGTTAACAAAAGGATATCATCTGCCAATACAACTACTATTTTGATCACCCTGAATGAGTCGCTTAGTGCTAAAAAGAGTCTAGCCCACTTTTCATAATTTTTGGAAAATGACAAAAAACTTTTAAATTGATCAATTTTATTATTTCATGGCAAAATGTGTCACCAATATTATGTACCAGCATCATTATATAGTTTGAGACACAGTTATTGGTTAATAGATAATTGGAAAATTAGATTCCTGGATTTCTTGTTCCATGACGAACTGCGTTGTTAATATTAACTTTTCATGTGAAATTTAATGACTTGCAGTCAAATATTTGACTGCAAGTCGTTAAATTTCACATGAAAAGTTAATAATGGAAAATTAGATTTTAATCAAAATGTGCTGGACAAGACTTGGTATGGAACAGTTCAATGGACAAGACTTATTATGGAAATGATGAAGAATGTTGATGAGAAAAGTCAGGATGAAAAATTTACATGTATTGATATCTCATTTTTCTGTAAAGTAATTAAACATTGGGAAAATATGCTATAAAATATAGATGATACAATAAAGTTATTCAATTCTGAATATGCTTTTTCTGATTGTCTTGGATCAATAAGTTTTGAATGAGACTGAGAACCCATTCAATTTGCATTATTACCTCATCTTTGGAATAATCAATAAAATAAAATTATAATAGTAATGCAAATCAAAAAATTATAAGTCATAATATGTGGTACATTAAGATTATTCAACATTAATTTTAATAAGCAGCACAGGCACATGCTTCTACCTCAAAATGGTCATTTACTGCAATTATCTGTTCAGAGAACCTGATAAATTCTAAGGATTATTTCATGTTTAGAATAGACAATAAAATAATAGTGTAATAGTCAAAAATAAAAAGTCAAACATTAAATATTAAAAATAAAAACACCTCATAATAGGTGGTACAAAACCGTTGTTGAACATTGAAGAAAAGTCAACCATCAGCTCATCTTCCTCAGCTTCATCATCATATTGTCTGAACAGCACTTCTACTAGAGGTCAGGAAGGTTATTCACTCATCACCAAAGTGCTTACTTAATAACGATTGCACATCCTTCAACTTGGCTGGTTTAACTTTAACCCCTAAAAGGTAGATCAGCATGAGTGATATTCTGATCTGTTACTTTTGCCCAAGAACCACTTCTTGGTACACCAATTTCAATATGGTATGGTGGCCTTGAATCAGGGCACCACCTCTTCTTGATTTTGTAATAATCATTTGCTTTGACTACTTAAGAGGCGGCCGGAGTCAATTCTGCCAGCCTATGGCCGAGCTCCAAATTTAGCAAGCATGGGGGGAAAAAAGTCTAACGATGCAAGCTTCGTCATGAGAGGAATTTTGGTCTGTATAGAAACACGCAGTTCTTCACAAGCTTTCATTTGATGTAAAAAACAACTTAATACAATTACCGGTTCTTTTTCAATTTTGTTAGAACAATCGTTGAATTCCCATAAGAAAACAGCAAATTTTGTAAAAATGACTATCAAGATTACAAAGTTGTATTTCAATGTATAATAAAATAAAAAACGGTATCATAAAGTTCAACATTTTCTAAATGTTTGTATGAACCAGATTTTCAAATTCATTCTTCAAAGTTATTTAAAAAAATACTTGTTCAAAAGCTTACAAATGGTTGACTTGGACAGTGGACTGCATGACTGTTTGAAGTAGTTCGTTCATTTGCTGAGGGTCCACACTAGCATATAGTAATGAGATTTGTAGAGGGAATTTTGAATCATGGATGTATTCAGAATCTTTTGTAATTGGTCTTGTCAGTTATTTACATTGTTTAATCTGTGGTCTTGCATAGAGCGTGGTGTTCATAGATAATGATGCTCAGTCACTACCGCTCAAGACTGCGTTAGGATGGGTGACCGTGCCTATATGAATTTATGTTAAAAGCATCATTATCACTCACTTGGTGGTTCGGAACCCACCTAAAATAGTAGGTCCCACATGTTCTCCATAACGAAAGTGCCACTTGGATATGGGTTTCAAGACAGTTTTACTTGCAGTTTTTTCAATCCTTCACGTTCAAGACCCTTACTTTTATTATACCCACTGTAAGTTAGAATAAATTTCCAAATATTTGTCAGATGAGATAATAGTTTTTTTCAACTATTCTTTCTATGTGAACAAATATCCTATCAGGCGGAATATAGGAGTGTCCTGCCACAGGAAAAACTATTTATATTATTTATACACGATCTGGTGCTTCTTTCAATAGCCAATTCATTGCCATTCCGACCATAGCAGTATTTTTATTTTGGCCACCTGCTTCATCTGCCATTAGTCACCGTGTGAATACCTGATTGTCACAAGTTTGGAGTTTATTATGAACTGCTGATACAATTTCGTTTTAATCTTTACTTCTTAAATCTTCCATCCAAGTATAAATGAATGTCTTTGTAAAATTTTGTTCAGTTTTTGAGGATCCCACACAAATTGTAAAATAATTTTCCCATGTCTTTAAAGTTCTTCCATTATAAAACTATTCTTTGGCTATTAAGAAACTTTGAAAGAAGATACTAGCTATCAACAAAAATAACTGTCAAGTCCAGTCATCTGTAATTAACCATGATAGCAAAACGTTAAATGGAACTGACTGATGTGGCTGATTGAACAAGACTACTTCTATTGCAACCGACTACATGGGACAAGACTCAAAATGGAACCAAACCAAAACTTTAATGCTCAAATACACAAGGATTAGATTTTTTGTCTCTATCATAGACATAATTTGATAGAGATTTGAATTCTGAATCCAATGATGTATCTAACTCAATTTCAATTTTTTGTGGACAAGACTCTTTTTGGAACTAAGCGACTCAATTTAGGTATTTCAATGCTATGGCGAATTAATCATCAACATACTTTTGTTGAATTGAATGAGAATATATGTCAACCAGCTGCTTTGAATGTCAACAAAATTATTAAGGACTCGACCATGGATGCCGGCCAGATTTCAAACATATAAGACTGCATAAACACCAGGCTATCTATACACATCTGTGGAGTAACCCCTTTTAAAACAGAGGTGATGGGGTTCAAAGAGTTGACAGTTGAATATACTAACCCTGTAAAAATTGTTTGAAACCTTCATTAAATTATAGGAAGCTTTCATTTATTTCACCTTAAAGGTACTCTCAAACCAGAGTCCATGACCTTAAAACTAAAATAATTCTTCAATGATAATAATATTGTATACAATATCGTCATTACACTACCATTAAAATTTTACTTGCGAGTTGTGAGAGAAAGTGATTGCTTAATTTTTAGAAGCATCAATAGATAAACATCAGCCCAGCTAAGCCAATACTTGATCAAAAATTTTATGGCTGACTATTTATGCAAAACATTCTTTTATGAAAGGGTTTCCCCATCAATAAAAGCTATATGCTCATTATTATTGGCATATATGATCAGGGGCGCACCCAGACTTTTGGTTTGGGGGGGGCTTACCCGTCCTACCAGGGAAAATTTTGCAGAGGTGGGGGGGGGGGGGGGGTTAAATTGGGATTTTTCAGACGACTTTTCGCAAGATTGTTGCCCGATAAAGTTTATTGAGGGGGCGGGGATTCATTATTTGACTTTTTAAAAAGTATTAGTATTAGAGTAGCTATGGGGAAACAAAATGTGTCCATCATGAGTATTTTTTGTACAGTGTTTCAGGAGTTCAAAATGATTCTGCCAGACTGCTTAAGCAACTTATCATGAGGGTAAAAAAATTACAATGAATGTAGGTCCGGAACGCTTTGTTACAGAAATAGAGAGGGCGAAAGATTACAGCTATTCCAGCATCCATTCAGAAATGACTAAGGTCTTCATATAAATGGTGTGAATTAAATTGAATCAATGTAAAATTATCTGAAACATGCTACATCTACTATTATAAATTTTTATGTCTACACCATTCTGAGACTTTTGCGTTGGTAATAAAAAGAACGAAAAATTCGTCCTAAAGCGAATCAAGATGACGAAATCTTTAAATTGTTGGGATATTTTACAAAAACTCACAAAATGATCATAAAAACACGTTATTTTACGTCGTCCTAATGGTTAACCAATTCAATTGCCAACGAACCAAAAATTTTGTTCAATTTCTCCTTCAAAATTTTTCTGAAGACATCTTCAGTTAAATGACATTATTTATTTTGATCACAATTAGATTTTCCGGCAAAATTAAAAAAAAACTAAATTTTTTGAGATTTTTTAAAATTTATTTTGAAAAAAACTAAAATTGTTTGATTAAAATAAAGAAGGTCATTTTATTTCCCAAGGTGTCTTGGGGAGATGACCAAAAATTTAATATTTTTAGGGTGACATCAATTGCCACCAAAACCCAAAAAATTTCAACTTTGTACTTCCATATTTCACAAATTAATTGAGGAAAACGTTTTGCTCACGGCAATAGATAACATTTTAAAGCTTTTATAACATTCAATACAAGAACTTATTTAAAAAAAATATGACCAAAACCCAGCACACAGCCCTAAAAAGACTATAAAGGTATTTATAGATCCCTATCATAGCTACAATGATTATTCGTAAGTAGAAGCTTGCTATGCAGAACTGACCTCTGAGCCGCGGCGGACGAGTTTCGAACTATGTTGTTCTTCCTCGACGCTTGGTTTCAGACTGACTGGTTCTCTCGTATGTTTATGGCGGTGGTAGGGAGCTAGTGACAATGTTTTCAGTCTTGACAAACTATTCTAAAAATGAAATGTAACTCTATTTTTAATGCACAATTTGGAGGATGAAGAGGAGGAAATATATTGTCCAATGTAGCCTATTAAATGTATCATATTTCAATTTGTTAAGGTTTAAAATCACTTCATTCCTCTTATTTCCAGTCCAAGTTTCAACCTAATCTTCATGGTCTATTTATTATTTCTATGTTTTTTTAGTTCTACTGAATAATTTCATCTTATGCATTTCAGTGGAACTACAGAGACCCTCTTGGGTCTGCACTGTCTTCCAACTCTTGTTAATTTTATCACTACCTACTATTGCAGCAACAATAAAGACACGTTGGTTTCCATCAGCTATTCAATGCTGTTGTCAATATCAGCCATTGTGGAAGCCTTCAGTATAAGTAATAGCACTTTCATGAATTCGAAATTAAAAATTCTGAATAATAAAGATTAAATATTAAACTTATGTTTTTCTAATGGATTACAACAGATGATGGGATTATAAATAATGATATTATCACAATAATATCATAACATAATACAGTATTAATAATCTCCCTAGCATTTGCAGATGATACGGCTCTTTCAGCTAAAGATTGGCCTTAAGCAGAAAGTCAAATAAAAAACTGCAGACTAGTATTTAGGTGATAAATCAGTTGGAATACTTTAGAAAAGAAAAGAATTGAGTCTAGGGTACAAAAAATGTAAATTGCTTTTCAGCTACCTAAAAATACATAGCCTACAATAAAGAGTCACTATCATGGAATTCCAAATTGAAACATTGCACAGTTATAAATCCAGAAGCGTTATATGCTGCTGAAACCCTGATACTAAATAATAAAAAGGACTACTGGAAAATTTGAGGTAAAGGAAAAATATAGGATTTAATTTTCAGAATAATGAAATAAAGTTATATCCAATAAAGACTTGTAAACAAAAATTGAAAAATCTCAGATACAATAAGTGTTTACCCCACATCTTCAGGATGAAAAACAACAGACTCACAAAACAAATACTCTATTTCTTTTACAATATAAAAACAAAAAGCAAATGGTTTAAAAAAGTTCAGGACGATTTAAATGAACTGAATATAAGAGATGAAATATCAAAAATCGTAGCAACCTCTGAAATATTTTGAAAAACCAGAATCGAAGGTTCCACGAAAATCCCAAGCATAGAACAGGTACAGGGATGTCCGAAGATTAGGGAAAGCTACTTCTGAAAAAATTAATTGTATTGTAATGAGTATTGGAATTGGAGAAGACAGAAAGAGGCGAATTCATAAAGACACTGTTAAGATCATAGATCAACGTCCCCTAAAGTGGGTGAAACGAAAAAAATATTAACAATAATTATTTTCCTGGATTTCTTGTTCCATGATGAACTGCGTTGTTAATATTAACTTTTCATGTGAAATTTAACGACTTGCAGTCAAATATTTGTTAAGAATAAGTATAACTCACTTAATCTGTAGGCCGAGCGCTTTCGAATCTATGAGATCCATCTTCAGAGGCCTCATAGATTCGAAAGCGCTCGGCCTACAGATTAAGTGAGTTATACTTATTCTTAACAAATATTTGACTGCAAGTCGTTAAATTTCACATGAAAAGTTAATAATTATTTAAAACTTGGTAAATGTAGATCCATGACGAACTGCGAGTAGAATAGTAGATATTTTCACATCATGTGCTAAGTCATGTATCAACAATAAATAGTTGGCACTCAAGGCGCTAAGGATGGGCCCAAAAAATGTTTTGCCTCAAGTAAGAGAGGCCTATTTTTTTATTTATTTGAATAGTTTTGCATATCGTCTATGTGAAAATAGACTTATACTAATAATTATTGCTCCAACAATATGAAAATTTAAAGGAAACACTAGTCTGGATTGCACTACCTTAGTTCAACCCAGTCAAGAGTTTGAAGCGGGATTGGTTGAGAGAGGAGTTTAAAGGAAAGAGCAAAAGAGTGTTGACACGGTTGGCACGGACAGCATACCTTGTTATATTGGTAGGAAACTCTACAACATACTACCGCAGTTTTTAAATAGTCGATATAGAAATATTTAAAAAACAATTGAAAAAATATTTAGTTGATAAAGCTTTTTATTGTGTACAAGAGTTCCTTTCACATCGAAATTAAACCTCACCTCAACTAATGAATATAGTAATTATGGTAACTAGTGTATGAGATAGTATAATCATTGTTAATCTGATTTGTCTTATACTCCTTAACTGGAGTCTCCAAGACGTAATCTACAAAACAAAATTTGCTTCACTGGTAAACAGAGCCTCACCGCCGCTTGTGTATAAACTCATTTGCCAATGGCTGGGTTTATGGAAGCCCTATAAATTTGAATAGACCAAGAAGACACCACCGGTAACATTAAATTTACCGGTTACCGGTAAGGCTCCCAGGAACTCAACCAATATAGCATGCTACATAATGTGTTAACCGTGCCAACTACCTTTAGAGACTTGAGGAAGACTGTGCTAGGAGACCACAGCCTCGCCAGAGCCTTGTCAGCCGCAGTCATTGTAGTAGCTCACAGTCAGATGTCATCTCAGATAATAACAGGCTATCAAGAGATGGCATCAGACTGAGGAAAGCACTCAAGACATACGTTTCCCAGCCCACACGCGGCGCGGGATTAGCAGCCTTGCGAGGACGTAAGGTTGGCTTGCCCCCCGCGAGGGGGACCTTGCGGGCCATCCGAGGTGCATGCTGTCTACACATCCTCTACGAGTGAGGAAGGTAGGGTTGGACTCCCGAGGTGATCCCTAAACCTAACCTAACCCTAGCCTAACCTAAACTTAGGGATAACCTCGAGCCGACCATCCAAACAGCATCACCTGACCACATTTTTTAAAGAAAAACTTTGAAAATTTTGAATTGGAATTTAGAAAAATTTGTGGAAAGATGAGAAAACTTTCCTCCAATCTTGAAAAATTGTAAAGAGAAATTTTGTTATTTCAGAACAAGTTTTTGTAGAAAGTTGTGAAGACTTTCCTTGAATATTGAATAAAATTTATATTGTTGAAATCTTGAAATTTAAAAAAATTGTGATGTTAGAATTTGAAAATCAAATTTTGTCATTTTCAAATTATAAAAATTTGGAAAGTTGTGAAAATTTAGAAAACTAAAAATTTGGAAAAATTTTGCGCGTCAAATCAAAAATTAACGAAGGTGGAGAAGCCCGTGGCCTAGACTTTCCACCTACCATACCTGGAGATACCAACAGTGCAGGAGTAGTCCTTTTCTACCTCTCGCCCCTCACCCACCACTACGATGCCGATGATGAGGACGACGCTCCCGTTGTGATGATGCTGATGCCACTGATGATGAAAATGCTGGAAATCCCCATGCCAGAATCCTCCTGAAGGCTGGTGCCTGGTAACAGAAAGTAAAATTTTTTTTGAATTGAGAAAGAAATTTGAAAAGAAAGAAATAATTTGTGGAAAAATGAAGAATGCGGGAATGAGATGGATTTTGAGTTGCTGCTTCCTGTGTGTGGAATGGACATCATTCCTTTGCCGTCCTTCCTGTTATTTTGTAAGAAATGGCACCTGACCCTAGCAGCCGAATATTGACATATTTCTATATTTCTATACATACATATATATATATATATATATATATATATAATTCTTGAATTTCTTTATCCCTAACAATATGCATTGTAAATAATAACTTTTTATGGAAAAATTTAACGACTTGCAATCATTTTTAATTGAGAATAAGTAAATAAATAATTAATTTACTCACATAGGCTGGAACGCCTAATTCATTTTCAACACGATTCAAAAACGTTCCAGCCTACGTGAGTAGATTATTTATTTATTCTCAATTAAAAATGACTGCAAGTCGTTAAATTTACCATAAAAAGATAGATATGTAGTTGAAAAAAGTTCTTAATAAAATTAATTAATAAGTGGAATAAAAAATTGTAGAGGAATTATTGTTCATGTTGTAATTGACAAGTAACCAATTAGAATTTACTAATTCACGAAATAATTTTAAAATTTTCGTAGTTATTAGTTTAATATTAATTTAGTAAAGAAGTCTAGTTGTTCTTACTCCAACCAATTTATATCCAATTTCATGTTTTATTTATTCCTGTTTTATTTTTCCAATTCTTTTCATTTTCCTACAAACTAATTATACTAGAAATAAATATTCCAAGCAAAAACGTACTGATAGTATGAATTTTTATTTCTTGTAATATTGTAAACTTCTTTGTTAAACTTTTTAGAATAATTCACAACATTGCATTTACATTATTTTTTTTTAAAACGTGACTGCATTGTCGTGAATTATTCGAAAAAGTTTAATTAATACGTGCAGTTTGTAATTAAAGAAAAACTCAACTTTCGTTGTTTTATGGGTCTTATAATCATACCCAAACAAAATGTAAAAATTTCAATAAATAAAAATGGCGCAAATTGAATTAAAATGACATATGGAGGATGGAGAAGAAAATTTAACTTACTTGTCTTGAATCTATAGGATTCTTGAAGTATATAACTTTGGTAACCGTTGTAAAAATTATATTATTTTATCAATTTCCTTGATCAACCAAATTTGTATTGTATCGATTGCCTCTTTTCAATCATTTTCATAAATGCATCTGAAATTAATGTTAAAGAGCAAAGATGAGATACATTAAAAATCAACAAATTACTCATAAATCATTGTATATATTAAAAGAGAGTGAAATTATATCTGTAGTCTACTCACTTTGCATAAAAATTCAGGATTGCAGCTTTGTCTATTTCGTAAATGGTATGATTGGTATCAATATACATAACAGTATCAATAGTATCATTTCTTCTACCATTGCTTTTTCTTACACATCTCATTCTAGGATAAATCAGTTTACCAGAGATTGTCTTATCACTCAGACGATAGCATGAAACAAAAAATAAAGTATGAGACATATGCAATTGCTGAGAAAATGTACAAAAATAGATAAACAAATAAAACTAGATGTAGAAGAATTTTACCAACTTGAAATTTGTTACCTGGATTACCTGTGAAGACACATTGATTGTGAAATTTCCTTGAATTTCAACTGCCCCATGTAAGCTACACCACCTCAGCATCACCTTATCGTGTGGATGGAATCTAGAGGCTGAAATAAACTTAGAAAATATTTATTGAAGGAAAAAGGGTGAAAAACAATACACATTTTTCATTTTATTTTTTTTTTTAAATAAAAATAAATTAATGAACAGCTTTGCCCCTGAAACATTCAAAGCAGACCAATTAAAAGTGTCACCACAAGGTACATCTTACAAGAAATGTAAACACTTTTTCATTGAATGTTTGCAATGAATTTCAACCTGAAAAAAACACAATAAAAATTCACATTGTCATTTTCAATAATTAGTAAGGTATTAGTAGACTTGTAAATTACACTACATTTTATTAGTAATCTAGCTACAAATGCATGCCCTACCTAGTAGTGGATCGAATAAGCCCGGAGTCTATATGTATCGATGTAGCCCTACTGGGGGACCCTACCTATGACCCACATACCTAGCTAATTTTTAAATCATATTATTCAGAACCGAACAATATGATACACATAGACTAGCTACACATAAAGTGTTAGTAGGTTAGAAAATGGTTTTAGTAGGGTTAGTATAGATAGTTGGACTCACATAGGGTATGCACCATTTGTGCCCTACCCTACTGATGCTTCAATAGATGTCACAAGATGCTGAAGATCCTGATACACTAACACATTTTTGCACTAACACTTAACCACATTAATTCACATATGCACACTTACACACGCGAACGCGCCTAAACACTCGCGATTTTGACGAGGATAATGATGATGATGATGCAGCTACCTCCTAGATGAAAACCTCCTTACGGTGACCCTGGTACAACTCCTGGTAGTGGTCCTCCTTATGGTGCACAAGTGAATGGAAATGCAACACCTGAACCTGGAAAACAGGAAACGCTCTGTTAAATTTGAATAAATAATCTAAATAAATTTGATACGAAAGAATTGGATACACATGGACACAAATTGAACAATCACTTTATTCTTCAATGTTACCAATAGAGGTCAGGCAGCTTCAAACATTGTATTCGACTGTTCCTTTAGAGTAATCCATTTTTTAAAGATAAGTAATTGTTAAAAATACTTTGCTAGTGAATTTAACACTTACTGATTCGTGTGTGCATTCACTACAAAGTATTTCCAAAAATTATTTATTGTTCAATATCAAGTGAAAAAGTAATATGAAGCTACAACATCAAATCCATTTCACTTACCTTATTGATGAAAGATGGATATTAAGAGGCTTTGATTAACAATTTAACTCGCAATTCTTAACTGTGAATTATCATAATTATGCATTTGTTGATGTTAATATTGTTGATTGCCTTAAGCCTTGAATTTTACCAACTTGTACAAAAACTTGGCTACTCATGAACATTAATTTCATCAATGAAATAGTAGAAAAATATTAGTTCACTTACAAAGATGGATCGTATTGATCCACCGTGTTTTAGCTCTGACATTTGATTTAGAAGTCTTTAAGATGCGCTGATTCAAGTCTATAACGTGAAGAATACAGGAACATGTAAGCTGTAGAATTTTCATCTAATTTCTGCAGTGAATTTCAACCTGAAAAAACACCATTAAAAACAACTGGAACGTAGCAATTGCAAACCATGAGTTCACTTGGCCTATTATAAGCAAAGTGTGAAGGGTGATTAAAAAATATTTATTCATTAAAAAAAATTCATATTCTTAATTGAATGATATATTGTGTGGTGTTTTCCATGACGAAATACTTGATGAACAATCTAACATCAAAACTGACACTGTATTTCTATTTAATACATAATTTTCACTCGCATATACTGGAGATAAGTTACTGGAGGGATGCATTTCACTTCTAAAGAGGCTGATGAAACATCTCTTTAGAAGTGACATCCCTCCAATATCTCCAGTATAAGTGAGTGAAAATCATGTATTAAATAGAAATATAGTGTCAGTTTTGATATTAGTTTGTTCATCAAGTATTTTTTCATGGAAAACACCACACAATATCATTCAATTAGTATTTTAAAAAAATTGTTTTAATGAATAAATATTTTTTAATCACCCTTCACACTTACTTTGCTTATAATAGGCCAAGTGAACTCCAGTACAAGTGAGTGAAAATCATAAAAATAGAAATACAGTGTCAGTTTTGATATTAGACTGAATGATATTAACATGAATCAATGACCAACGAAATAATCGTTTTATGTTTTTACATGAATAAATTATTTATCATGTTAGATACCGTTAAGAAATGTATTGTATTGAACTGTACGGTACTCAATCCCATGCAACATTATTACAACTTTCTATACATGACAATAATAACATAATACGAGTATTGCATTTATTGGTGAGGAGACTCTTCGAGTTTGTACCAGCCCTGTTTGTACCATGTCACGGGGAACATAGTGGACCTACTATTTTAAATGGATTCCGAAGCACCGGGTTAGTGACAGTAAAGCTTATAACATCAAGTCATAGAAGCACGGCCACCCATCCAAGCGCAGTGACTACAAATATACTGTTACATATGTACTGTTCACATATCTTTCCACACTTTTCACTATATCACTTATATCAATAGGCAATTCATCAAAAACAACAATGTACTCACAATTATTGTGCTTGATCCGCTGCTTGAATTAACAACTCTTGGTGCCAAATTAATTTTGATCTATCACATCTTTGTGATAGTGTCTTCAAGAATTTGATTATAGATCTGAAAATAAAAATATAAAAACAATTTAGCAAGTAAAAATATAGTTTATAGCATAAGTACAGGTAACAAAATGGTTCTTGGAACTGTAAATTTCTTACACTAGAAATTATTATCAAAAATAATCAATTTTAATATAGGCCTATGTTAGAGTAAAATAATCTCAATAAAAATATTGAGAAAGTGAAATATTGCAATTGAAAGTGAAATTAAATAGACGTTCGAAAGTATAAAACAGTATAAAATATTGAAAGAGTAAGAAAAATAGTGCGGCTGACGGTCTAGGACCAAACCGTAGAAGTGATGTTTTTATTTCTTTTGTTTTTGTCCATGTAATGGTTCGGAACCCATCTAAAACTGTAGGTCCAACTCATCAATCACCATCATCTAACTCATTACCCACACACAGGTCTATGTAGGCTTCATCCTCAGAAAAAAATGACGATTATTGAATAAAGCACGATTATATCTATCTATAGATATAGTGAAAAAGTGTAAATTAGTAGGAAGAATTCATTAAAAACACCTCTCCACACTTTAATTCATAATATTATAAATAGTGATTATGTTTTATATGGTTAATCATAAAAATATTGACAAAGCTCCACTGAAAATGATAATTTTTCCACACTTGCTAAATCTGCAATAAGTTTTATATAAAAACTGCATATATATAAATTGTCTGTAGCCTATTAATTGTTGAGGAATTATTAATAAGACTATATGATTTAAAACTCACAAAATAAATACAACTATTTGATAACTACGGTTGGTACGATTTTCTATTCCATGCAAATGTGGAATTTACTATATATTATGACGACCAGTGATGGGTTCATGGGAGGCTTACCGGTAACCAGTAAAAAAATGTTACCAGTGGCGCCTGAGTGGCCTAATCAAATTTTTCGACGTCAATGATTTTGAATAGCCCAATCAGACGCTACCGGTAACATTTACCGGTCACCGGTAAGGCTCTCATGAACTCAACTCATGGCTTGATTTTTTTGCTCAAATATATGGTACCGTACATTGGTCTAAAAAACTCAAAGTTCAATCCATGTTGAAAAAGGTTTAATTTTGAGAAAATTTTAGTGATTTAAATCAATAAATGGAAAATAATACTTTCTTTCACATAATTATCTTTTATAATATTACAAAATGGTCCCTTCAATGGTCTAATAAGGCATTACACTCACCTAGCTCAAGATGAAGACACCGATTTGTAGTTAGTTGCCGATACGAAATATTTTTGGATAAATGTTTCTTCTATCTTTGATACATTATAGTAATAGTGTGGCCTTGTCAATGGAATAGGCTACTACCAATATATAAAACGGTACTGTCAGGCTGTAATAGAATTTATAAAAAAGTTAATTACTAAAAATATTTCTCAGTTCTCAATTTATTTATATTTTGTTATTTATATTATTTTTTAGAAACTTGATTCCGAGGTAATTTCTCACTATAATTCACACTTTAAAACAAAGTAATGTACCATAAATTAAGACACAATTTTTAAAGTTGCTTTTAATACTATTATTACATAACTTGTTAATTTCGAATTCCCCAAAGTGCTATATTAATTATACTGCAGACTTCCGCAATGGTGGATATTGGCAACAGCATTGAATAGCTGATGGAAATCGATGAACGCTACTATACAAAAATATCAGTCACCGCCGTCAGTAAAACCAACTTGTGATATACGAGCCGATATGGCCAAGTCTAAAATGAGCACTACTATAAAAAATAATGGTGTATAAAAATAAAATATATAAAATAATTTGTTGTCAAAACAAAAACAGAGGGTCACTGTAGTCTAGTGGTTAAGGCGCCCAACCGGCAATTGGGAGGTCCGTGGTTCGATTCCCGGCGGTGACTGATATTTTTGTGTAGTAGCGTTCATCGATTTCCATCAGCTATTCAATGCTGTTAGCACTTTGAGGAATTCGAAATTAAAAAATTATGTTCTATATACTTGTCAGTTTGATAAATTGTCAGTTCCTTCAAAGCCCAACTATCCTTGAGGTTTTCTCATCTCAAGAGAGACTTGAAAAGTCCTCCCTTTAGAAAATTCTCAAGTCTACCTTGAGGTAGGTTCATAATCGTTAACCTGGAAACTTCATTGACTCAAAAGAAACTGAAAAAGTCTCTCCTCTGAAGGCTTTTAAAGGCTCACTTGAGGCAAGGAGACCTTGAAGTAGGTTCATAATCGTCAACCCTGAGACTTCCTTATCTCAAAAGATATTTGAAGTGGCCTTCCTCTCAAGGTTTTTCAAGTCTCAATTGGTGTAAGGAGCCCTTGAAGTAAGGTCATAATCGTCAACCTTGAGACTTCTTTAAAAAATATTTCTAAAACTAAATACATTTCAAGAATTCCTCGAGCGAGGATACAATGATATACCGTTCATAAATACGGCCCTTAGGCTTCCTTATCTCAAAAATGCCACAGCATACATAAAAAGGCTTACCATTTGAGATTTTCTAGTCTTCCTTGAGTTAAGGAGGCGGTTCATAATTGGAGTAAAACTTGAATGGACAATAAAACTATCTAATATCAAAACTGACCTTGATTACAATTTAAATTATGATTTTTACTCACTTATACTGGAGATACTAGAGGGGTGCATTTCACTTCTAAAGAGAAGCTTCATCAGAAGGTCGTGCTTTGTTGAGGTTAGCACGCTCTTTAGAAGTGAAATACTCCCGTATAAGTGGGTAAAAATCATAATTTAAATATAGAAATACAGTGTCACTTTTGATATTAGATTGTTCATCAAGTATTTCGTCATGGAAAACTTAACAGGGATAACAAAAATAAAAAAATGTACTGATAAAATTAATTGCTCCTATAATTGATCCAACTCCTGCAAAGTGAAGAGAAAAAATTGTTAAATCACTCACCTTTGATGCTGCTACATTGAGCCAACAGCTTGTTCAGATGTGCAGTGCTTAGATGGTGGTGTAAAACATCTTAGTGCAGAAATATGATGACCTCAGTCGGATGCCTTGATGCTGCTCATGTTGAAGGGGCAAGGGGGTAAGGAGGTCACCTAAATATTTAAAACGCACTCCCGATCAAAGGCTGGCTGGTTTTAGCGACACGAAGTTAATGATACAGAACCCCTGGAGTCGATATATATAGATCCCATAGATAATCGAGACGGGTAGTGTGAACCGTGGTTGACATTATAGTTACCGTATGTCCGCGACATTTGTCTCCGTAGTTGAGACCCTAGTCGGATAAGACGGGTGTGTGTGTGTGTGTGTGTGTTTGATGCGATAGAAGATCACACCACAAAAGACTTGAAACATAGCTGTCTTCTAGGAGGAATAATATTTTCAATTAATTATTTAGATACAGAATAAAAATGATGTGAAGATCCAAAACTAGTCTCTTCACAGATGTCGACTATGCTATATTTCAAATCAAATTTATTTATCAAAAACATTTACATTACAATGAATGGGTAATATAATATTATATACAATACAACGATAATAATTTTATGCCTTTCAAGTCTTTTTAAATATAAAAATGTAATTAATAAATCAATATACCCCACTATAATACTATGTGTTGGGGTTTTTCTACTTCAAATGTTTTCTGTATTACTCAAGATATTAGTATATAAGTTTTAAAAGTGAATAATTACAAATATTATCATATTATCCAAAACATTAGGGTAAATCCTAACAATTTACACGAAACATTTATATTTATATTCACTAAAATACCACTTCAAAAAAATAAAAAGGTTCTTTTCAATTGAAGGTTATCAATTTAAAAGTTCACTCCAAATAGAACACTATAAAGAGTTGAAAAGAGTTTTAATATCAAAATGTTGATAAAAACTAGAGTTTTTATACTGATCTCGTTGCTAATGAAGCATATTAGAATGAGAGATAAGATATTAACAGGAATCAAGAATTTATCTGGTTTGTGAATTATTTTATATATATTATAAATGATATTTGTAAATAAGAATGAAGGATTCGTCAAATAAATTAATGATTTAATTTAAATAAAAAATAACTTGGTCCTATTAAGAATAATGTTTTTGTTAGATTTATTTTATTTTTTGTTAATTTATAAATGTGTGTGATAGTATTATATTATTACATAAGACGGTAATGTATTAAAATCACTGTAATTTATGTTAATTATGTATTTCATTTGATATGGGTCTTGAGTCATCTTATAAATAAAAATTGTATTACCAGAGAATGAATAATATAAAGGAACTTGAAAAAAATAAAAAATACTAGAAATAATCAACCATGATCTATTCATCTGTGTATTACCATATTAATGGTTGAAAAAAGGTCTATTCATCGCTAATGATTTGATTTTTTTTTTTTTTTTTTTAGGATGAAGCCCACATAGGTCTGAGACCTGTGCGTGGGTAATGAGTTGGATGATGGTGATAGATGAGTTGGACCTACCTATTTGCTTCTTGTAAGCAAGTGTAAATAAGCGTAAGGCTTATAACGCTTCTTTAGACATGTCAACCAAAAGCTGTAACTGAACTACTGTAGCTGTAACTAATTTTATGTTCTTAAACATATAATGCAAATTGTGGATACTGCTTCGTTGAAGTCACCATGAAGTGCTGCTCAATCATCGAAAAATTCACTGTTCATTGCTGAAAAAAGGTCTTATTCTAATGCTTATCTCTAAAATTAAAGCTATAATGAAACTAATGCATTCATCATTGGTGGACGTGGTGGCGCTTGCCTCTGATTAGATAAGGCTATGGCTGGCTGCTATTACTGCGGTCTCGAGCTCGAATCTCATATCTGTCCTCATCTACCTCATTACCCACGCACAAGTCTCAAGACTCATATGAGCATCATCCGACTTAAATAGTTCATTTATTTTTTGTAGATTACATCTTGGAGACTCCGGTTAAGGAGTATATAAGACAAGTCAGATCAGCAGTTAAACCTACAATGTCACGGCGCTTGTGATAACTTAGTCGCGGTTGGAGAGCTTATCTATTACTGCGGTCTTAAGTTCGAATCTCGTTCAGCTTTGGATTTTCTTGTGAACATTCACCTCATTACCCAAGCACAAGTCTCAATACTCATGTGGGCATCGTCCAAAGAATAATACAATTAGAGTTAAACTTAACTTAAAGCTAGAATGGAGCGACTGTTTCTATCAATTACCTACCTAAATAGAATGTCTTGGTTAAATAAAAAAAGTCCTATCTACTAAATGTTTTAACTAAATAAATGACTTCTAAACCAAAAATCAAACTACTTGAGGTGAGTCGATGAACGTTCAAGCTCAAAGTATAAGTTGCTAGCAAACCCATTGTTATAATTCAACAAAAGGAAGTTAACTGAAACGTTTAAAAAGTAAACTGATTTGATACATGTTGTATCAATTTTGATACAGTTTTCATTAATTTTGATACAGTACGGCATCAGTGTATGCAACAGAGAGCTCTTAACAGGTGGCCAGTCTGAGAGCTTAATATTGCATATTCCAATGCTGAAACTGTGTATTAATTTTAAATTAAATTTTATTAAAAGAAACTCGTGTACAAGTATTTTCTATACTGTGGAGTGGAAAAAGATAACCAAACTACTAATTAGTTTGATATAAAAACATAAGGGTGCATGGAAGCAAGTAAAGTTCAAGTAAGTTAGTAAGTCAAATAGTAGCTGAAAAGTTATCAAGTTGTTATCAATGTAAAATCACTCCCCGGTGGTTCGGAACCCGCCTAAAACTACAGATCCAACTCATCAATCGACATCACCCTACTCATTACCCAGTCACAGGTTTCAGACCTATGTGGGCTTCACCCTCCAAAAAAATGGTGTTTTTCTTGTGGTATTTATAGTCGTCGTTTATGGGGAAATTGTCAGTCAAAGTTCATAAACAGTAAATGTTATTTGTAGTTATTTTCAACTCTACTCACTTCCATTTACTACGTAGTAATACCATTTTGTGAAATTTATATTTTCTAATACATTAGCAGAATTTAGTGGAAATGAAAAGTTATAGCAGTATGTTAGAGAATTGAATATCAATGGGTTGCATGCTATGACCTAAGTATTAGAATCAATTCCATTTAAGGAAAACAATAATTGAAACTTTACAAGCTACCACAGTTTTTAAAGAATCTTGGAAATATAGAAATATTTAAAAAAAATGAAAAAATATTTAGTTGATAAAGATTTTTATAGTATACAAGAATTCCTTTCAGATCAGAATTAAGCCTCACCTCAACTAATTGATATAGTAATTAACTATAGTGTATAAGATTGATAATATTTCACGTATTATAATTGTTGATCTGACTTGTCTTATACTTCTTAACCGGAGTCTCCGTCGTAATCTACAAGAAAAGCATCGATGTCCTTGTGCCCCCTCAGGATAATACGCTAGAAATATGACTACTCTTAAATTTCTAATTGGCTTTGCCATTTGATAACTTGGCAGTAAGGAATGTAGCTCTATCTTAAACTATACATGTTCTAATTAAACACATAACCTATTGTAGCCAACTACTGCTTGGTTGAAACCCTCAATAAAACTCGCAGCCACCGGAACACTAGCTGATTGCTGAAAAAATGTCTTATTCTAGTGCTTATTTCTAAAATAATTCACATTATAATGAAGATTTGATTCCATTGGATCGCTTGTCTCTGATAAGAATCTGGCTGGCAGCTACTCCTGTGGTCACGAGTGCGAATCTCGTTCAGCCTTGGATATTTTCACCGTATCAATCACCCCGTAACCCACGCACAAGTATCAGACTCATGAGGGCCACATACGATTAAATTTATTAAAACCTTAAATACAGTATAAGATTACTACTGCTTGGTTGAAAGTCCCCAATGAAGCTCGCACCTACCGGAACACCCGCTGAATGCTGAAAAAAGGTCTTATTCTAATGCTTATTTCTAAAATATTTCAAGCTATAATGAAGATTTCATTCCGTTGGATCGCTTGTCTCTGATAAGGATCTGGCTGGCTGCTACTCCTGTGGTCACGAGGTCGAATCTCGTTCAGCCTTAGATATTTTCACCTCATCAATCACCTCATTACCCACGCACAAGTATCAGACTCATGAGGGCCACATCATAACAGTTTAATAAAATTTATTGATATATAATTATACACCAGGTAATTTAATCTGTGATGAATGAATGTATTACTATATATCATCTACTTTATAACCGTCAGTGGTCCTTCTCAAGAATGGTACCTATTCTGATACCATTTTTACAAAATCTAGTTAATAAAAGTAAAGTTGTTCGTCATTCATCTTGGATTTCATCTTTTCATCATCCTACAACCACAAAGAAAAAAGGAAATTTAATTTGTCGTCTGGTAACTCATATTAGAGATTTATGTAAAGTAACTGAGCTTGAACAACAAATATGAAGAGTTGGTCAAGTTTAATTGAGGCGATTCTTAATGAATCGCACTCAACATGTTTCACGAGGTTTCAAGAAATTGCGTAGTTAAGTGGGCTTACAAATTTCAAGGTAAAATACAACTTATTTTAAAGATTAGACTCATTTCATATCAAATTCATACATTATTATTGGGAATACTTCAAGTTTAGGTACCGGTAGTGGAATAGTGTCTGAAATTGAATTTATTTGAGAATACATTTACCAACCCGGAAGGACTTTTCAATATGGCGAGATTTATGAGTTCATGTGGAGAAAAATTTGAGTATAATATTAATATGGGGGATTAGATTCATTATTAGAATGCACAATACCTTGTTACCGGAAAGATGAAGTAATTCAAGAAGACAGCTTTAAGTTTCAGTCAAGTCAAAGAAGAAAAGATTAAGTTTTTACCGGCACGAATTCTTAAAGCAACACGCCTCAACCAGCCACGAAACAAAAATGGACGATTGATCCTTTGTCATTTCAAGATGTTGGGAAGGGGAGTGGTGGGGATTGAAACCTGGTAGCTTGGAGTGACATGGTCATAGCTTCAACAACTTGTTTCAATTTTCTCTCAAAAAGTCTGTTGATGCATCAGAACAGTATCAGAAAATAGTAAAACTAATTATAAAACTAAAGCGTGTGAGATTGTATGCACATGTACCGGTAGTATGTGCACTACTCATGATAACTTATTTCTTAGTTGGCATATAAATCACGCTGAAATTGAAATTTCCAGATTTCCTAGTTCTACAGAGCTGTGCGGAGGCATTTTATTTCAAATATGTGAGAATGTTCTCTGAAATACATACCCACACAGTACATTGTAATGAGTACTGAATAGACAGCACAGCTACATTAATCGACATCACATAATTATGGGAAATTGGATCTAAAAGCAATAGTACTTCGTTCATAGCCAACATTTCCATTTCAACACTTTAAAGTTCACATTCAACAATAATAGTTCACTTTTCAACTTGATAATTTTGTATTTGAGTGAATAAAGCTGCGTGTTGAAGTCCCTAGTCTATCATCACACACACACTCAAGCGCTAAGTTTAAATCGATCAATTTGGAATAATTTGAATTTGATTGTGCAAACTGCTCCAATTAATTTCTCGATTGTGAGTACATTTCATACGTATTTTAATCATGTACATCGTTCTTGGATTATATCGAGTCAAAATATTGCTAAATACTAGAAAATCCGACATGAAATTGTCTCATATTGGAGATAATTCAAATCATACGTTCAAAATATCCAAATCTTGATCGTTGACCCGGACTTCCTGGATAGATCGTGTCAAGATTTACTTTTAGAAACGTAAAATACCATGCATACTATGATCACTATAAATAATAAATAATTTATAAACTTAGATCAGATGGCAACAGCGTCAAAGACCAGCAAAACTATCACTAAATAAAAAAATCGTCAACACTGTAATAACTCTTCTTTATCAGCCATCGCGACAAAGAGACCTTAAAAGCACTCACTGTGCGCACCTTCACTAAATCTTCTAAAATTGAATCTGTATCAACAAATAGGAGTTTGTAGCTAATTCATGAAAAGGCTTAACTTTGCTATAAAGCTGTATCAAGGATAATGCATGTACGATTCTTCGTTAACAGTAGATGATAGGAGTTTAGAGTGAAACTAATTGAAGTTTTAGTGAGAAAATTACAATACGTTTCAAAAAGAAAATCAAAAAGGTTTTATTGTAGTTAAGCTGCATTATTCAAAGTATAGTTTCAAAAAAATAGAGTACCAAGCAAAGATCTTAGACAGCAAACATAAAATCTTATTTTAAAATGAATATTATAACACGATTTATATAGTTGACAATACTCTTGGAGATTAAGACACATGAAAAGCACACAAAAACTATAAAATATAAAAATAATAGACAAATTGAACTACTCCACTTTATTACTTCATTTCAAAAAAGGAACCATAACCGCAACCTGTTGATAATTTAGAAACCAAGTAATAAACTTAATTATCGTACTGTATGGTAATCAAGGTCAAATTCAATTTCACCAACTACGAACAGCAAACAAAAAATATAAAACTAATGATTTAAAGTGGCTTTTCTTCTAGAACCATTACAATAAAATTTAAAAAAGATTTCGTACATTCTAGAAGCCAATCATTCATTTCAATTAATCCATATCTATTTATGTATTTCTAATTATCGCAATTACTCTGTACAGCTGTGATTGCAGTAATGACATCTGACATTATGCTGAGTAAGGTGTTTTTGCACTTGCAATTTCAATAATTTTTAGGTTAGAGTGATCGAACTGTGAAATCGGTTTCTTTCGCATCAAAATTATGCCTTACCTCAACTAGTTAAAAAAGTAATTAAGGTAACTAGTGTTTAAGATTGTATAATTGTTTATTTGACTTGTCTTATACTCCTTAACTGGAGTCTCCAAGACGTAATGTAAAAAAAGGTAGGCCTACACTTTTGGTATTTATTGAGTACGGTATCCGAACTTTTTGAATTTTTCAACAATTTTTTCCCCACACACTCAAAACACACTAGTAAGTAATAATACACTGATATTTTGCGGGGGCAACGCTTATTTGGCATTTAAATTAGAGTTTTCTGATGGAACTATTTTTCTTCCGCGTATGAATACTTCCATCACACTGTAACACTGCCAGACTAGGCAAGGTTAGGTTAGGTTTGGTCAGGTGGAATCATTTAGAGCTGAGCAACGGAAAGGTCGGTCAATTAACCAATCAATCTAAAAATATAATAGTTTGAAAACATATGTTTTCTTTGAAATGCTATAATTTTGTGTTTGGTCAAATCGACAATTATTGTTAGATCACATGGAAAATATTTTCGGCAATAGCTGATTGTTTTAATTTATTCATTAGGCTACGTGAAATGTGAGATACAGAGTGCAGCCTCAAATTTTTAGAATCTGTATGCCTTAGCGAAAAGGAGGTGATCGAATTTTTATTCAGGCATGGTATTTTTAAAGAGATTACAGTGTGTTTGAAGTGTGGTGCGGAATTAGTTGTCAATAAGTAAAATCTTAAATTTCGCTCTCAAATTTCGACAACAACAGTGGTTGACTGGTATTCATTTTGCTTTGTGGACCCAGAAACCCAAGCTCACACGAATACGGTTGAGAGGAGTTGGCGCGAAGTGCGCTGTACGATTCCAAGGTTTGGAGTCAAAAAAGCGCATTTCGCCGGCTACCTTGCTGAGTTTCAGTTTAAGCGCCGATAACAGCGGGAGGAGCGTGTACATTATTTTTTTAAAGCGGCTGCGGAGTTGTATCCCCCGAAGTATTGAAAGGTTAGTAAGCTTAGTTTTCTTCAGATATGTGATTATTAATTTGATTTATATCGTTTTATGGTTTGGAGTTCATAATATATTTGCAAATTATGGTTTTTTTAAATGAAAAATAAAATTATCATCAAAAAATTTTTTTTCGAAAATTTAAATTTTTGTGTGAAAAAGACGCGACCCCCAAAAAATTTCAACGGATTATTGCTTCGTGGGGTGTGTAGATGTCACAAAAAAAAAAAATTGTTGGAAAAATCGAAATGTTCGGATACTCAATATTTACCACACTTTTTTACTAATTCATAAAGTACGTATCACTGTGACTAAAATATCTAGTATCCTTGTAAATTGTTTTAATACCCACAGTTTCAACAATAAAGCGGATTAATCTTATCTTCTTTGCAAGTGTAAGTTATCAGATTTTTTCAAATTAATATTCTTTACATTTTTTCATATCGTTACGAATCAATTTTTGTTTAAATCAATGGGCAATTAGCAATGATAAGTTATCTGTTCAATCAGATAGAGATAAGCTGCGTTCTTCTAGGAACTCTTTGTAAGGGTAACCGATTAGATTGGCCAGCAAAAAAGACACAGTTCTCTGTTGTAAAATCACTTTTGGGTGGTTCGGAACCCACCTAAAACTGTAAGTTCACCTCATCAATCACCATCATCCAACTCATTACCCACGCACAGGTCTCAGACCTATGTGGGCTTCGTTCTCCAAAAAAAATCTACCTTAGGAGCTCATCTTCTATAATAGAAACGTCTTCATGCTAACCTCTGATAAGTGAACGACGCAGACATGTATAGTGACCAACAGTGAAATAAAATAAGAGAGTAGACAGCTATCAAAGGCAGTACGGTACAGAATACAAAAAATGACGCAGAAATATAAGATCAAAATCGAGCTACCTAATAACCAAGGTACCGTAAGTAAGCAATCGACCACACATTCTATTTTCAAAATGGAGAACATTATTGAAAATAAGCAGTCAGTGGAAGTATGCTATAGAAAATATTGAAGGGCTAGAATTATTGCAAGTAACACAATGCATGGCAAGACCTGGGAGAGGCCTATGCCCACTAGGGCCTGGTTTCCACAAGAAGGAATACCATTTATGAAGATAAATTAATGAAACAAATAAAAAAATATATATGTATAAAGATATAATATTCAGGAAGAAAAATTAAATTGTATATATATTAAATGAATTGGAAATTTGTAAAACTTAGGTATTTCAAGTTGAATTGTAAATTGAATTATTTTGAATTATTTTATATTTGGCATGTGGTGGAAACAATAAAGGCTTTATTTATTTATAACACAATGCAATACCACGGAGTAAAAAATATTTCCAAATTTGCTAAAACATTTTATTTACACGGTGCAAGTTATTATTCAAAATAAGCAGTCAGTACAAGAATTGCAAGTACAACAATGCAATACCAAAGTTTGAGTACTATAAAATTGTATCAAGAAAGAGTTGTAAAGTACCAACCAGAATGCAGCATCAAGATTTGAGTACCGAAAATTGGTCAAGACAATGGGGTGGTGTGAATATAGTAGAAATAGAATGAATAAAAAATTGAATTGAAATAAGCATGAATAAAATATTGAATTGAAATAAGCATGAATTAAATGTAATAGAAATAATGAGCACGTTAAGTTAGTTGACTGTTGAGTGACTGAAGTCGACTGCCGAGTCAACGGGAGTCCGATATGAAAGCATGAAAACCGATTCACATCAAGCCGAGTCAAAAATATAGAGAAATTTAGCTGACTCCTCTATTCTCACCACACAATATCAAGCAAGAGTTGTAAATGAATTTGAAGAAATTGGAAATATATCAAGTCTTTGACTAACCTGGAGAAATTTGTTCTTGTGTGATTCACGAGTTTAAGACATTCCACCACTGGAGACTCCATCATGGACTGAGATATTCCTCCACCATCATCCAACTCAAGATGTAGAAGAAGATGGAGAGGAGTGCACACAAGATTTGAATACGCTGAAAAAAGATGTGATTAAAAAACTTTATCTACGACCATGCCATAATGTATACATTACAGTTTCACAATTGATGCCAAAACAGCTATCTTTTCGAAATGCTTTTTGAAACCCGTTGTATAAAGAGCTCATTATAGTACAGGTTCTACATTATAACACGGGCTCTGGACCAATCAGAAGCATTTTTGATGGAATCAATATCGTAATTCAATATTGTGAAACTATCAGCTGATTTGATCAAACTGCTAGCTAAGCTGCTAACCTAACAATCTACTATAACTTCTCATATTTGAGATGAGAGGTTAGGTGTCTCTGACAATCACAGGTATAATGAAATTGTTTTAATTAAATGTATACTAGTGGTCGTAGATAAAATAGTGTATGCAACGATTTTATTTGGCCATTAAAGCTCTCGTGAGATATTTATAACTTACATCTAACTCGTGCTTTAATAAGGGTCAAAATAAAATTGTTGCATAAACTACTATTTTTTTTGTAAGACAGGGAATTTAAAAAAAATTATACTATACTCTATTGCAAACACATCCTACATAATAAAAAGATGTTTGCTGTTATCTGTCAACGAAATTCTAACGCTGAAGAATAAGCCAATGGAGGCGGAGAAGAAGAAGAATGAGAAAAAACTGAAGTAGTGATAGAAGTAGAATAGTGGAAAAGAAGTATAAATAGGAGAAGAAGAAGGTGAAAAACGAAGAAGAAGGTAAGAGGTGAAGGAGGGGAGAAGAAAACGAAGAGGGGGAGAAGAAGAAAGAAAAGAAGGAGAACAAGGGGAGAAGAAGAAGGACAAGAAGAAAGAGAAGAAGAAGAAAGAGACAATTAAATTGAATTTGTAAATAGATTATTAACTTAAACATTCTAGAAATTTATATTCAATTGAATCGGGCAACCTGCTAGTAAATGTACTAGAAAAGCACAAGGAAGATCACAGAACATTGAATTTGAACATTTCAGAAAATAAAATTCAAAAATAGCTACAATGGAAAAAATAAAAAGAACAACATAAGCGTATCTCACAAACCTCAAACCTATCTACTACTAAACACAATTTATGGAACAAATAATGAGCTAAATATATCGTATTCAAGATAACTCATTCATATAAAGTATCTCATATTGTACCGTATGAAATTACTCATTTCTAAAATTAGAATACAAACTTCTAATACACATTGGTTTGGTACAGTGTTTTCCAGATTGGCTATCATTAAAATGATGAATAAAACATTGACCTGGACCTGAATAAAAAAGACTTCAAATATGTAAAGTTATTATGTCCAACTTATCAAAAGATATACAATTACATTTAGCAGCTAAAGCTGCAGTAAATCAGCAGGCATCACACTACAAAACTTTGAAGAAATTATGCAGCACCACAACATTGATAATCCATGTCGACTTCAAACAGTTTGCACACCAACCTGAAAATTACCCAGAAATCTAAATAAATAATCTTACAAAAACTAAGAAAAACAACATAAAACTCTTGAATTCTAACCTAACCATACCATATTCGATATACAAACATGAATTATTTGATACAGTAAAACAGTCAGTTCTGCACAGCAAGTTTATACATATGAATAAAAGTAAAACAACTGAATGCCTCAAGTCTGTATGTCATATCCCAAACATCAAGGTTAAAAGTATGGTAAATAAAACCAATCATGTAACATCAAAAAACATGATAAAAGAACACAGATAGAAGATACTGTATGTTAAATAACGCGCTAAAACATAGAAAGTCTCATACAGCACACTAAGGCCCATATTTATGAACGTGACTTATGTTGATCTAAGCACGAGTTATCTAAGACCGAGTTGTAAAGGCTCTATTATATTGAACATGGCCACAAGCTAACCTAAAATTGTGTTGTATCATCAGGCACTAATAAACATAAAATAACATACATGAAAAAATAAAGATACTGTAGTGAATATGAAATTGGAGTGAATAGAGAGGAAGAAGGCACAGTGGTTCTTGGCATTATCTGCTATGTAAATGTTTACTTTTAAGCAATTAATTACTGTGCTTTTGACACTTTTATGGTGTTTACTTGGTAATTAGTAGAATGTTCTAGTTGTTTGATTAGAGATTAATAGAGTCTTTTCGAATATTGGAGAAAGTGCTAGTTCCTTTATTTATTTACTTAGAAGTTGACAGAAAATTCGAGAGATATCTTAATTATGAAATTTTATATAAATAGAGGAAGTCTCTTGTAAATCAGTTCAGTCTTGTCTATAATTCGTCATGATAAACAAGTGTGACAGTTAAGTACGGTAGTTCAGTTATTGTTCTACATTGATAAGTGGCAGTAGTGACAGTTCCCATTAATACAGACAGTACAATCCCGTTGGTGCTATTAAAAACCATCTAAGGAACTTTTATTGTCTGTAGTGATAATTCTCTTGACAGTTTAATAGTGATAATTCTTTTACCTATTACTTGTGCTACATAAGTTAATTGTTCTTCCTCGATGATTCTTTTTGAATATTGTTGGACAGTTTATTGTACAGCTATTGTTTAATATTAGATCGGCCTCTTGACATTTAGTGATTGATTTTTGTACAGTTTATTGAAAACTCATTATCAGTTGAACAATATCGTGTTATCTGTTTTCAATTGCTTATTTTTCTGTAAGATAAATCACCTTTTTGAATAAACTCATCTTGTAGAAAATTTAGTTTTGAAGTTAAAAATCAGTATAACCCACTAGCCTGAACGCACCCAAAGTTCATAAAATTGGGATATTATAAATGAAAACACACAAATAAATGCAAGTTCTATGCAAGCGTGTAAAATCAGTGTGCTATGATAAAAAAATTCCGATTTCATGAACTTTGGGTTGGGTGCGTTTGAGTCTAATGACATAAATTATATGTAACTTATAATAAAATTAGTAAATATTAAAAATTAGTAATTATTAAAATTAGTAATAAAATTAGTATTAATTTTGAGATTCAGTACATAAGTTAAGTATGACTAGTTCCAATTCCAGGGGTTTAGACTCAAAATAGTCACAGATATCGGTATATCAAACTTTATCATTTCAAACCTGGCCACCTAGGTTCTTGGGTAGTAATTTTTCAAAACTTTCTTTTGAACTTTAGAGCCTAACAAGTTGCCTAGATTAGCTTTTCACACCACTAAATTTTTCTGTGATGTTTTCCATGACGAAATACTTAATGAACAATCTAATATTAAAACTGACACTGTATTTCACTTTTAAATAATGTTTTACTCACATATATTGGAGATGCTTGAGGAATGCATTTCACTTCTGAAAAGAAGCTTCGTCAGCCTGCCGCCAGGGGTCATGCTCTGTTGAGGTTAGGATGAGCGGCCATTATGTATTTGAAAATTGCGTTTGATTTGAATTGTGTTTGGTTGTTGAGTAAGTTTGTTCTATCTTGTTTATGGTGTTTGAATATTTCATATTGTTCCAGTGTATTTAGTTTGTGGCTTTTTTGGAATGTGTGTAGAATTTCCAAGTCAGTTTGGATGTTATTGTGTGAGTGCCCAGTGTTGATTAAGTGATCTGCAAATGTTGAGTCAGAGTTGGAATGTAGTGCTTTGATGTGCTCTTTATATCTTATGTTGAATGATCTGACTATTTGTCCTATGTAGTACTTGGGGCATGTGTTGCATTTGAGCTTATATATGCCTGGTTTGTTGAATTTGTGAATTGTGCTGTTTGTTAGGTGAGCTGTTTCTTGTTGGATCTGGTGTTTCAGGTTGTTTGTTGTTCTGAATGCTGTGTTAAATCCGGATTTTTGAAAGATGTAAGCTATTTTGTGTGATTTTTTGTTGAGATATGTGAGTGTGACAAATCTACTTTGGTTTGCAGGTTTTGGATTTTTATTTTTCATTTTATTCATGATTTTGTCTACTAGATTGGTGTTGTATCCTTTTTTTTGTGCTAAATATTTGATTGTATTGATTTCTTCTTTGTGGTCAGCTTGTGATAGTGGAACATTAAGGAGTCTATGGATCATGGAGTTGAAAGCAGCAAGTTTGTGTTGATTTGGGTGGTTGGATGAGTTGTGAATGAGTGTGTCTGTGAGAGTTGGTTTTCTGTTGATTTTGAATTTGTGCATGTTATTTAGTTTTTTGATAGTGAGATCTAAGAAGTTCAAGGTGTAGTCTGTTTCGTATTCTGCTGTGAATTGTAAGTTTTCATGGGTTTTGTTTAATTGTGTTAGGAGTTGTTCACACTGTCTTTGGTTTCCATTGTAAAGTACAATAATGTCATCAACGTAGCGGTGCCAGTAAATAATTTTGTTTGAGTGTTTGGTGTCTTTTAGTATTTTAGTATTCTCTATGTGCTGTAAAAATATTTCTGCTAGGATGCTGGAGATTGGGGATCCCATTGGTAGTCCTTCTGGTTGGGTGTAATACTTGTTATTGTGGGTGAAGTAGTTTTGTGATGTGATGATTTTTAATGTCTCAATTAGTTCTTTTGTGTGTTCAGGTGGGTTGTTTTGTGCTTTGAGTATGTTCTCTATTATGGAAATGGTTTCAGTTACAGGAATGTTTGTATACAGGTTTTTTATGTCAAATGATGCTAGTGTGGAATTATGTGGGATGTGTGTATTTTTTATTTTGTTTATGAGGTCTGTGCTGTTCTTTATATGAGATGGATGATTGATATTGATGAGTCTGCGTAGTTGAGTATCTATCTGTTTGGCTAATTTGTATCCTGGTGCTTTTCTGTAATTTATGATGGGTCTGATTGGTGTGCTTTCTTTGTGTATTTTAGGTAGGGCTTGAAGAGTTGGTGCAGAAGGGTGAATTTGCTTCATATATCGTTTGTCTGTTTCATTAAAGAGGTGTTTTGTTTTATTTATAATGTTTTTAATTGTGCTCTGGAATTTGGGTGTTGGGTCTCTTTGAATTTGTTGGATGTTGTTGTTTTGTATAAATTCATCTACTTTTCATCTACAAATTCATCTACAAAATTCATCTCCAGCATCCTAGCAGAAATATTTTTACAGCACATAGAGAATACTAAAATACTAAAAGACACCAAACACTCAAACAAAATTATTTACTGGCACCGCTACGTTGATGACATTATTGTACTTTACAATGGAAACCAAAGACAGTGTGAACAACTCCTAACACAATTGAACAAAACCCATAAAAACTTACAATTCACAGCAGAATATGAAACAGACTACACCTTGAACTTCTTAGATCTCACTATCAAAAAACTAAATAACATGCACAAATTCAAAATCTACAGAAAACCAACTCTCACAGACACACTCATTCACAACTCATCCAACCACCCAAATCAACACAAACTTGATACCGGTATGTATTAAGAAATATTTACTATTTCATTAAACTTCTGTTTGCGGTATATTAGCTTCTACGCTAAGTATTATTCCTCAAACACTCATCATCCATCTCTATCATACATACACACACATACTCTTACTCTCACGCTCTCTCATTCGCTCTCTCTCTCTCTCTCTCTCTCACACACACAAACACACTCCAAACGATCAAACATCCATACTAAATAATCCACCCCTACTAAATAATGACGGTATCTTCAAGTAAATGCACAAATATTAGAAACTCATTATAACAATACTAATAAACCAAACTGAACATCCGTCTGGCAAATAATTGAATAAAATAATTGTAATCATTTTGAAAATCATGTAAGTGCTTAGTTACTACAAACTAAAATAATCAACAAAACCATAATATGAGCTAGCAGAGATATCTAGATTTTGCAAATAATTCACTCATTCATACTCGACCTACGTAAAAAAAAACATACATGCACATTCACTCAAACCATATGAAACTCTTACCACCACTCAATCACACAACATATAAGTGTGCATGGTGGATATTTAAAAATAAATGACTACTGAAAAGTGAAATCAGTCAAATAATCCACTCTAATCAGAGTTTATAATATTATCAGAGTTCATTACAAGAGTGACCAAGTCAGTAATTGCCTTCACTATGTTAATCCACTCCCATTGTCCACGATCCTCACCTTGACATTACCTAGCCTATCAGTCCATGCATATTTAATTCCCTTTTCTTTTTGAATTTTCCTGACCTCCGCAAACAATTTTCTTCTTTCAGCTGTGAGGGATTGATTAATGTAGATGAGATCAGGCTCACCTCGGAAGCCAATGTTATTGGTGTTGATGGTCTTCACCTTTTTCCGTCCTTGAAGCACCCGATCCGCGTCCGTTCGCCTGATGAACTTGACAGCTATACCAGCTGTAGGCCTGTTGTTGCGGTGCTTGAGCCTGTGGCAACAGTCGATGGCATCGGGACTAAGATTTACACCTACTGATCTGAACGTGTCCAACACTAATTTTGTGATATCCTCATCCTTCACAGTAGGCACTCCGAAGATCTCTACCATATTTCTCCTACCGTAACTGCTCTAAGTCGTCCGGTTTATCAGACAACTTTTCGATCTCCTTTTGCAAAGAAATGTTCTCTATTTGATTGTAGCGTAGAAATGGTCACCTGTTGCTTGGTTATGAGTTCCTCCTGCTTCTTCAGTAGTTCACCAAAAGAAGTCAACTGATCTTTGATATTCTTCTGTAGTTTCTCCTGGTTGTTGAGAATTTCATCTCTGAACTTATTAAAAAACTCGTTAAGCATTACCAGTGAAATCGAAGAGTCAGAGTTGAGATTTAGACTGTTCAAAATACTATTATTTTTTATGGGTGTAGAATCACTACTGTGGGAACGCTGCATACGTGTTTGTGCTGAGCACATTCTACAGATCCAGGAATTATTGGATAATAGAGTTTTTTCGGCTTCATTAAGATTTTGTCCGTTTGGTCCATTGGTACATTTCCCGTGAACAATGGATTTACACTTGGCAAATAAGATTTGCAACTTAGCAGTACCATTTACTGGTTGCATACATTCAACACATGCACTCATGATGGATTTTATGAGAAGTTCAAAACTATAAACTACTTACTCTTGAACCCTCACAAGATTAAGCGAATTATATTCAAACAATAAGCAATAACTTTCAACACTGAGGTATGGCTGCCGGATAAATTAATAACTTAGTTTGAAGTGACTGACAATTGAATAAACTGACAAATATACATAAACAGAATTTATTAATTTCGAATTCCTTTAATTGCTATTACTTTATACTGAAGACTTCCGCAATGGCGGATATTGACAACAGCATTGAAAAGCTGATGGGAATCGATGAATGCTACTGTACAAAAATATCAGTCACCACCGGGAATCGAACCACGGACCTCTCAATTGCCGGTTGAGCGCCTTAACCACTAGACCATGGAGACCTTTCTGCACAGGAGCATTCATTTTCAACTTGGCCATATCGGCTCGTATCTCACAAGTTAGTTTGAAGTGACTGACAATTGAATAAACTGACAAATATACATAAACAGAATTTATTAATTTCGAATTCCTTTAATTGCTATTACTTTATACTGAAGACTTCCGCAATGGCGGATATTGACAACAGCATTGAAAGGCCGATATGGCCAAGTTGAAAATGAATGCTCCTGTGCAGAAAGGTCTCCATGGTCTAGTGGTTAAGGCGCTCAACCGGCAATTGAGAGGTCCGTGGTTCGATTCCCGGTGGTGACTGATATTTTTGTACAGTAGCATTCATCGATTCCCATCAGCTTTTCAATGCTGTTGTCAATATAAAGTAATAGCAATTAAAGGAATTCGAAATTAATAAATTCTGTTTAAATTATGGTTTTGTAAGTTCTGGGTGCTTTGTTCACAATTAATAGCCAAGCTCATACATTTCAATATAAAAAATGCCTTCTTTTGGCCTTTTTTGTGTATTTCATAGGATTACTCAATAATCACGGTAGTTAATGTTTCATTTGGGTTTTCAGTTCATTTCTCATCAAATGTATTCAATTTACCACCTAAATGAGCACTCTATATAGGAGTCTAGAGTTTTCGGAATGAGTACTAATTTATAGATCTCTTATTGAAAAAGATAGCTTCACTCTTCTGCTATATTTATTTCTGTATTGAAGCGTTTTCGAATAAAGAATAAGAATAAGGAATATGCAATCTTATTGAAATTTTTTCGCAAAAACCTGTAAACCTTTTTTAGGAAATTGTTAGCCGCGAGTCGTAACAGGTACCATACCTGTTCAGTCACATAAGGCAAGCTGCAAATTCCTAAGGTAAGGGTGACCGAATGGATCAGCCACCAAAAAAAGGGTTCTTAGCTATAAAATCACTTGCCGATGATTCGGAACTCACCAAAAACTGTGGGCCCACGCACAGGTCTCAGAATTATCTCGGCTCCACCTTCTACATTATTACCGTTAAATGTATTACAGGTTTAGGAGGTTCTAGAGGCTAGAGGTCCTGTACTTATTGGTTAAATGAATGCCATATTGATATGAGTGAAACGAATTATTTTTATTATCTTTACCCAGCCACCTAGTCAAATTTAATTCTGCAAGGCTACAAACTCTATTTCCACCTATATGGTAGTCACTCATAGTATTCCTGTTAATAGTATAACGATATTGTTAATTGTCATCCGATTTTAAAAAGTTCTAAATGTACAGCCTAAATATTACACAGTCAATTCGCTTGAAAATTATCAACATTTTGATAAGGATTTCAGGACCTGAGGGCAAGGCTTGAGCCCCAAAACCCCCCATGTCAAGCCACTTATTATGAACATTATTCTACTTAAAAAGTGTGAATAAATGACATGTACCAATACTAATCAGCCTGCAGCACATACTCTATTTAGTAAATTTTCTTGAAAATTATTAACAATTTTTTAAGGAGCTCGGGTTATTGGGGGGGGGGGGCTTAAGCCCCCCCCTGGGTGCGCCACTGATAAAACTATTCTTTGTCTATTAAGAAACTTTGAAAGAAGATACTAGCTATCAACAAAAATAATTGTCAAGTCCAGTCATCTGTAATTAACCATGATAGCAAAACGTTAAATGGAACTGACTGATGTGGCTGATTGAACAAGACTACTTCTATTGCAACCGACTACATGGGACAAGACTCAAAATGGAACCAAACCAAAACTTTAATGCTCAAATACACAAGGATTAGATTTTTTGTCCCTATCATAGACATAATTTGATAGAGATTTGAATTCTGAATCCAATGATGTATCTAACTCAATTTCAAGTTTTTGTGGACAAGACTCTTTTTGGAACTAAGCGACTCAATTTAGGTATTTCAATGCTATGGCGAATTAAACATCAACATACTTTTGTTGAATTGAATGAGAATATATGTCAACCAGCTGCTTTGAATGTCAACTAAATTATTAAGGACCCGACCATGGGTGCCGGCCAGATTTCAAACATATAAGACTGCAAAAACACCAGGCTATCTATACACATCTGTGGAGTAACCCCTTTTAAAACAGAGGTGATGGGGTTCAAAGAGTTGACAGTTGAATATACTAACCCTGTAAAAATTGTTTGAAACCTTCATTAAATTATAGGAAGCTTTCATTTATTTCACCTTAAAGGTACTCTCAAACCAGAGTCCATGACCTTAAAACTAAAATAATTCTTCAATGATAATAATATTGTATACAATATCGTCATTACACTACCATTAAAATTTTACTTGCGAGTTGTGAGAGAAAGCGATTGCTTAATTTTTAGAAGCATCAATAGATAAACATCAGCCCAGCTAAGCCAATACTTGATCAACAATTTTATGGCTGACTATTTATGCAAAACATTCTTTTATGAAAGGGTTTCCCCATCAATAAAAGCTATATGCTCATTATTATTGGCATATATGATAAGAGGGGGTCACCATAGCGCCCTCCCCCCACCAGGGAAGTCTGTAATACCTCCCAGCACAAATATGTCCAGGGCCCACCCAGGAAAATTCTTTGTAAACAACCCTTCTTAAATTGTATTTCAAGCTATTCCATACTTATCTCTAGAAAAATGTCTGTAGAACCCAGTACCAGAGGTTTTGAGCATAATTTACAGCATTAAAGGAGTTTCAAAATGAATTACCTTGTTAATCTAATATCAAAACTGACACTGTACTTCTATATCAATCATGATTATCAGTCACTTATATGAGAGGGGTACATTTCATTTCTCAGGAGAAGTTTCATCAGTGTGCCTAAGGTAAACTTAAAAAGATTAACTTTTTAACAATTAGAAATTTAATGAAATTGTAACATCTGCCTGAAAATAGCTTCAAGTTTTTCAATTGCACTGTTATTCAATTTTTCTAGCTGTACATGTTATTGAAATAGACTGAATATAATAAAATAATTTTTTGAATTTATGAATCATTTTTAAATATAATTATTTGGAAGATAATAGATGGGACTACCTTGTGGATGCACTCAAGTTGTAATTAACAGCAAACATAATTCAGGTTATAAATTTACACTCTGAATACTAAAAAAAAAACTTAAAAAAGGTCTTAAACATCACACTCTGAATACTGTTTGAACACTGTGTTGAATAGGCTAATATAGAAATCCTTTCAATTTTATAAATTATATCAAAGACCACCCCCACTATAGACATTGACAACATCTAATGGCATACGTTTTACCACATTGAGAATATAGTTTCTAGGGTATTATTCAGTTTAAAATAATCATGATTTGAATGAATCATAAAAGGTTATCTGAGGTGAATTGGGTGCTCCTACTAGGAAGGAATGGTGCTAGAAACTGTAAATATATGGAAGAATTTGGAATTTAGTGACGAATCAAGAAACATTAAAATAAATTTGGAAGTATTGATAGCTTGGGAGCATTTTCCTACACATGATAGAGAGTGCAAAAATGTGATTCTATTCATAGATTCTTTATTGTCGCATGCCTACACATGGTAGGAATGCTAGAATGTGATAGCTGATTGGCGCTTGCTTAAAAATGGTAGGAGTGCAAATATGTCATAGGCTTCTCTTTATTGAAAGTCATATTTACTAATTACTAACTGTATATATAAATCTGTATTGAGGTCTGTAGAGAGTTGGTAATTACAATATATACCAATTAGTATATATATATACCAATTACATTGAAAGTTGGTGCTTGTTGTAGCCATTTATCTTGCTGTATAGATATATTCACCATATGAAAAACCGATACTAAATCCAGGAAAAACGCCATACTCTTATAGACCAATCTCTCTGCTACCAGTAATATCAAAACATTTTGAAAAGCTACTGTTGAAAAGATTGAAATCAATTATAGAAATGAAGGAGCTGATCCCAAAACACCAATTTGGATTCAGAGAAAAGCACAGTACTATTGAAAAAGTTCACAGAATTACTAATATAATTGAAATGGCACTAGAAGAGAAGAAAATTTGTAGTGCAGTATTTCTAGATGTTGCACAGGCATTTGACAGTGTGGCATAAAGGGCTCCTAAGTAAATTAAGAACTATGCTTCCAGTAGAATATACTCAAATCTTAGTCATATATTGTAGGAAGATATTTTAGAGTCAAGCAGGAAGCAGCCTACTGTGAACACAAAGAGATTAAAGCAGAAGTTCCACATTGTCAGGTTAGGTTATGTTGAATCATAAAGTTTGTCTTGGTCAGTCAACTGGTAAACAATCATTAATCTGTCTGTTTGTACCACATTTACAACTAAATGTGTGGACCAAATTTTATGAAATTTATAAAATAATACAAACTTAATCAAAATTGTTCCATAAATTAATTGATCAGACATGTAAAATCTGATCTGATTTGAGCAATCATTTGTCTGGAAAACTGAAATGCAGCTTTGGTGATGTGACATGTAGTTACTTTTTGTGGAAAACAGACTTGAAATAGAATATGCAGATCAAACCAAGAGCTAGGTATTATGATTGCATTTAATTTTATAATGTTGATTTATCATTGAGTATGTTCATCTGTGCAAGCAGCTTTATTCTATACAGCTCACAGAACTACTGGAAGATTTAGATTCCCAATACAAGAATTGATTCAATTTTTCTATTTAATACATTTACTACTAGCCTAGCCATTGCATCCATATATATATATATATATATATATATATATATATATATATATATAGCAGAAGAAAAATGTTGATAGGTTAGAAATATATTTTTGGAGTAAAGCTTAACATAAATTAAATCTATTTACATAAAATAGTTTAAATGGTTCAAATATACAGCAAACTACATAAAGATTGTGTAAAAATGAAATTAAATCTTTTTATTGAGTTATTTTGAGCAAATGCTATAATTGGAAATGAAGCCGAGTTATGATTAAAAACCTAACTAGCTAGATCTACTTAGCTAATTTGAGCAATCATTTGTCTGGAAAACTGAAATGCAGCTTTGGAGATGTGATACGTAGTGACTTTTTGTGGAAAACAGACTTGAAATAGAATATGCAAATCAAACCAAGAGCTAGGTATTATGATTGCATTTAATTTTAAAATGTTGATTTATCATTGAGTATGATCATCTGTCAAGGCAGCTTTATTCTTGGGCATGCGCACAGCTCACAGAACTACTAGAAGATTTAGATTGCCAATACAAGAATTGATTCATTTTTTCTATTTAATACATTTACTAGCCATTGCATCCATAAGAAAAATGTTGACAGGTTAGAAATATATTTTTGAAGTGAGTAAAAATAGTTTAAATGGGTCAAATATACAACGAAGTACATAAAGATTGTGTAAAAAAATGAAATCTTTTTATTTAGTTATTTTGAGCAAATGCTATAATTGGAAATGAAACCAAATTATGATGAAAAACCTAACTAGCTAGATCTACTTAGCTTGGCTGGGAAAGGATGAGAAAAACTTATTCAAAGGAAGACTTGCTTCTTTAGCTAAGTAAATCTTTGAAATACGTAATAAGGGTTAAGGTAGAATTACAATGGATGAGTTTACAGGTTGAGAATTGAGTGGAAGGCAACACTAATGCTGAACTAACTTACCCCAGCCAATAGCCACAGGACAAACATTGTTGTAGACTTGTGATGAAAGTTCCAGTTTTTTCTCTTACATCAGTGACATGACATAAATATGAGGTGTGGAAGATCAAAGAGATAAATTCCCTTAAGGACGAAATGAGGTGTCTTTTCAATTGTTGTCCATGATTGAATTTATAATCTCAAAATTCACAGCTCAAAGATTATACTCCTGTGTGAGTCTTAAAATGTATTTTCAAAGCAGAGTGAAAAGAACAATTATAACCACAAAATTCACACAGGAAAGGTTTTTCTCCTGTGTGAGTCCTAAGGTGTTTTTTCAAATAATATTGATCAGAACTTTTATAATCACAAAATTCACAAATAAAAGGCTTTTCTCCTGTGTGAGACCTGAGGTGTCTTTCAAAGCAGATTGATAGGAACAATTATAACAACAAAATTTACAACTGAGAGGCTTTTCTGCAGTGTGAATCCTAAGGTGCCTTTTCAAAGCAGATTGAAAACAACATTTATAATCACAAAATTCACAGAAAAAAGGTTTTTCTCCTGTGTGAGTCATGAGGTGCTTTTTCAAATAATATTTATCAGAACTTTTATAATCACAAAATTCACAAATAAAAGGCTTTTCTCCTGTGTGATTCCTGAGGTGTATTTTCGAACTTTGACTTTCATTGCATTTATAATCACAAAACTCACAACTGAAACGTTTTTCTCCTGTGTGATTCATGAGGTGTTTTTTCAAATATCGTCTTTGATTGCTTTTATAATCACAAAATTCACATCTGAAATGTTTTTCTCCTGTGTGAGTCAAAAGGTGAGCTTTCAAATAGGATTGAACAGAACATTTATAATCACAAAAATTACAGGTAAAAGGTTTTTTTCCTGAGTGAGTTCTAATGTGTCTTTTCAAACTGCCTCTTACATAGCTTTCAAAATCACAAAATTCACAGTTGAAAAGCGTTTTTCTTGTAGTAGTTCTTAGATGAGTTCCCCCATTTTCTCTTTGATCACTTTTATAGTCACTTGGCTTCATACAGCATACAGAAGAAATTGAATTACCATCTTCCATGTCTTGCCTTTCCATTTTCATTTCCATGTCATGTCCTGATATAGTTGCTATCATTTTGTCCTCCAGTGATGATGGATCTAGCTGTTTTGGAAATTCTCCATCAATATCTGAAAACAATTTGACTATTAGCAATGTAATATAATTTAAATCACTTAAATTTAGTGAATCCAAAGAAATAAGCTTTTCAAATGTAGCAGATTTCTTGTCATATGCCAGACGTGTCAGATGTTTTACTGGTCCTACTAATGGTGAAGGATGCTTGAAATATACTGTATCTGGGACAATATTGTTGAAGTGACTTCTGGTAGACACAGTTCAAAGAATATATAAAAGCTGTAAATGAGTACTCCAATAATAATAATGGTATTTTACAATATACCAATAGTAGAATTGGAAATTGACTCAATGAATTTTGGCCTCTGTTTCAAGTTGGCCATTTTGAATATGTTATTTCTATTGCATCTACAGGTAAATGCATGGTTCAAATTTTTCATGGATTTCCTTTGAGGAATGCCCAGCAATGTATGTTTTAGGATGTTTTAAGGAAAATGAATTACCATCTTCCTTGTCCTGACTTTCCGTTTTGATGTCCATGTTATGTCTAGTTATAGTTGTCATCTTTTTGTCCTCCAGTGATAATGGATCTAGCTGTTTTAGATATTGTCCATCAAAATCTGAAAACAATTCAACTATTTGCAATGTCTTGTCATTTCAATTACTCAAATTTAGTGTTTCCAGAGAAATAAGCTTTTGCAATGTGGCAGCTTCCTTGTAATATGCCAAAATTGTTAGATGTTTTACAGGACCTACTAATGATAAAGGATGCTCAAAATATACTGTATCTGGGACAATATTGTTGAAGTGACTTCTGCTAGACACAGTTACAAGAATACTACTAAAAGCCATTAATGAGTACTCCAATAATAATGATATTTTACAATATACCAATAGTAGAATTGGAAATTGACTGAACAAATTTTGGCCTCTGTTTCAAGTTGGCCATTTTGAATATTTTTTTCTATTGCATCTACAGGTAAATGCAAGGTTCAAAGTTTTCATGGATTTCCTTCGAGGAATGCCCAGAAATGTATGTTTAAGGATGTTTTAAGGAAAATGAATACCATTTTCCTTGTCCTGCCTTTCCGTTTTGATGTCCATGTTATGTCTAGTTACAGTTGTTATCTTTTTGTCCTCCAGTGATAATGGATCTAGCTGTTTTAGATATTGTCCATCAAAATCTGAAAACAATTCAACTATTTGCAATGTCATGTCATTTCAATTACTCAAATTTAGTGTTTCCAGAGAAATAAGCTTTTGAAATGTGGCAGATTCCTTGTAATATGCCAAAATTGTTGGATGTTTTACAGGTCCTACATTACATAATTATCAAATTGAACAAATAAAATGAGTAGGCCTACCTTGATAATGAGAAACATTCTAAGATTATTTTACAAAGAAGGAATACAATATCTTTGGAAGAAAAAGAACACTTTTGTTTGGAAATATCATATGCTAGTTTGATTGGAACAATATCACATTTGAGAATTAAAACAGATTGTTTTGAAGACACTCAGTGAATTTCGGGGAGTATATTAAATGGTCAACTACTTGGTGAAGTCACTTTATGACACCAATAGTTGATCAGATAGTTGATCATGAAAAAGCAGGGTTTGCATTCTTGCAAATGCACTCTCATTTCTACAGCATTTAGTTTCATTTATCTGCTGCAAATCATTTCCCAGTGGTATGGAATAAATGTTCTAGTGCAAGCTGAGATATGCTCAGCCTGTATATACAGATATAAGAGTACAATACAGAAAGTCTTATCTCATACATGTGATGAACTCCTATATTTATGCTGTTTATTATGTCATAATATTCCAATAGTAAAGATATGCTATAGGTATGGTACCGATAATATATGACAGAGTTGTTACATTTTCACTATGTCATGTATTCACTAGCTATTGCATCCAGATATTTTCAAGACAGGGCTGTTTACCCAACAATAGTTCATCCACCTTTATTATCTTTTTTTCAATATAAGCAACAGCAGCCTATTATATAAATCTGGAAATTTAAACAATAAATTTATTACCAATGAATTTTCCAAGAAACAAAAGGTTGTTCTAATTTTTATAAACAATAGCAACACACTCAGTTGACAAACACTTCATAAAATTTAGAGATTAAACTTCAGATTTATTTTACTATAAAAAAAGGTGGTTCAGGGGTCATCACATAGAAAATTAAAAAAAAACCTTTAAAGCAGTATTTTAAGAAGTTGTAGACCCTTCAAGATTTATTAATGATGAAAATAATCCCAGGGTATTATAATTGTTTAGAATTGTTGAATCAATAGATTGCATCCACTTTAAGATTTGACAACATCCTCAAAGAGCATTATTTATCTAGTGATGATGTCATTGTCAAAAGGGGTTATGGTAATCCAACCACACTTTAAACAATTGCTTCAAAATCTGTTTGAATTTTTTGGGGTAAAATAAAGCTAACTTATTCTGTAGTGTCAAGGACTTGGAAATGAACCACTGATCCACAACAAGCAATGAAGCCTATGTGGATGGATTGAATTAGAAGTTTGCAAAGTAAATTAATTGATAACTTACCCTGCACTTCTTCTTTGATAAAGACCTGGGTGAAACCCAAGCCGGCTCCTGGTTTGCCAACATGTGTATCTTGTTCATATTTGTCAGTAAGTTCTTCCTGGATGTGCAACATATTATTTTCTTCCTGGAAATCCATAAACAAAATAAACAATAAATGAGAATTATTTAAACGATTATTTCTTAAAACAAGGGAGTTTGTTAGTACTCCCCCAGAAATATTTTGAAATAGAATCACTCTAAAACAAGTTTGTAAGAGATTTGTGGTGTGAATTCATCCCAATTAAAAGTTTCAACCCAGATTCAAGCACCAAAGTAAATTTTATCTAGTTCTTGCATTATTGCATTGGAAAAAAAACCTAACCTACTTGAAACTTTCACTCTGTTATTTTTGACCCACCACCTCACCTGATCAGGAAACCATACAGTACCAAACTTGGAAATTTAATTTAAAAGGGGGTTTGAGGGTACTCTTCAGAAACAATTTGAAAAAATCTTTTCAGAACAACATTAATAGAATTTTATCAATATTCTTTGACTCTAGTCTCTTGTCTCAGGTATGTAGGCTACAGAATCCACTATTTTCTCAAGGGTTCTGGTTTTTGAGCTATTCCCCATTATTGAAAATAGGAACTAAATATTGAATTAGTGGTTCAGAATGTTACTAATAAGAATAAAAGAAGAAGATAAGGGACATTGGGTGGTAAACATTGATTTTCTTCCACTTCTTGGTTTCAAATGATTTAATGGCATGAGATAAAGAATTGAAGTGATTCAAATTTCTGAAGGTTTTCTTTGCTACAAATGTAAATATGAATTTAATAACCTTGGATAATGTTTTGAAATAATTATTTAGAATATCAATATTAGAGCATTAAGTTAAACTTATCCTAAACTGGCCAATGATCATTAGGTTTACCTTGTAGCATTGTACACTATGGTAATAATCCCATGCTGCCTGTTTCATAAAATGTCAATTATAATTGGACAATATTTGTCAATTATTCGAGGAAAAGTCAATTCCAAAAATTAGAATTACTTCTTGGATAACAAGTAAAGTTTGGAGCCAAACCAAAAGTACTAGAAATAATGAACTGAAAGGTCAGAGTCAACACATCTCATTAAGAACTGAGAATTAAAATTAACTGTTTACTGGTGAAGGCACAAAAACTTCAGATCAGTGTCGGATCCAGGGGGGGAAAAGGGAAAACCCCCTCCCCAAATGAAGAAGAAGAAGGAAAAGAAAAAGAAGAAGGAAAAGAAAAAGAAAAAGAAGAAGGAAAAGAAAAAGAAGAAGGAAAAGAAAAAGAAGAAGGAGAAAAATAAGAGTGAGGAAAGAAAGAGAAGAGGAAACGAAAAAAGGATGAAAATGTCAGGAAACAGTTGAGAAGTGGAAGAGATAACAAGAAGTAAAATGATAGAAATAGGTGGGAGGAGAGAGACGAAAATGAAAAAATAAGAAAAAGTGGGAAAAGAGGAAAAAATATGGAGAAAAATTGAAAATAGAAGAAAATGAAGGAGGGTTTTTAAGTTCTTGACAAGCAAGGAAAATTAGACAGCAAAGTGTTCTACAAAAACAGAAAGTTGTTCTCATTTCAATTGAAAATAACCTTAAACTGCTTTAAATTCATGATTATAGGTATCATTTTCAAAAACTACCTGGGCCAACCCCCTCCCCCCCTGGTGATGCCCACTAATGTATTTCCCTCCCCCCCTGATGATACCCACTAATGTATTTCCCTCCCCCCAAAATCTTCTGCTGGATCCACCCTATAACAAGAAAGACACAATTCAACAGCAAATTTTAAGCTTTATCTTCTCCCTCAAAACATAATCAGTGGCGAGCCCAAAAATGACCCAGGGGGGGGGGGGGGCTGGAAGTGAAAAATATTGGAGTTGTCAGTGTGTTTTCCCCCAGAGAAGGGGAGTCATGGGATCTGTTTCCTAACAAAATGCAAATTAATAGTAAAAAATAATAAGCATATGCCTTTTATTGGTGGGGAGACCCTAATGTGTAGTCCTACCTCACAATAGGCACCTAGAGAATCAATACATAAATTAGGCTACTGTCAAGTTCAAGCTGAGGTTTGAACCAAGTGATAATGGCTGGGTATACAGTGGTAATAAGAAGTGGAGTTAGGTGGGAGAATACAGCAATTTAGGTGTGAATGGAGACCTGCATTCTATTTACCCACATTCCAAAGCCACTACTTTCTGTGCCTTGCTGACAGAGCTGCTCTGTTCTGACTGTCACTTTAAATTGCCACAATTAATGTTTTTAATCTGTTTCCATATTAACATGCATTATGCAAGTAAACTGTTAAGCCCTTTTGACTTTCCAAAGGGAAAGATGTTTGCAGCTTTATAATATTCAGTGTTGTAAAGAAAACTCATGGATTTGTAGCTGTGAAGTGAAACATAGGCTGTAAAGTTTTTTTGCTAGAATTCATAATTTAGAGTGAACAAAGACATGCAAATGATTCAGGACATTTGTCCCAAAAAACTATGAATATAGTCTTCATAAAAATGTGTGTATTGATATAGGCAAGCCTGAGATTAGGAAGCAGTTCAAGTGGTGCAATTTTGTTCAGCACAATGATTGTCCATGACAATTACTATCTTTTCTGAGTTGCCAGAAAAATACATGAAACCTGGTAACGCCTTGTACATACAGTGGAAACAATAACAGATGGGCCAAAAGCACGCAGCTCTGTCACTACTGGTCATCCTGTAAAAGTTGGCTCGCTTACTGCACTGCTTTCTACCACTCCACTGATGGCTGAAATGGTGACCTTGAAGACATCTACAGCATTGTGCAGGCCACATGGTTTTAGAAATGAGCGATAAACACTCACCTCTCCACCCAACGCCTAGGCTGTCTGGGCGAGCGTGTCCAGATTAATTGTACATGTGCCCTTGCAATGATACAATTATTTGATGCTAATGATTCTGACACCCCCTTAGACTTGGCCTTGTCTCATATTAGTTCAATTGAACCCAAGTTCAAATGAACCACCACCGCCACTCTTGACCATTAAATAGATTCAACTTGGGCGTACTTCATAATATTCATGAGCACAGAGCATAGAATAAATTTTATCCTATGCTCTGTGGTTCATAAAATATTTGAATAGTTTGTTCCTCGTTCCTCTGCCAAATCTAAGTTTAGTAAAAAAGTCATCAGAAAATATCAAAGTTATCATAGTGGGTTGCCTAACCTGAATTAGAGGTTTTACATTGATATATACTACTAGATGCGTAACTCTAGGCTTCTAGGCTATGGCATAGTGAGGCCACTTTTTTCTGGCGGGAAAAGGCCAAATCGGGCAAAAGTTCAAATTTAACACAGGCTCTCATGGGAAAAAGTCAATTTTCATTTATTGATTTCTCGCAGCTCCCTTGATGGATTTTAATAATTCTTTTTTTAAAAAATAGCTCATGATTTTGTCTTTCATATGGTAGTAATCATTTGACATTCAAGATTGTTTCTGTCTCAAGCCAACTTCAAAATCAGAGCTGTGCATAAGCAGTATCATAATTATGTGTTTGCAGGAAAACCATACAGTCATTTTTTTCTCAGCGTATTACTATATGTACTTTGACGCGCTGAATCCGAATCTGAACTCTGGCATCTCAAAAAAAGCTTGCTCCACGAGATATTTCCAAGATGGCGGCCAAAATTTCATAAGCTAATTTTCTCAATCTCTGATGAAAAAAATTCTAGAGTTATATTATTTGTGGACTGCAATTCCCTGATTTCAAATATATGATTTTTATTCCGAGAAAATTTGGGATTAGAAGATATTTTCAATAAAGCATTAAACGTCAAAGTCCAACTTTTTCACATTTTGAATAAAATAACAATAATACCTTGTGGAGCAGACATACTGAATTAGTTTATTGAAACATAATAAACTTTATTCAGCAGTAGGCCTCCAGTCGTGCCTGAGGTAGCATTACAACAATGCGAAATTGCCATCACTTGCAAATATGTAAATGTTAAACTCTTTAGTGAATAATTTTATTTTCATTAATGTTTAAATATAAAGTGAAAAGTAATATTATGGAACTGCAACACCAAAGGGAATATATGTACTGTATGAATAAATAAATATATTTTATATTTTCAGATACCATGTGCTTCAAAATTCAGTAGGCTCCTATATAAATTCACATTGAAAAGCCCAAGAATGCTCACCAAATGCCATTGCAGTTCAAGCAAAATCGCTTTGATCAAAAGAGTTATTTAATATTATTACTGTATGGTATATCACGAGTAATTAATGCTTATAAGAAAAAGATTGAAGTGGTGAATACGGTAGTACATTATTTTTAATTAAAAAAAAAAAAAACAATAAAAATGAGGGAGCAGAAAACTCCTGTAGAGCTACGCTTGCACATAGATAATAAGAATATAAAATTACTTGTTTGAAAAGAAATATTACCACCAGACTTGCACTGATTGGTACATCCATAATCACTACATGAAACAATCACATTAAAAAATCATTTCACATCACAAAACAAGTCATTTATCGCTTAGAAATACGGGTTTCTTCCATTACCGCTATACAAATTTTCCCGATGTTGCCCGATTTGGAAGCGGGCGACGCTAGCGCTGTGACTTCACAGCGGATCCCGGAGTTACGCATCTAGTAATATCATTGATTATTATTAATTATTTCATTTATATGTTCTGTTGCTGTGTTTTATATGTTTTACTGACATCAGTACCAACCTACACATTCTACACATAAAATCTAAAGGACACGAACTCAACACCTTGGAACAATTTGAAATATACAAACACACCACACACAATAAACAAAACATTCTCAATGAACAACTAAATTTTAAATCTCACAAACTTTTTGATCACATTTTACAAATACCACAACACTTCAAACCAAAAAACTGACATGATGATCTAGGAACCCACGCCTCTGAAGATGGATCTCGTAGATTCGAAAGTACTCGGCCAGATTAAGTGAGTTATTATACTTATTCTTAACAAATATTTGACTGCAAGTCGTTAAATTTCACATGAAAAGTCAATATTAACAATGCAGTTCGTCATGGAACAAGAAATCCAGGAATTTATTATTCTGTTAAAAAAAAGTTAATTTAGTTTTTTATAGCTAGAGACATTGTCAAAAAGGTTTTCAATACTGATAAATAACTTTAATCCCGATCAATGCTCTCGTTTTTCAGGAGAAGGCCGCGTAAAATGTATCCAAAATCGCAAAATACTTGTTTTTTAAACGTTTATTACTCTGTTAAAAAAAAGTTGATTTAGTTTTTTATAGCTAAAGACATTGTCAATAAAGTGTTTAATACTGTTCAATAACTAAAATCCCGATCGATGCTCTCGTTTTTGAGGAGAAAGGCCGCGTAAAATGCCTTTGGGGCTGTGACAGACAGACAGAAAGTGAGATAAGACTATTTTCGGCTTATTTGATGTATAAAACGTAAAAATAACCAAAAAATATATAACTCTGATAAATGTACAGACAAAACTCTAATTTTATTTATATAGATGACCACCCATTTCACTGAATGTTTTAGATACTGCATAATACAGGAGCGACATTTCAGTTCAATTTAGAAAGGAGGGGTTGACAAACGGATATCAACTGCCAATACAACTAAATAAATAAACTACTACAGTGTGTTCATTAAGTCGCGCATATCCAAATTAACGAGTCTGGAAATTGTAGGTTTTTTATATTATTTCTAGTGACTATTGCAAGGTAGCACCACTGGTAATATAAACAACACATCAAGTCTTGTAAAGCCCATTATTGTGTGTACAGGTTACAACAGGTCTGCATTAGGCCTATTGTTTAGATTATGATAAGGTTAACATGTCGTTTTCCCAAGAGCAACAAGTGTTCCTTCTTTACCAGTATTTATAACACCTCCAGATTTTTTCCTGAGGGGTTATCTTAAGGGAAGAGGTTATAAAAATAGGCCTCATACAATGAATGAACTGAAAATTAACATTACAATGAAGATTAACAACATTTTAGTGTAGGCGTACTCCATAAAGTGTCAACAAACGTGGTAAAACGAATTCATGTGTGTATTAATGAACAAAGCAGCCATTTTGAACAAATGTCATAAGACATAAAATGTTGGAAATAAGTATATATTTTAGTATATATGTTTATAAAAGTTATAACAATAATAAATAAATATTACCAAATAAAATACACTACATCACAACCTTCTTGATGTGTGTGACTTAATGAATGCACTGTATTTTGATCACCCTGAATTTAGGTATTTCAATGTAATGGCGAATTAAGCATCAACATATTTTTGTTGAATGAGAACAAATGTCAAACAGCTGCTTTAAATGTCAAGTAAATTATTAAGGCCCTGACCATGGATGCAGGCTGGATTTCATACATAAGACTGCAAAAACACCAGGTTATCTATACACATTGTTGAGTAACCCCTTTTAAAACAGAGGTGATGGGGTTTGAAGAGTTGAATATACTGTTGTGAACATGGAAAGCAGGATTTACAGTGTTATCTGCTTGTGTCAATAAGTCTTCAGGTCTAGGCAATTAATTTTATTACTCTTCTTCTGACACATGATATTTAATTAGAACCTTATAGAAATTTATCAACTTAATTGAATATTGTGGAAAATGCAAAAATTTCTTATCCGTTTTGGAAGGGTCTATGTCTTTCTGGATTCTTAAAAAACCTATTTAAAGCAAGTGCATATGCAAAAGTTAGTTCAGCTGTAATTAGATTTTTAAAGCAATAAGTGGCAGTAGTGACAGTTCCCATTTCCATTAATAAGGACGTACAGTGCAATCCCATTGACACTATTACAAACTGTGATAATGAACTTTCATTGTCTGTTGTGTTAAACACAGTATTTTGTGACAGATTATTATTCAGGCTTACTTGACAGTTTATACTGCAACTTGTAATTGCTTATAGAGTTTCAACTGTTATGTATTAGATGCTTCTCCTTGAATTATTGAACAGTTATTATTTAATATTAGATCAGCCTTTTAATATTCAGCGATTGATTTTTGCACAGTACTATTGAAAACTCTTCATCAGTTGAACTATATCGATGTATCTGTTTTAGATTGTTTATTTATGGTAAGGCACAGATCAGTGCATGTTGTGGATTATTTGTGTAAATAAAGTGCGAGTAATAAATTTAAGTGTTGCCAGCATTATTTTAGATACAAAACCCATAGCAATACTAACCTTGTGAAAATTGTTTGAAACCTTCATCAAATTATAGGAAGCTTTCATTTATTTCACCTTAAAGGTAATCTCAAACCAGAGTCCATGACCTTTAAACTAAAATAGTTATTCAACAATAATAATATTGTATACAATTGTTATCATTACTCTACCATTAAAATTTTACTTGAGAGTTGTGAGAGAAAGTTATTTTTTAGTTTGTTAAAAGCATCAATAGATAAACATCAGCCCAGCTAAGCCAAAATACTTGATCAAGAATTTTATGGCTGCAAAACATTCTTTTGTGGAAGGGTTCCCCTATCAATAAAAGGTCATATGCTCATTATTATTGGCATAGGAGGGGATCACCACAGCGCCTCCCCCCCCCCCCCTTCAAGGAAAGTCTGTAATACCTCCCAGCACAAATATGTCCAGGGCCCACCCCGGAAAATTCTTTGTAAACAACCCTTCTTAAGTTGTATTACAAGCAATTTCATACTTATCTATAGAAAAATGTCTGTAGAACCCAGTACCAGAGGTCTTGAGCATAATTCACAGCATGAAAGGAGTTTCAAAATGAATTACCTTGTTAATCTAATATCAAAACTGACACTGCACTTCTATTTGAATTATGATTATTAGTCACTTCTAAAGAGAAGCTTTATTGGCTTGTTAAGGTAAAGTAAATTCGTATGGCTTTTCGTGGTGGGGAGACCCTTACGGGTAGTTCCACCTCGCCGCTTTTTTTAACGACTGCTTTTTTTTTTATATGCAACCGGGACCGACGGCTTAACGTAAAGTAAACTTAACAAGATTAACGTAAGGTAAACTTAACAAGATTAACTTGTTAACAATTAGCAATTTAATGAAATTTTAACATCTCCCTGAAAATATCTTCAAGTTTTTCAATTGCACTGTTATTCAATTTTCCTAGCTGTACATGTTATTGAAATAGACTGGCAATAATAATGAATATAGTAAAAGATTAATTTTGAATTTATGAATAATTTTTAAATATAATTATTTTGAAGATAATAGATGGGACTACCTTGTGGATGCACTTAAGTTGTAATTAACAGAAAATATAATTCAGGTTAAAAAATAACACTCTTCACAGTTTAAAATAATTATGATTTTAATGAATCATAAAAAGTAATCTGAGGTGAATTGGGGTGCTCCTAGTAGGAAGGAATGTTGCACTCATGCTAGAAACTGCAAATATATAGAAGGATTTGGAATTTAGTGATGAATCAAGAATAATTAAAATAAATTTGGAAGTATTGATAGCTTGAAAGCATTTTCCTACACATGATAGGGAGTGCAAATGCGTGATTCTATTCATTGATTGTTTATTGGCGCTTGCCTACACATTTGGTAGGAGTGCAAGAATGTGATACTATTTATTGATAGCTGATTGGCGCTTGCTTTGAAATGGTAGGAGTGCAAATATTTCATAGGCTACCGTACTCTTTATTGGAAGTCATGTTTACTAATTACCAACTATTTAAATCTGCGTATTAAGGTCCGTGGAGAGTCAGTAAACATGACAATCAATATATACAGAATGTTTAAGGAGGAAAGGTTCAAACTTCGGCAACTGATTCTAGATCTAAAAATAAGGGAAAACTCATAATACACATATGTCCGGAAACGCTTCATTAGCGAGTTATACAGAGTGAAAGATTTCACCCAGAACTCAGCACCCTCGGGAAAAGAATGTCATACTGAAATTCTGGGACGGTAAATTAAGGACCAAATATAGTCATTTCTTATGAGTTTTGATCTGCAAGTCGTTAAATTCACATAGAAAGTTAATATTAACAACGCAGTTCGTCATGGAACAAGAAATCCAGGAATAAAATAGGTTTCAGAACTCTATCTTCAGTAGTTTTTATGATATTATGATGTAAAATAGAAAAATCAGAGTTTGGACCTATTTACAAAAAAAAAAAAATTATTCGATTTTTCAGATCAAAAACCATAAGAAATTTTTGTATTTGGTCCTTAATTTACCTTCCCAGAATTTCCGTATGAATCTGTATAACTCGCTATAATGAAGCGTTTCCGGACATATGTGTATTATGATATTCTCCCTTATTTTTAAATCTGGAGTTTGAACCTTTCCTCCTGAAACACTCTGTATATATATATATATATATAGCTTCCTTACCAGTATTGTCCAAGTGAGATCGCTATTGATTTTGTAAGTTGATTATAAAAATAATTATGATGTAAAACAGATTTCCACTATAAGCTCTAAGTTAGTTTTGGCTAGTTAAATCAAAACACTGGTCAGCAAATAAAAACAAATTTGAAGAATATTACAAAAGCCGATGCTTAGACCTATTATTCACTTCATCTTCACAGTGGAAGTGTTGACGTTTTTATTTTTGATTAGTTTGAAATCTTTTCTTAAATAATTTTAAATCGTCAAATTGAAAAATAAAACAGAAATATTAGGCATATGATAGCCTATATAATATGAGATGTTGAACAAGAAGAAAAAGAGACAAAACTCTTTTTCATGAATATTGTATATTTTTTGCGAATTGGGCAGCATAATAATATGATAGACAACTTATATGAATCAAAGCAGTTATAAGTGGTGCATCAGCACAATTGAAAATAATAATTTATTATTACTGTCGGGTCCTCCGTAGTATCGGTTTATACTATAGTTGGTTGTGTGATACTGCACATGTGATAATTTCTTGGAAATTTTATCTAAATCAGTATCTGCAAAACGGTCGTTTTTCGATAGCAACTTCTCCTAAAAGAAGCTAAAAATAAGCCCTTTTGCTTTCCAAAATTATTCATTTGCGAGCGAGTTCGCCAACCTGAGTTCGTCAATAGTTAATACCCTACCTCTTTATGATCGTCAAAACAACAATGGGGAGCGGGTAGTGCTTATGAGTGCGCATGCGTGCGCTTATTAAACAGAACAGAGAGGTGCAGTCACATGTGAAGCCATTGACTGATGATTGCATCTGTGTGAGATGGTCCTTTTCCTATCCTTGTCTGCTCAAGGTGAAGGCTAGTCTTGTTTGTTGTGCCGTATTGTGTCTGCTGATCATCACGCATTACAGCTAAGTACTCTGCAATTAACGGCCGCAAGGCGTTTCACAGAGTTTGACTGGAATTAAAACGAGTTACATTTGGTGTTAGAACAGAATTGAACGACGAAATAGCTAGAATTGCGGGTAAAATTGAAGTTGGACTGAGTAATACTTGAAGTTGACATTCTTTATAGACTGCAGTACCGCTGTCTGGATTTGGAGGTAGCCTTCAACAATTATTAATCATGCCAGTTCGACGGGCGACTGCAATGTGGGTGAGTCATCATCACGATAAACCATCATTCAAATTTTAATTGAAATAATTATCATAATGGTAGTATCTTTGGTTGCAGTATTAACATCATGTTAATTGACATGTCATTATTATTGAGATACCATTTGACAAATATAAGATAATTATTATTAAGATGGTATTGGAGTCGAGGTACACTTAATAGAAATAGTAACCATAATATGTGTTTAATTTAGACTTTATAAAAGTTAGTTTTTTGTTTTTATTATTTCATATGCTTTAATTGATGTGGTGATATTTTTTCTAGGTTTAATTAACGTTTGATGAATGCTTTTAATTCAGTATTTTTTCTTCTTGAAAAGTTCAACTTATTAGAAATTGCTTATATTTTTAAAATTACGGTACATAACTTGATAAATTCTTTTACTTTTTTCGTGATGACGATGCCAACATAAGTCTGATACTTATGCGTGGAAAGTAATGATGGACCTACCGTTTTAGGTGGGTTCCAAACTAACAGTTATGTAATTACAAAGCAGATAACGTCATTATCTGCTCTCATCACTATTCTGCTCTGATTCAACCCAACTTGGCCTTTCAATAGACCTTATAAACTATACAAGGTATAATACATACAACATTATATAAGTATATATGAAATTAATAGATAAAAAAATACAGTTCTAGTTTCTATAAGGTCTGACCTGGTAATATTTCTCGATTTTCAATAATACAGTTCAGTTTAAGCTGTACAATATATATTGCATGCTACAGTATTAATCTAGTATCAATACTAATCTCCAGTTGATAAGCTGCTTTGACTAAGTATCAACTTCACAATATTACAATTTTATAATATAATATATCACATCAATTGAAGGTATTAATTTATTACAATTTTAGAGTATAATATATTACGATTATTGTATTAATATATTACAATTTTAGAGTATAATATATCAAATCAAATGAAGGTATTAAGTCTGTAAAATATTACAGAAATCTTTTGATTAGATTCAATATACATTACAGACATTACATTACTAATAATAAATTATTATAAAATCAGGTGACAGTATCAGAATGTAGAAAAAACCATGAAAGTACTTCATAGTAACTTTTTATTAACATATTAACAACGCAGATCGTTATGGAACAAGAAATCCAAGAATTTACTTCATAGTATATATCTGCAGAAATTCATTGAAAAACAATTTCATAATATCAGCACTGTTTCTTACTGATCTACTCCTATAAGATATAATACATTTTTACCACTAATAATAAAGGTTTCTTGATTTTTTTTAATAATAAAGGGCACATCCTGAGAATGAAAGACACAAGACTACTGAAAACACTAACAGAGTTTTACTGGAAGAGGAAAACCCAACCCAAGTGGCTCAAAATGGCTATAGAGGACATGAAGGAACTGGATATAGAAAGAAACAATTTAGAAGAGAAATCCGGAAACTACAATCTACTGAGAGAAGATAAAACAAAATTCAGAAGAATAGAAACCAACAGGAAAAAGATGCAGATATCCGAAGCTGAGATAAAAAAATAGATCTTACCGCATGAAGAACTACCATGCGGGCAAAAAGAATAGCCAATAAGTGAACTTACAGTGGTCCCCTGTGGCCGTAAAAGCAGAAAAAAAGGTTTCTTGAATAATGAGTAAATAGAAGTAAGGGAATACTGCAATGCAATCAATTAGGATTAAATACTGAATGGATCTCAGAATGGATAAATTAATTTTATTAATTTTCAATTGTCATATTTTTCGGATTTTTATTGAGTATTTTTTTTAATATTTCCTGCTAATATCATATTCTTCGGTTTTTAGGTATTTTTTGCAACAACTCTTCTCCTGATGTTTGCTACAATAGTGCATGGTGACGGAGCTGGCCACATTACACCACCACTGGGATTAGCATTTGGTATGTATTATCAACTTATTACAATAAAAAATAATAATTCCAAGATCTGTAAATTGTCAAATTTCAAATGAAATACAAAACAAAAAAAAATTAATTCGAAAATTGCTCCATCACAGTAATAAGAGTCTTATTACGAACGAATATTCAGGCTACAATCTACTATAAGTAAATAGAATAGACCGATACAACAAAGTATCCATGGACCTTTGCATGAAATAATAATAATAATAATAATAATAATAATAATAATAATAATAATAATAATAATATTATTATTATTATTATATTTATTTAGGTGAATAAACTACTGCCATGAAGGAAGACGCTAAGCAATTCTAACTCGCTTTTCTTTGTTGCCAGTGTTGCCTCATTATTTGGCTGAATGCTTGTTTCCTTTCATCAGACCATTTGGGTCGGTATTGTTTTTGTTTGTCTGGCTCTGCTTCAACCTCCCATTTGTTTACCTTGTTTCTGAAAATGTTTCTATTTAGGATTTCTTCTTGTTTTATGTCTGATTTTTGGAGATCTTTCAGTGTTTGTATTACCCAATTAGTTGTGCTTTTTAGTGCTGTTGCTATGTTGTGTATCTTTTTTGTCAGTCTTGTTGCTGGTAATCTTTGAATGTGCCCATAGAATTTTAGCCTTCTTCTCTTAATACCTATTTCAATGTTTGAGTGTTTTTCTGTTGTCTTTCTCGTTTGTAGTCTGTATCCTTCTTCTGTTTTTCTTGTGCCTAGTATCTTCCGAATGATTTTCCTTTCTTTTTTCTTTAGTTCCTCTAACTGTCCCTTCATGTTGAGTGCTAGTGCTTCACTTGCATATGCCATTGGTTCAATTACTGTCTTGAAGTGATTGATATTGATTTCTTGTTGTAGATGTTTTGTGTTATTGCTAGTGCTCTTTTGACTTTTTATATTCTTGTATTCTGTACTTGCCTTTCCAATCCTGTTGGCTCCATTATTTCTCCTAGGTATTTAAAATGGTTGACTCTATTCATTTTCCCATATTTTTTTTCAATTCTGTTGTGTTGCAAAAAATTGTGTTTTTTCAAAGAAAATCTGTAGTCCCACTTTCTCTGCACATTCCTTGAGTGTTTCTATCTGTTCAATTGCTTTATTTGGGCTTGTTGTTATGATTGCTAGGTCGTCTGCAAAGGCCAGATCGGGTATGTCAACTGTTTTTTCCCCTCTTCCCAGATGTATTGGGTTCCACTTTAATTTCTTCTTAAGCTCTTTCTCCCACTCTCTCATCACTTTATCCAGTACCGTACTATGTTGAACAGTAGTGGTGAGAGTCCATCATATATTATAAATTATTATTATTATTGTTATTATTATCATCATCATCATCATCATCATCATTAGTGCTGATAGGCATTATGCAACACTTAGCTTTGATTTCTTTAAACACTATATGCTTCCCAATTCACAAAAATGCACATTGGCAGTTCTTAAAAAAGTTTTGTATCTTCTTCATTTTTTTTTAATTCGGCGATTTAAAATAATTTGAGAAACGATTTCAACACAATTAAAAATAAAAATGAAAATGAACGTCAACGCTTGCACTGAAAAAGTTGATTATTTGTCCAAGCATATCTGTTTATTCTTCTTCTTATTCAACAGGGCTCATAATACATCATGCCACAATATTTTCTCTGTTTTTTTTTTCAATTCGACCATTTAAATTAATTTAAGAAAACAATTTAACATAATCAAGGATTTTATTTGTTTTACATCTTAACTCAATTATTTTTATTTTCTTTCCCGAAACACAAAAATCAGTAGCGATCCCACTTGAACTAACTATGAGGGAGCATTATACTGAGTTTCAAGAGTCTAGAATTTTCCTTTCAAGCGCTAGGGCACAAACAATGTTGGACCATGGCACGATTTAAATAAGGCCCTGTCGGGTCCTTAATAATCTTTAAAATGTCAATAAATCTATTACGATAATAGGAGCTGTTCACCAAAGACCAAATATTCACATTTCAATCTACTGAAAAAAATGAATAAAATAAATTAAGGGATAAAATAAACAGAATTAATACATGAAATGAAATTAATAGAATAAATAGGTCTCTATTCTGGCTCTTGGAGGGGAGATCGTCTTACCATTTAAATAATTATGTTATTAGAAGCTAAACTTTAATTTTTATACAGTGTATTGTATAATATAACTAAACATATATTTACTATTTAAAAAAAAGAAGGTTTATTGTAAGAGAGGACCTGCGAGTCCTAACTTCACCCAAATAAAAATACATTTTATCTATCTGCTATGAGCATGATATTCATGGAAGCAATGATTAGTTCAAAACAAATTTACATAAAATGATAAATTATGAAGGTAAACATTCAACATCCAATGATGTCAACTACTAACTGTAGCATAGTAAAATGGGTCATGAGTGACCTAACACTAATAGTCATTTTTGTAAAAAGTTTTTTCCCCACAACTATTCCACTGGAAAATAATAATTTACAGTGTAGGAAAATAACTGAAGACACTGCGGGTCTTTGACCTCACACCTCAGTGATGATATTCAAATTTGGCTTCATAATTAAACTATCCTTAAGATTACAGAACCTTTCTTTGGTTGAAAGCCAGTTCTATTAGCAACACTATTGCGATTTAATTAGATTATGAGTCTCCATCTATTGTTGTCCTATCAGCTCATTAAGAACTACTAGACCAGCCTTTTGTGATGGACCACACCTCACAATGTTATTGTTGTTTCTTCAATATTTTTCTTTTCTCACTTATTCATCGCTCATAGAAGTCTATAAGTTCTTTCTGATTGACTTTTATACAGTGCATAGGGAAGAGAAAAACTACATAAATATGACTATGCATTGTAAGTGCATTGGAAAAGTACCTATACGGTATATCAGTGTATTAATTATTATAATTCATTATTTATTATAGTCTTTCAATAATCATAGATTAATCAAATAGTAGTCGTTCTCTCATTCAAAATTTTTATACAATTCTATTGTCTGTAAATTGTAAATACTAATGTAGCATTTATAAGTTGATTCAGACATAGAGAAAGCTTCACTCACTCAGATGTCCATGACAGAGTTTGGGACTAGTTTTTCTTAGATTTCGTAAGATTCGTGATAGTCGGTTTTGAAATTTCATTTTCATTTCAGCCGACCAAACATGAGTTCGCAAGAGGAGGTTGCTTCAGCAGCTATCGTTTTGAACGAATACGGTTTTTTATTCGCAAAAAACGAAAAACCAACGGCCGTGGGCGAAGACATGACTGCAGAATAGAAGACATTTCAGTCACATGAATCTTCTTAATTTTATAAAAGAATACAATCTGGAAGGTTTTCAAAACTATCTATGGATGAAAGAGGAAAATTTTAAAGTTCTTCTGGAGATGGCGAAGCCTCCAATTCAAGCTAGGAACCTCAAAAAGAAATTGTTACTGTAATAAGAGGTTCTTAAATAATTGATTGATTTGAAATTTCACAATCTTTAGCATGATTAATATGTAAACTTAAATAGATAACTCAATTTTACTTATTTTTACGCCTTGTGAACAGCGCAAATACTTGCTTTGTGACTATCTGCTATGTTATAATGAGGGGACGAGCCCGGCTCGGCTTGTGAGGCGTCCACTAACTTGCGAGTCCCAGGCGAGCCGAGCTGAGCCAGTAGCCACTGCGAGAAAATAGCCCACTATAAAACTGGTGGTTTTATACAGAGTAACTGGTGACTGGTGACTTTTATAACTGGTGATTTTCTACAGAGTAACACTCGCCGAGCCGGCCTCGCGAGCCGGACTCGCTAGTGTGTGGGCCCCTTAAATCATTTGTCCTATTTTTTCAACTCTTATTTCTATAGTCTACAATGCTCTACGTTTGTTTAAAAATAAATTGTATATCAGCATGTGAATATATAAGCACTGGATTTTATCAGTTTAATTTATTTTCAATTCACTTTCTGCTGTTGAAGCCCACATGAGTCTGAAACTTGTGTGTGGATAATGAGGTGAATGAATATGTGAGCTATTACTTTCATCATATAGTCTTTCTCAAATTCATTTATCCTATAATTTCTCTATGGAATCTTTTTAGTTTTAGCAATTTTGATCTTTTTTAATGTTTCCCTCTTGATTGGTTTATTTTCTATAACCACTCCATATTATTCATTCATCATTGAAAATTATTTAATAATTATATATTTAAATATTTATATATTAATTAATAATATTCGTATATTCATCATACTTGACAGTATAATATACAATAAGTTATCAACTTTATACTTCATTTTTTCATAGCACCTACTCATAAATCTTCACAATTAAATTGCATACCATATACCATTCCACACTTCATCATACTACATCAACTTATTCACTCTTGAAGATTATTCATATATGTTGTTCCATTTTCTCCTGAAAACCAATGCATTATATTATTATGGTTCAATGTTTTCTTATATTTCTGTCTCAAAATGTGTTCCAGGAGGTATTCCATACGGCAGTGTATCAGGCCAGGTGTCTGACTACTTCAAAGACAGACCACCATTGAATTCATATGCCAGCAGCTACGAAGCCTACCATAAACCCTACTATTCTGATCAAATTCCAGCTCTCGATGACAATCAGTTGCTGAATTTGGACTAAAAATGCAATATTATCAACAATAAACGTATAAAAATCGTCCCCAATAAATTATTATAGCTTCCAGAGACCCACTTTACAAAACTACAAGTTTGTAACGAATAACAAGTGAATTGTGATAAGTTTACAATAAATTTGATTACAAGTAGCCTATTTCCCAAACTCAACTGGCGAGCTTGTGACAAGTGAATTTTGATATGTTTACAATTAACTTGCTTGTAACCTGGAAGTATTTGTAGGCAACTGACATCTAGTGTAGCTGACAAGACTCGAGACATGCATTTATTAGTAACTAATTATTTTCTTCCTAGATTAAAAGGTGGGTGAGCTGTGCTACAAATTATTTTGTTTAAATGCTGTAATGAACTAATCATTGTAAGATTTTATAAAATACTGAGTATTTCCCATAGCGTTACCTATTCTTAGTGGGCTTGATGTACTAACAAAAATAATGAAAAAAGCTTGTATAAATATAGGTTTAGAAACTCTTTGTTACAGAAATAAAGATGGCTAAGTTTGGCAGTTATCCCTACCAATTTACACATTTAAAAATATCTAGTCTTTATTTAGATCTTAAATTGATAAGGTTTCAATTAAAACGAACTGGAAAATTTAATAAAACTTGACACAAGTTGGCTATTGCAGTTATTGAGATATTTTAATGGCTATAAAAACTGAGTTTTTTAAAGTTTGGAGTGGATTGACTTTTTCATTCTTAGAATTGAACTCTCTACTCTGGAAGATAGTATTGTTTTATTGACAAATAACAAAGTTAATATTCTAAGAACTTGAAAGCCGCCTGTTTTTATAGCCCATTTTTGCTTATTTAGTATATCTCAGTAATTATACTTTTACTTGTAATTATTATAGACTCGTTACACGTTTTAATTTTCAGCTTCTCTTACGTCAAACCTAGTCAATTTATTATCTAAATAGATCCTAGAGTGTTTTGATTGATAAATTCATAGGGGTAGCTGCTAACTTCAGCCATCTTCAATTCTGCAAAAAAGCGCTTCCGGACCTAAGTTTCCTGAACATTTTTCTTTATTTTAATGAGAGGAATATGTTAATGCAGTATGACATATTCGTCCTGAAACACTGTATGATATTATTGAGATTTTTATTTACTAATTATATTGATTGATTGAACTAGAATTCATCTAAAATCAAGTATCCTGTATTATATGTTTCATATTGTGGCTGACAACTTTACCTTTTGTTATTAATATTTAAATTATTGTTAAACGTGAAGCAGTGGCGGATTTACGGGGGGGGTGGGCTTTCGGGCTGAAGCCCCCCCCCAAAACCTCCAAAAAGTTTTTTGGAAGAGTGTAAATTTTTTACCAATATAATAAGTTTGATCTAATATTAAAACTGACACTGTATTTCACTTTTAAATAATGTTTTACTCACATATATTGGAGATGCTTGAGGAATGCATTTCACTTTTGAAAAGAAGCTTTGTCAGGCTGACGAAGCTTCTTTTCAGAAGTGAAATGCATTCCTCAATCATCTCCAATATATGTGAGTAAAACATTATTTAAAAGTGAAATACAGTGTCAGTTTTAATATTAGATTGTTCATTAAGTATTTCGTCATGAAAAACATCACAGAATAAGTTTGAAGCTCGTAGAATATTCATTAGCAAGAATTACCTAATTCCACTAAGTCTTCAATTATATGAAATCCGTTTTAATACTGTATAATGTCTTAGTTACATTTACATTGCCTGAAACCAATCAACTCAGTGTTTAGATTTTTGTACTAACTGAATAGAAACAGTACTTGCTGAATAGAAAAAGTAGTGCAACATAAAATTATTGCAGTAATTGAATCACGACAGTACCAACTTTCTTTTAATGGAAAGTAATGAGGAACTACATTAACATATCAACCAATGTTTTTTTTAACATTCTATCACAGTGGTCGGCAAACCAGAGATCACCAGCTACTGATATATTTTTTTTTTTTTGTAGATTACGTCTTGGAGACTCCAGTTAAGGAGCATAAGACAATTCAGATCAACAATATTATACACTAGATACCATAATTACTTCAATTAGTTGAGGTGAGGCTTAATTTTGATGTGAAAGGAACTCTTGTACACTATAAAAAGCTTTATCAACTAAATATTTTTTCAATTGTTTTTTAAATATTTCTATATTTTCAAGACTCTTCAAAAACTGCGGTAGCTTGTTGTAGAATTTCCTACCAATATAACTAGGTTTTTGTTTGAATAAGCTACTATTGTGGCTCACCAAGTGATAATCTTCTCGGCTTCTTGTATTATAATCATGTACATCAAGATTTTGGTTAATATCATTCGTTTTTACATATAAAGGAGCTTCATACACATATAAGCAGGGTACAGTTAGGAGACCAAGTCTCTTGAACAACGGCCTACATGAATCTAATCTATTTACTCTTCCTATACACTTAACCGCTTTCTTTTGGATCTTAAACACCCTATCAAGACTTTGTTTCGATGAATTACCCCATACTAAGATAGCATACCTAATATGTGACAGTAAGAGCCCATGGCAAGCTGTAAAAAGTAACTTTTTGTCATTCAATCTAGCGAGCTGTCGCAGGACAAATACCCTAGATGAAATTTTACTACATATTTTCTCAATGTATGGAGCCCAGGTCAATCGTATATCCAACAAAACTCCTAGAAATGCAATTTTTTCTTACTGGTCTAATTGATTATCATTTACAAACAATTATCATTTATATTGATCATCATTTACATACAGTTATATAGGTTATAACGTGGAAAAATTCCAGATACAATGCTTGCATTGGGTTGACTTATATATAATATGGATCTAATACTATTTTAACTGATTTCTCAAAGAGATTATACAAACATTTTCTGGGGGAGTAACTTAGATCCCATACTTCTATAAGAGGATACAAACAAAAGAAACACATCTCTTTTTACAGTGTGAAATTCACACAAAGTTTATCGATTAAAACTATATGAAACATTAGTTAATTGAACAATTTGTAACTAATTAAAGCTCCCACATTGATTCGCATTCTTAAAAATTGAATAGTATGACCGTAATACCGGAATAATATTATGTTCCTTGACAAACTGCTGAACACACCAGATTCAGCCATAATTCAATCAAAATTTTCCAATATACTTTAAATTTAAATTAATTTTATCGCTGATACGGTTCAAAGCATTAGTAAAGCTATTTTTTATTTCCCAATATTATGAATATTTATAGTTCGGGTATGATTGATTATGAAAAATTCAAGCTTTTACAATACTACTTCTATTTTTATTCAGTACACCTCTAACCCCCCCCCCCCCCACCCCCAAAAAAAATTTCTGGATCCGCCACTGACGTGAAGGCTACCATGAGTGTTATCAACAATTATTTCACAGCTCACCAGAATATATTTCACCTGTTAACAAGTTTTGCTTATTCTTTCTGAAACGTTCATTGATAACGGTTTCACGGCTTCAAATAAAAAAAAATTATTTTCTGACAAAATTTCATCAAATATAAGCTATTATTTATCATAATAAAATAAAAATATTCAAATGTTGTTATTGAAAAAAAAATTAGCAAAAACAAAGGATACTGCTCACTAAATTGAAACGATTTTCTTCCAATTCTCAACAATTTTCCTTGTTATTAACGAGACTTTTGGGTTTTTAAAACGGACCTTTGTTCTCATATATTCCTAGTTAAGTTCCAATAATTGCCATAAATCTACAAACCTTCGTTAGTTTATTCTCCACTAATCACATGAAGTCTTTTAAAAAGACTCTTAATGTGGAACAGCGCTTTACTAGTTGATAATCATCATCGCAAAATCAAACACATGCAGTATAATGGTGGTATTCACACAGCTCCAATCTGTCACACCGTTCATTTATTATAATACCGTTTAATTGAATAACAATAGGTTAGTCATTGCTTCAGTCATTAATACTATGTTAACGCCTACCACCCACAATATTGTGTTTTAAAATATTGTTACGGGTTGTATGTCTAAAAGAATGCTGGCAACACTTATTTTATCACTCGCACTTTATTTACACAAATAATCACAACACTCACTGATCAGTAATGTTTCACAGAAAAATAAGCAATTAAAAACAGATAAATCGATATTGTTCAACTAATGAAGAGATTTCAATAAACTACAAAAAATCAATCACTAAAAGTTGAAAGGCCGATCTAATATTAAATAATAACTGTACAATAAACTGTCCAATAATATTAAAAACGAAACATAAAAAAGAACAATTAACTTACGTAGCACTAGTCCATAATACAATAAAAACGATGTAGTAGTTCACTGGTATGAATTAAATAGGAAAAAGAATTATCACTATAGTCACTGAGAAAGAATTATCACTGTATAGGCACAATATACAGAACTGTCACTACTTGTTTATCACGACAAATTTAAAAAAAGGCTGAACTTATTTACAAAAGTCTCTCTCTATCTATATAATTTTCAATAATTGAGATATCTCTTGATTTTTCTATCAACTTCTACCGAATTCTAAAACAAACAGAAAAAGGACACTCGCACTTTCCACAATATTCGATAAGACTCCATTAATTTCGAATCAAACAACTAGAACATTCTACAAAGCTCCAAGTGAACACCATAAAAGTGTCAAAAGAAGAGTAATTAATTGCTTAGAAGTAAACATTTACATAGCAGATAATGCCAAGATCCACTGTTCCTTCTTTCTCTTCACTACAATATGATTAAAAAATCATATTTTATAGGAAATAACGTCATATTAAAGTGAGACAATTAGAATCGATGGATAACATAATTCTCTACTGGTTCAATGTTTTTTTAAAGAATAAATAATATTTTTGAATAAACCTGGATACAAAGAATAAATAATATTTTTGAATAAACCTGGATACAGACTTATTTTCACTCAATTCTTTACCAATACTATCCACTGTCCTTCATTTCAACCTACTTTCAGTACCAGATAACGAAAACCAATTTCGTTTTGGGTAACCAACTTATTTGAAATCTGCTTTCCCGTGGGCCAGATGCATCACAAGCACAACACAGTCGCACTTGGCATACATGACTTCTATCTTATTTAAATAATGAAGTAATTTATATAGTCTGCACTGGAACTTCCCATAATATGTGAACGAAGTAATGATGTAATTTGTGTGAGGAGGAAACCCCTACTCAAATTTATAATTCTATCTATTAATGAATCAATGTTATGACAATATTGTTAGTGAGACAAGAGTTAGCTAAGATGAATAAAATGTTCCACTAATAATTAACTGAATCATGATTTTCATAAATACTAATTGGTAGTGAAGCTGATGAGTAGATAGTTTAATAATTATCGATTTATTTGAATTAATTATACAATAATCATTCATCATCAATATTTTTCTGATTGACAGATTACTAATTGACTAATAGATTATCGATTGATGATTAAAAAGTAGAGGTTAATCATTAATTAATTTAGAATGTTGATGAGCGGTGAACCGAGCATAGCGCATACCATAAAGTTGTAGACTGCATAATCTTGTTATATTTTGAAAACAAATAATGGATTCCATAGACAATAACACTTTGAAGATACTTTGTCATACTTGTCATACTTTCTCTCTGAATTGAGATAATAAAGTCAAACAAAAAGTACATTTTTAAAGAATAAATTATAAATATACCGCCGTAATGGTTGAATTTAAACAAAGAATCAAACGGTAAGTAATATGAACAGTAATCTATCAACTTTCAACATTGTCATTATACAAACAATATTATTGATACTCATAAATTTATGAGAGGTATAGTAAGAATTATAAGAATTGAATTTATAAGAGGTATAAGAGGTATTGTTGGATTTGGTTGAAAAACAATAATTTTTAAACAGAATTTATCAATTTTGAATTCCCTTAAGTGCTATTAAACTAATAATTCTTATTTGAGTTTTGCAGTTGGCCCTCCGTTGGTTATTTAGTAAATTAGCAATTAACAAATGATTTTTTATAAAAATTTTAAAATAAATTCTCTCATTTATGAAACCTACCTAAATTAGAAGCAAGTTTTCACAGAGGCATTTACCATTGATATTTTAGAAAAAGAATCGTCGTATCTAATATCAAAACTGAGACTGTATCTCTATTTAATATATGATTTTCCCTCATTTTCACTGGAGATACTAGAGGGACGCATTTCACTTCCAAAAAGAAGCTTCATCAGCCTCTTTAGAAGTTGAAAGTCAGTCTCTTTTGAAGTGAAATGCATCCCTCTAGTTTCTCCAATAAAAGTGGGGGAAAATCATAATATTATTAAATAGAAATACAGTATCAGTTTTGCTATTAGATTATTGATTGAATATTTCGTCATGGAAAACATCACAAAATTGCCTTATCTTAAGTGAAGACTTTCAATCAAGTGTGAAGAAATTTGAATCCTCAAGGAAGGAAACTCTATTTTTTTGTAGGCAGCAACGGTAAAAATATTGAATAAAGATCATTAAAAACTCATAAAAAATACCTTCAGAACAGTAAAATTGCTAAATTAACATTCTCATGAATGTTATTGGGCTATTAGGTATATCATCTACTCGTACGGTATTACTTCATTACTCCTGCCTCTCACCTGCTTCATAAATCGGTCAGTACATTTATTTGTAACATTTTACATTCTCCCACCCATAATTTTATGTTTGCTAGTTGAGTGCCAAACAGCATCCGACATTCTTCTTTTCATAGGGTAGGGAGTGACTATTCGAAAAATCATTGACTACTGCACCTATATTCTGATGACCACTGACACTAAACTCAAAGGTATATCTATATTCACGATATCTATAACTACAGTATACATAGCTATATAGACATAAAGTAACGTTCTAGCACTGCAATACAATATTATTTGGTCATCTGTCCACATCCATGATGAAATAATGCCAAATTATTTTGTAACGGCTCGTTTTAAATGTTGGCAGCTCTGAATTATTCTTAAGAGATATCAAAAAGATTCGATTCCAAATGCTTTGGCTGAAATAATCTATTGAGAAATGACGACTTATTTATATGTTAACAGTTTTTTAATAACGGTTTTACTTCTCTGGACAACTGGTTTGTTTTTTCTCGTTTTAAAAGGTTTGACATTTTTGATGTTGATCTTCATTCGCATGAAGATCATATTACACAATCAAGCATCTGAAATCTACGGTATGCTCCACATTTGACATTTGCCTAATTTGAGGATTGGAATAGAGAATCTTGAAAATTGAGAATACAATAAATAAAAAATTGAGAATCTGGAATTAATGTTTCACAAAACGGGCTCCTCCAAAATCGAAATTTTACATATTGTATAACTTTGAAAGAAAAAGAAGATTTGAAATAAGATAATGATTATTTAATTATTAAATAATTAATAAGAAGATCTTGAATTTCTTGTTCTTTAACGATCTGCGTTATTAATATTAACTTTTTATTGTAAATTTAACGACTTGCAGTCAATTTTAGTTGTGAATAAATAATATTTTATTAATTTCGAATTCCTTTAAGTGCTATTAGTTTATATTGAAGACTTCCGCAAAGGAGGATATTGACAACAGTATTGAATAGCTGATGGAAATCGATGAAAGGAATTCGAAATTAATAAATTCTGTTTATGTATAGTTGTCAGTTTGTTCAATTGTCATTCTGTTCAAACTAACTTGTGAGATACGAGCCGATATGGCCAAGTTAAAAATGAATGCTGCTGTGCAGAAGGGTCTCCATGGTCTAGTGGTTAAGGCGCCCGACCGGCAATTGGGAGGTCCGTGGTTCGATTCCCGGTGGTGACTGATATTTTTGTACAGTAGCATTCATCGATTTCCATCAGCTATTCAATACTGTTGTCAATATCCGCCTTTGCGGAAGTCTTCAGTATAAACTAATAGCACTTAAAGGAATTCGAAATTAATAAATTCTGTTTATGTATAGTTGTCAGTTTGTTCAATTGTCATTCTCTTCAAACTAACTTGTGAAATAATATTTATACTCACTTTTGGCCGAACGTCTTCGAGTTATGGATACTCATCTTCAAGGAAGAATAAGAATCTTGGATTTCTTGTTTCATAAGGATCTGCGTTGTTAAAATCAACTTTTTATTGTAAATTTAACGATTTGTAGTCAATTTTAATTGTGAATAAATAATAATATCAGGGGGCCGAGCTTCGCTCGGGTGTAGCCTATGGCTTATGGGTTTAATCTATGATTTTTTTAAATAAAATCTTTCACTGTTTTGAGAATAGACTAATAGAAAACATTTCCAGCCGATTTTTGGTTAAAATTAAATTGGTTTAATAGAATAAGATATATGTTACAGACACGCTCCTTTCTGCAAACAGGAGGCATCAGTGAGCTGACACCGTATGAATGTGTGTTTATTTCACTGAATTTCAACCATAAATTGGCTGGAACTGTTTTATACGGACAAGGAACATGCAGGCTTTTTTAGTAACAATGATAGATTGCATTGAAAAAGAAATTTAAAATTATAAAACTATCACCCACACAGCACAAAATATCCTCAGGATATCCTGACCAGTTCCCATATGTCCCATAAAGATCCCGGGATATTGGAATGTCACTGGGATCTCTGAAGGATATTACATATGGGATATGATATCCTGGGGATACCCCAGGATATCACATACTGGGATGGTATATCCCAGGGAGATCCCAGGATATCACATACTGGGATGATAAATCCTGGGGATATCCCAGAATATCACATGCTGGGATGATTGTATCTCCCTCACTCAGTCATTCTCTCACTTTCTCTCTCTCTCTCGTCCTCTCACCCCCTCACACTTCACTCACTTGCTCCTCACTCTCTCAAACTCACTCATTCTCTCTCTCTCTTTTTCTCTCTCTCTCTCTCCTAACCTAACTTCGGAGCCACTAATCATATAATTAAGTTTTCATGTGAAATTTAACGACATGCAGTCAAATATTTGTTAAGAATAAGTATAATAACTCACTTAAACTGGCCGAGTACTTTCGAATCTACTAATAGATTCGAAAGTACTCGGCCAGTTTAAGTGAGTTATTATACTTATTCTTAACAAATATTTGACTGCATGTCGTTAAATTTCACATGAAAAGTTAATATTAACACGCAGTTCGTCATGGAACAAGAAATCCAGGAATATAATTAAGTATGAACACTCATTTTGTAGGGAATTTTATTCTCATTAAGATTGAATTGAACATTTTGTCTCAAAAAACTCTTCCCTTTCGAGATAATAGCGGTTAACATACTTTTGGGGGTGAAGCCACCCCCGCACTAGGCTACCTTATCTTACCGCAATCTGTTGGAAGTTCTGGTAACTACCATCACATTGTATCAATTGGTATGCAATTTCACAATGTTTATTAAATATCCCTTGTAATATTTAAAGTATAAATATTTTAACTAACAAAGTTGATAATTTTCCTATTCTTGGAGTATTTAAAGACACTTTTTCTATGATCCTAGAATCCTCCAGCCTAAAATAACAGATCAAAGTTACCGAATTTTGTACCTCTCACTAGGATTTTTGTAGCTGTTAGATGGGGGTGTCACTAATGCACAAAATAGTCAATTTACTTTAATTATTTACCTTAATAAAGTATCAAATCTCAGCCTGTTGATTAAGATCACAGTGTAGTAACTTTTTTTACCAGCTTAATGTCACACCTCTAATAATAATAGGATAGGGAAAGGATATCCCATACATATCCTCAGGATCTCCTCTGTGGGATTTGGACAGCTTTTCCCTTATCCCTAGGATGTCCCTGTGTTTTATTTGGGATATTCTTTCTGGGATATCCTTGTAAACTCAAAGTGGGATATTCTAGGAATATTCTGAAGATATCCACTAGAAAATCCTGGGGTGGGATATTTCATCCCCAGGACATCCTATGCATATCCCCTGGATATCCTTCACGGGATTTGGGCGGACATTCAGTTATCCCTATGATATCCCTGGGATTTATTTAGGATATAATGGGATGTCCAGAGGATATTCTGTCTGGGATATCCCTGGAAACTTAAAGTGGGATATTCTAGGAATATTCTGAGGATATCCATGAGAAAATCCCGTGGTGGGATATTTCATCCCCAGGACATCCTATGCATATCCCCTGGATATCCTTCACGGGATTTGGCCGGACATTCAGTTATCCCTAGGATATCCCTGGGGCTTATTTAGGATATGATGGGATGTCCTGAGGATATTCTCAATATTCTTGTGGGATATTCTTGGGATATCTTGAGGACATCCTTGTGCTGTGTGGGCAGGCACATGAAACAGTAACCCCTGAGCGGAGCTCGGGACCCTGAGTGTCTTTTCACATGATGGACCAAAGTAATTAGAAAGGTTTAGTTTTGTAATCAAATCACCAAAGAAATGGAAAAATCATTTGCTGAGCTTTGATTCTCCAGCCATGTGTTTCCTACATAACACTGCAAGGCTCCGATTGCATGGTACGCGCGTAAGTTTAAATAAAGGTAGCGTAAATAACGCCGATAAGGTGCCTACCATATGATTGAAATTAATTTTTTCATCAGCTGTTCTTGTAAGGATAGATTTCTCCTTTTTGTGTCCTTCAACGAGTTTTTATAGGAATGAGACCTAGCGCAATCGTATTTTTGCACCAAAAAGCCCCTAAATATTAATTTTCATCAAAATCGTTAGAGTCGTTTTTGAGATAGTGACTGGAAATATGTACATACATACATATGTGCATACAATTCCTTGCTCGTTTAATAGAATAAGATTTATACTCACTTTTGGCCAAACATTTTTGAGTTATGGAGACTCATCTTCAATCGGCTAGTACAACTGAGAAAATAAAATGAAAGCTTGTGCAAAATAAGAAAGAATTCCCTTTAATTTATTAAAGCTCTGTTATTTAATTTATCAAAATTTATGGAATGCAACTCTACGCAGTAATTACTAATACATTTAGACAGAACAAGGTTACCATTCTATTCTTAAGTATTTACAAATAATAAATACTCTCAAATATATTATTTTAAAGAAATTGTAGAAGCATCATTGAGGATCAGTAGCTTTGCAACATATGTCTGAACATCCCCTGAAAGTTGTATACTTCTACTATGAGTAGTTCTTGAGAAAATTCTTTATTCTTTATTGCCAAACTCTTGTAAATAACAATCAATCACACACAATTAATACATTTTTTTTTGGCGCCATCAGCAAAGCATAGCTTGTTTGCTAACGACGAGTTCTCCTTTATTACAAATGAAAATTTTTCCTCTTTACTACCCAAATTTACACTGGAATGTTCATCAATAATTCACTAAATCAAGCATCCAACCAATCAAAAAAATAGTCCAAACAAAAAAATACAGTAGAACAAAAAGAAAATCTATCATCACTATCTGTAGCAAAAAAAAAGCAGAACGAAAAAGAAAACTCATCAAATACAATAAATAGGCAACTATTACTCAACCTAAACGTTACCATAACTTAAAATAGCCTATATGTTACTTTTGACCCATTCCTCTACATTTCTCAATAGAGTTTGTGTAAACCTTTGTGTTGAAAAGTGTGCAGGAATCTTGTTTATTAGCACCATGCAATAATTGGTGAACTGACGCTTACATACTGTCAATCTTGTATACTGTATGTTGTATCTATTTGTTAATAGTGGTCTTGTATTGTAATATACGTTTCTATTGTCAAATGAATGTTTGTTCTTTATTATGTACAATTCGCACCTAATAACATAAGTTTGCCTTAAGTTCATCAAACAGCAGTTTACTAGGATATCGTCTTGTTCGTCCCAAAGCCGCTCTTATTATATGTTTTTGTAGAGTAAATTGGTCTTGAAGTTGACAAATTTAACATTAGAGAAATACAAGGTCTAATTTGTTGTCTTCAAACTGCATTCAAGTTAATTTTTAACTACCTTTCAGCACTGTTGTTGTTCTGATGTAAATGTTTATTTCATGGAAACTGTCTGAATAAATAAATTTAAATTAACTTATGTCATTTCTCCATTTTGTTTCAATGACACTGTACTAAAACAAAAGACACGTCAGATCAAATAAGTTTTAAGGAGAAGGGTTCATAAATTAATCAAGTCATTCAAGGAGATATTGAAGTTTTTATAAAATTTCTAAGTACGGTACGGTAATGCTGAAATATATTCAATTTCGAAACTATTTTAATGCTGCAAGTAATGCCGAAGGCTGCATTAAGCGGACATTAACCACTCCATTAAATAGCTATCTATGAATGCCGCAGACCAGAGATTTTAAGTCAATTCGGGTAATCGAACCACAGATCTTCCGATTGGCAGTCGATCTTCCAATAGTCGGACGCCTTAAAACCAGTAGAGAGACCTCACTGACTATCACTGACTACCATCTGTGATTTAGCATTCATTTGATATTTAGCTATATCGGTCAGTACAATCATAGACGAACCATCAAGTATCTACTATTCCTGAAAAACTATCCTGAAATTACTATCCCTGATCAATGGTACAATCAACTCCAAGTAAATTTGCGTTGTATGTTTGTGTAATGGTATCCATATATAGAACTATTTTATTAGCTATTCAATGCTATCGAATTATTTTATTAGATACCGTATTCAATTCAGCTATTCAATGCTATTCAAGGCGTAATCTACCAAAAAAGTTGCAATTAGTGGAGGTCTTCGGTATAATTTGTAACACTAAAAGGAATTTCGTAATTAATTATCTGGTTATTTAAATCTTAACCATCTTTGAAAACTTTAAAACTTTAATTTGACTGCAAGTCGTTAAATTTCACATGGAAAGTTAATATTAACAGCGCAGTTCGTCATGGAACAAGAAATCCAGGAACTTTAAAAGCTCCCAAAGTATAATTTATTATACCTCCGTACAAAAGATCAGTTTAATAATATTAGTTGGGTGAGTTCAGCCTATATTTCAAAGTGAAACCAGAGTATGGCGTCATATATATATTTATTTCTTTTTTTCTAGAACTGAAAATCGGTTTTAAAGGGGCTACAAATAAGACTTGAAGACTTATTGTGATGAAACGAGAATCTTATAACTTATAAAGTAGCATACAACATTTTTTCGTTGCGAAGGATCAATGAATAGGCTACTTCCAAGAAAACTGACATTTTTGTTGTTCTCTTCAAAACTTCCATTGAAATAGTTTGTTTACGAACAGCTTTAAACATAGACCTTGTATTTGCATTTCATATAAGCTTCTAAGCTGTATGTTTAGTGAAGAACAAGTTTTGTAGACACTATATGACACTATTCTCGGTTGAAGGACCTCTATACCTACTTTGAATGGGAATTCCCCTGACGTATTTTATAGATTTCTGTGGAAGTCAACAAATCCAAAAGTTCTATTGGTCCTTAGAATCCGTAAAAACGTTTGATCATGATAAGTTATGTAATAGTTATTTTCAATTGGTTCTCATTTAGAGCATTTGTAAATGGTTACTTTATCGGCTAGAGCCGTAGCCTACTTTTTATATATTTTTTCAAATGTTATTCTTTTAAAATTTGGAATTTTAATTTTTGGAAATTGTTATTTTTACAATAGCGCACTATCCACCACGCTCTACATCTTTACAATATTCTGAGATTCCAATCGATGAAGCTGTGGAAAAAATGTTTGATAGCAGATCTTAAATCTTGATGTGGGACAATTTTTTATATCGATCCTTTGGACCGGATTCTAAGCCTCTCTATTAATGCAGTTATCTTGAATCTAGAGGTAGCTCAATCTTTTAATACTGAAATGAATATTTTAATCACTTATTTAAATTATTAAGAGGAATACCAAGACTTGCAGTCAATTTTAAATTTTAATTGTCTAAATAATATTTGTACCAAACGTTTTCGAGTTATGAACATCTGCCATGAAGATGAGTTTCCATAACTCGAAAACGTTTGGCCAAAGAGTGAGTACAAATATATTTATCCACTATTAAAATCAACTGCAAGTCGTTGAATTTACTATAAAAAGTTAACATTAACTTCCTGGATTTCTTGTTCCATGACTAACTGCGTTGCCAATACTAACTATTCATGTGAATTTAACGACTTGCAGTCAAATATATTTGACTGCAAGTCGTTAAATTCACATGAAAAGTTAATATTAACAACGCAGATCGTTATGGAACAAGAAATCCAAGACTTGAAAAACCTGTACAATAGAAGCCAAAATATAGGTTCGGCACACCTATTCTGAATAATAAGCTTTGATTCGTTCGAATTAACAAGATCTAAGATTTTTAGAAGATTCTAGTCTAGATGCCGTTGAAGTTTTTTGTAAACTCCAGTATAGAATAAGTAACTTTTTCGTGAAATCAACGACTTGCAGTCAAATTTTATTTGTAAGTCGTTGATTTCACTTAAAAAGTTAATATTAACAACGCAGTTCGTCATGGAACGAGAAATCCATAGATTAAGTTTAGATTTTCAGGTTATAGTCTAGATCCTTTCAAAAAAGTGACAATCACTGTCTTGTCCCAATACTTGTGTGTATGTTTGAGCTCTTTGTGAATAATAAGAAGTTCGTAACTATGTCAAGTCCTTCGGTAACGATAAAAAGAATAATAATTTAGCCGCATGTATGGGAGGTGGATTTGCTTATCCTTAACGTGTCCTTATGCAGGCTTCTGGCATCCTGTCTTTAATTATAATTCGATCTCCGCTTTTAAGCGTTCCTTTTTTTCTCACAGCTTGAGCTGCGGTGGTAGGAGGATATTTGAGATGTATGTCAAAGTCGCACATGCAATGTGTACCGGTCATCTATATCAAAACCTATAAGTAGACTTATCTACCTATAAGTAGACTTATCTACCTATAAGTTAGTAGACTTCTCCAATACCCTGTAACTAGCTGGTTTGGTCTCTTTATTCTAATAATAATTCATCCTCTTAAAGAAATCATAAATAAAAGCTAAGGACTTTATCAATTATCATTTAAGGCTAGATACTTGAACATTGGCCTTAAGCGTAAAAGATTATCTAGTTTATGAAAACTGACACTGTATTTCAATTAAATATTATATGATTTTCACTCACTTTTACTGGTGATACTGGAGGAATGCATTACACTTCATCTAAAAAGAAGCTTCGTCAGCCTCTCGTCAGAACTTAAAATATTATTGAGTATTATTTTTTGAAACTGCTACTGTGCACTAGATGTTTTTTGAGAAAATATTATTGAGTATTATTTTTTGAAACTGCTACTGTGCACTAGATGTTTTTTTATAATATAGATATAATTTTTCTCAAATTTTTGAAGTTATGGGGTTGTTTAGTGCCACTTAAGCTTTCAAAATCACAAACTTTCCAATAAGCCAAAAATTGTTATTTCCAACAATTGAATGATTTGTGAAATTAAGCCATCTGAAATATTACAATTTCTTGTTTTGTTTGCCCATGCAGCAAGTGAATTTGATTTGATTTTGTTTAAATTTTATTTTGGAAAAATTAAATAAAAACCAAGAAAATGTTAAAATGTAACAAAATGATGTGGTCATCAGCCCCTGATATGAAGTTCATTATAAAAACTGACTTCAGAGATTAAAATAGCATAGTTGAAATTTTTATTAAGTGTTGCCTTTTTTTATAATAACTGTGCTATAGTCTTGTTTTTTTATGGATTGTCTGGTTACAAAGAAGTCTAAACATTGAAAACCCTGATAATAGGCCTGAGATCGCATTTTAATCTCTAACAGTTTTGGGTAAAACAACAATCAAATTGTTCATCTGTATTGAAATGTGTAGGGAAGATGACTGACTACTCACTACCAAACCAACAAAAAAAATGCAACTTTCTATTACAAATGTTCATATTTCACAAATTCAACAGTAGTTATTATTCATGAGTAATTCAATAATCTATTTCTAATCTCTAATTTAATTTTCTAATCTCTGATTTATTAGTTTTGAGTAAAAAAATGTCTTCATTCATTTATTTATTTAAAATTTAACATTACCAAATTAAAATATTCTTAAAACAACAAATAAACAAAATTAAATCATTTTCTAAACTAAACAAAACACTTAAACACTCCTAAAATCAACAAATAGGCCTAGTGGAAGACTACTGGCATAATTGTTCATAATTATCAACTTGTAGAGAAGATAAATATCATCAAACCAACAAAAAATAATAATTCCCAATTATTACAAAATAACAAGTTTTCATACTCTACAATATCCAATTACAAATTAATTATTTATGATTCATAAACAATAAAAAATGTTTTTAGGGATTTATTTTTTAATTCGGTATTTCCTTCTTCCTTGTCGCCCACATTGTTTCATCAAGGAAGCGTTTACTAACCACTGATGCTAATCCAGAATTTATTACGAATTCCAACAAAATGTTAAAACGCTGACCTTTGACCCCAAGATGACCATGAGACATCTCAAGAACCAGTCACTCAACTGCCACAGCTTCTGCTCAAGTAAGAAAAAGATGCAATTTGAAAGAAAGCTGATGTTTTAGCATGCACCAACATTGATTCAATTTTCAGAAGATCAATAATATTGACTCGGTTCAATATCAGTGCAACAAACAGTGTTTGAGGATCGTGATTGTGGATTGGCGTGCGTCGGCCATCCTTGCTATTTACGGAGGCCACGATTCCTCCTATTCTCTCTCCTGTTTTTTGTTGTTTTTCTTCTTTATTCTAGTGACTTCCCTTTTTTTACAGACGAATAATTCGACATTTCCAACAACAATACGAACTACGGCCTTTGTAAACGGATTCGGGGAAACTACTGATTTCCAGTAGGAAGGTATCGTCTGTTATACACAAAAGGATATCCTCTACATTATAATAAATAATACAAATTATCCTCTAAATATCGGTAAACTTTTGTATAATTTTTAATGGTCTGAGCTCAACTTATTGATTATTCTTATCTTTCTGGCATAATGAACATTGGAATTTCATTCAATGCCCTGTCAAATCTAATATTCTGTATAGCCTAATAAGGGTGTTTTAAAAATTCCAACTTTCCCTTCTAGCTTGCCCCCCCCCCCCCCGGAATTGTCTCTCCTTTCTATCCCTTCTCCAGTAAATTTTCGATTTTGGAGGGGTCATTAACCCCCTTGATCCCCACTGCGACTGCTCTAGACCTAAACCTGCATGTATATGTGACTCTTTTTCACTCATCTCAGATTAAGCCACAGAATTGTGATCAAAGTGAGTTAGTTGTACTAACACAGAAAATAATTATCATGGTAAAATTATATAATTCTATTCTCCGTGGTTGTACTTCATTACGGTATTTTATGTCATTTAACAAATTTTAACTATATATAGACTACTTGAAATTGAATCTTGTAATGATCTGTTGAAAAAAAAACCGTTTGGATAAGTCCGGTACACGTACATATTTTTTATATATATATATATATATAGAACCCTAGAAAGTGTTCGAGAAAAAAGTGATATTTACAACTCAAAATATTGACAAAAATTGAATTTCTAATCATTTTTTATTCAGTGATACTCCCGTAAAAATGGGATATCAATGGATAAATCTTGCACGTATATGTACAATACACAAGTACATTTTGATAGAAATTCAGCTTTCCAACAAAAAAATAAGGCCCTAGACCCTAAAGCCTACTGAATGGTAAATGAATCGAGTAACAAATAAATTTCATCTATATTTAACATTTTCTTGGTTTTTAATTAAATATTTTTCTTAATCCCACTCAAAAATCTTGAACTTGCTGCATGGACTGATGAAAAATCACTCAATAATTGGCAAGCTGATAATAAGCTCGTGGAGCTCAATAACATTACATTTTAGCTCAATTACATTTCTCATTCACAGGCATTGCTCATGTGAAAAACCTTTTTCTTGTGATTTTGAAATATATTGTGATTTTTGTTTTTATAGAGGAAAATAACGCTAATTTTAGTTTCAATTTCAATGAAAATAAAGCTTATATGTATGTGACTATAGTTACACGGCACTGCATTCATCCAGGATATCGCCAATTCCTTTTGTCATCTGATTTCTCACCTCTTTCTCCTCCTCCGCTACCACCTCCCCCTACTTCTCCATCATCTCCTCCGCCCCTCCTCATCAACCTTTCCCTACTCCTCCATCCATTCAGAACCAGTTGAACTTAAAAACACAAACAATATTGATCTCCTTGCAAAATAAAACAAGTACCTATTCGAAGTTTGACCCATTTATGTCAATAAATCATTTCATATCTTAGCTGATGCATGAAACAAGGCTGTCTATCATTATTATAATTCTTATCAGCCTATACTTCTTGGAGCTGATGCTATTTCAAGATTTGTGTCTGCTGTAACAATAATAAATTATTGATAGAGATCCACGCAATAAATATTGTCGTTGCAATATTGTTGAATTGTTGTGACACAACCGATTTCAGGGTTGAACTTATCAGTGCTTGCAAAAATAGAACGCATAGGTAACTTGCTGTATAGACTGTATAGGCTGTATAGTGTATAGACTTAAATACCAATGCCTGTATTCATGATATTAGCTTGAGTTTTCCTCAACTCAAGGAAGACTTCAGAATCAGTCATTCAGAAATATCCGTTGAACTGAAAGGCGCCTTGAAGGGCGTGCCCCCCACGCCTTTTCTGGTTTCAGTATAATTATACTTAACTTTCTTCTTCACTCTTTTTCAAGTTATTAACGCATATGTGTAGTTTTTGTTTGTTTATTACATAGTTTTCACCTCCATTATCCTTGGGTAATGAATTAAATTAAGCTATCCTAATCGCTATTCTCTGGTTATTCAAAATTATCACTTATTGGGTGTAGTATTCTATAAATTCGTATTTATTCAACTTTTTCCTTTTTCTGTTATTTTTCTATCATTTGGGTTGGTTTGGATTTAGATTGTTTTTTTTAATCTGTTTCAAAAAAATATTGAATGTTTAGTGACAAATGTAAAATAAATACCAGTGTTTAAATTAACTCGAGTCTAGGCCACTGTTGCCTATGTAGACTCTTTCCTATATTCAAATAAAACGGAAATCATACTCTCTATATTTATATGCATTGATGTATTATTTGTCTAAATTGTATTGTTATAAACATTTGTGAAATTATGAGGAATAAAATCTTTAATCAATAAATCAATAATCAACTAAGAAAATTGAGGAAGCTAAGGAATGTCCATAAATGTTGGCCTAAATCATGTCCACACAAATACATAGCTTAGAGTTCCTTAGAGAGCACTTCAGAGCTATTTAGCCGGCCTAGCTTTTTAGGCTATTTCTTGAGTAGCAGAGATGTATGTCGTTCTACGGGAGAGATATATGACAACAATAAATAATATTAGGGAAAAGACGCCTTAAATTTTATGGTCACATCATTAGGCTTCCAGACAATAGACTAACAAAACGAATTGTAAACTATGTAGCATCACTTGTCAATGGAGGAAAATGGATACGAAATGTTAAAAAAGACGTAGTACTGGCCAAGTAGTACTGACTAGTAGTGGTCGGAACCCACCTAAAACTGTAGGTCCAACTCATCAATCACCATCATCCAACTCATCACCCACGCACAGGTCTCAGACCTATGTGGGCTTCATTCTCGAAAAAAAAATAACCAACATACAAATTTACAATAGAAAAACTTCGGAATAAAACTTTATAAATGGGAAGTTATACCAGAGACAAAACCTCCAAGAGTTGGAACAAAATGGAGTAAAGAGAGGAAAGCACAAAAAATGAAAAGCTGGTGGGCAATAAAGAGGAACAAGTCCAAAAAATGAACCATCTTTACTCAGCGTCTTCCACTTTGAAAGTTTTACTTCTAATAATAATAATAATAATAATAATATTAGGGAAATACCACATAATAATAATGTTGATATTATTACCGTCTTTGTTCAAAAGTATCCCTATTCTTGTTACACAAAGACTGAATTTGTGACACCAGTTCTGATTTTCATGGCAAATTAGAACTTTAAATTTCACGGCAAATAATATTTCAAAGCATACGTCCCAAGGTCGTTTGGACAATAATAGGCTACAGAGTATGATATTTTACAAGTCAAAGAAAGAAAAATGGATTCATTGCTAGAATCGGATTATCTTCAACCTGGAAGACGCCATAAAAAATCACAATAATATCGAGCAAGTATAGAAAACCAAAGAGAATATTGTCGTAAATCCACTGAAACGGAAAACAATGAATTATCGGAAGCTCACGAACGATCCTGATTATTTCGTTAAAGGAAGAGACTGTGGAAAAATCGTTTCTATGTCGATCCTTGACATCGCAGTTTTCCGATAATTTTCTTTCCGGATTGGATTTTCACGAGGAAAATCAAAGCAAACTATTCGACCTCGTTTTCCCGATCAATTCGTTAATTACTGTTCTGTTGTTGACGAGAAATAATATAAGAGAACAAGGAGAATAACTGAGCATAACAGTTGTTGATTGTGAGTTTCATTGGATGGCTGTGACGGGATCATGCACAAATTTTCGGTCAGAATTTATTTAAATTTATCAAATTTTATAATATATAGTGCACCCTTAATTCATTTAAAAGTTTAACATTTTGTAGTGAAGCTCATACTGTGTGTGTGTATAGGATGCAAAACATCCCTTCAATTCTTCACACTTCGAATGCGAGAGTTGTGCAGAACATGATTTATAGGCAAGATAGTGGCTCAAAGTTGGATAGAATCTGAAACAAGCCCTCAGATCTACAGTAGGAACAATTAGTCTGGGCGCGTGGCTCTGGTTTCACTACTAGCCGTCCTGTTAAAAGTTGACTAGTTGACCTTGAAGACATCTGCAGCGTCGCACGGGCCACATGTTTTTAGAAATGAGCGATAAACACTCCCCTCGCCATGGCTGACTACCAAACGGCCGTGCGCCCAGACTAATTGTTCCTACTGTACGTGGCAGGAAGCAAATTTAGGAGCCCACTTTTTCAAATGTATAAAATTTTGCAAGTTATACCCTTTGGGGAAGTTTCTTTATTTGGGGCCCCGGGCAACCCAGCTGACAAATTTGATCATTCCTCATGAATTTTGGTCAGGGACTTGTCAGGTTGAATCAGGTTGTCATCAACAAAAATAGTACACTCAAATACAATAGGAGCTTCGTGGGTAAAACCTAACTACGGGCCTGGTCTGAATTTTGACTGCACAGTTCTGGCATGATCTCCAGAAATAAAAAAAAAATTAATTCATACTTTCTTGTGTTTACTATTTGTTATCAGATCATTCCTCATGGTCAGGGACTTGTCTGGTTGAATCAGGTTGTCATCAACAAAAATAGTACACTCAAATAGAATAGGAGCTTCGTTCGAAAAACCTAACTATGGGCCTGGTCTGAATTTCGACTGCACAGTTCTGGCATGATCTCCAGAAAAATACAACAAATTAATTCATACTTTCTTGTGTTTACTATTATTTTTAATTGTACTATTTCATCTCAATCTAATTAGTCTACTCATTCATTTTTAATCAGATCATTCCTCATGCATTTTGGTCAGGGACTTGTCTGGTTGAATCAGGTTGTCATCAACAAAAATAGTACACTCAAATCTAATAGGAGCTTCATTCGAAAAATCTCAATCATCTAATTTATCGTGCCATTAGTATTTGAACATTGCATTTTGTTAAAACAGCCTATTTAATAATTTGTGAGTTCTTGGCCTAGTTTTCATGCTTGTTTCAACTTGGAAAACCCAGAATTTAAAAACAATTGAAACCTGATAGCAATAATAAATTCCCCAATTAAAAAGTAAATATGATTATCAATGAACCTTACTAGTGACTATGATATTATCTTTAAATCATTGATAACCCATTTCCAAGGCATGATATGGGAAGATAATGGTCTGGTTTGTCGTTTTGGTTGGTTAATTGGAATCCATTATTCCAGCTTACTGTAAAAATCAAATTTTATTTTATTTCCACCTACCGTTCATAGTAGACTATCCATTTGTGTAGCCTATATTTTTTGTTGGTAGTACGTGTATTCCAAGTGTAGAAAGTTTTTTTATTTTTTTATCAATGTGTAGAGAGATATTGAAGTGAATGAAAAATCCAAATTTTACATTACATTTAAATTAAAAATCTGAGCTTTATGCACCAAATTATTAGAAAATATGTTGACATCGTATAAAATTGCTCAGGTGAGGTGTCATACACGCAATAATATAAGGTACTTGTGATTATACGAAAAATGTAATGAATACATAATTCTTTCAAGTCAGGAATAATTTATACTAAACCTAATTCTTCGAATCTTCTAAGAGAGCACATAATAGAAATTATTCTAGTGTATTATTATTTTAATAGTATATAAATTATATTAATAGTGAAGGTAAAGATTCTACTGAAAAAATTCAAGGGGTTGTACCAAAGTCCTTCATTTGTTAGACATAGCGTTCAGCAAATTTTTCAAAAATCAATAAATAATAGGATAACAGTGTCATGAAATTTGAATAACATTTTCAACAGATATGTTTCATATTTCATGGAGTTGGTAAATTATGTATTGTATGCCATTGAATCTTGATGAGTTTGATATTGTAAAACACAATATTGTGGGTGGTAGGCGTTAACATAGTATTAATGACTGAAGCAATGACTAATCTATTGTTATTCAATTAAACGGTAGACTATAAAAAGATCGTCCTTGTGCATGCAATTCGAGTTCAAAGTCCTTGACATTTGCAGGTAATGAGACCACTTTTATTGTGTTTACTTGCAACAGAGTACTTGCAATAATGAACTACTGATCTGCAGAACCCTGTTTTAATTATTACTTCATTTACCTACTAACTGCTTGTTTTAACAGGCCGTGCGATCGAATTATCGATTTGCTTGTTTCATTATAAAATTGAAATTTCATAGCCTATAGTTATTACCGACGATATAGTCCAACGTTCTAACAAATGAATAGATGAAAACTCGTTAGTTTCAATTTCACAACTTGAAATGTTTAAAATGTTTATCCGAATAATATAATAATACTGTAATGTAGTAGCATTCGTATAACTTGGCAGCGTGTAGAAGATATAGGAGGACATGCTATATCTGAACCCAACTGCTGCCAAGTTATTTGAAAACTACAATACAAATATTAAACATTTTTTGATTCATGTCAATTTGCTTTTAGTTGATGTCACTTTTTATTGTGAAATCAACGACTAGCAGACTCTTCCATTTGAGACTTCATTTAAGAATTCACTCACTTAACTAGAGTAAAACTTCTGCAAGTATTAATTTATTGTGGAGCCGGTCAAATATATAGGCCTACAACGCTATAAATAATAAATGTATTGAATAATTCAGAATTCATGCTGTATGGTACATTTTTTCAAGTACAGTACGAGACTTGGCGAATCATATCCAAATCTTCAACTGAAAAGACAAGTCTGCTGTTTGTAATCAAAGCGATAACTTCGAACGTCTCTCTGCTGGTTATCCTTCCCACACAAGAGACTGCTCTAATGAATTGCCAATTCAATTAATTGCCGAAATTTCTTCAAAGAAAACTGATTCAAAGTGGCCAAACAACTTTCGATAGAAATTCACTCGTGCGAGACGCGACTTGTATTATGGCAATGACCTTGAACTATTTGTCCAAAGTCATCATCGACGCAATGCTAATGAACTGTCAACATTCAGTAAGGTATTAAGCAGCCTACAGGCTGGAGTATATTGTGTAACTTCTGTGCCACGTGGTTTTTCATTTTTTTCTAGTTGAATTCTTATTTTTTAATTTATTTGTAGAATATGTTGTGAGTTTTCAAGTTGTTTTCTGTGTTATAATTTTTGAGTTTTCCCAGCATAGGCAGTTCAGCGTTTGAATTGGCAAATATATCGAACTTGATTGCACTTGAACACGCTTGAGAAATCACAATTTAAATATACAGAGTGTTTCAGGAGGAGAGGTTCAAACTTCGGAACTGATTCTATACCTAAAAATAAGAAAAAAATTCATAAAAAACGTCTGGAAACGCTTCGTTAGCGAGTTATACAGAGTGAAAGATTTCGTCCAGAATTCAGTACCCTCGGTAAAAGAAAATCATACTGAAATTCTGGGAAGGTAAATTGAAGACCAAATACAGTTATTTCTTATGGTTTTTGATATGAAAAAACCAATGAAATAGGTTCCAGAACTCTATCTTCAGTAGTTTTTATGATATTATGATGTAAAACAGAAAATTCTGCTTTGAAGTACAATAGCTTTGTTAAATGAAATGAATAATAAATGCATAAAATTTTAATACAAAACTTGTAGAGAATTTAATTCTGAAAAATCTGATGTGAATAAACCCAACAGCAAACAATTACATCTTTCAAATATTCGTCACTAATGAAAACTAAACAACGGTTAATTGGACTGAAAACTTCTGCCAGAAGAATCAAAATGTAAATTGAGACAATAACAAATGAAAAATAGCAACTTTTATTTATATTAAATTCAAAATGCACTCAAGTTGTTTGAAGCACAATAATAAATGTTAATTTCTTTTTAACGCAGGTGTTCAAAAATCCCTCCATTAGATTCCATGCACTATAAAACTCTTTCTTGAATTGTTGTAGTTGCCTGACAAACAGAATCTTACCGTTCTTTTATTACGGCAGCAGCAATGAAAATACGATCTATCAATAGTTCGTCTCTTGAATTAACTTTTACCTTTTTTTTCATTTTTCATCCATCCCCACAAGAAACAGTCCACGGAGGTGAGATTCGAAGACCTTGGTGTCCTCTTCGACCAATTCATCTGTTATCAAACTTCTCATCTAAGAACTCTACAAGATTTGCACAGTGGTCTGGAGGTCTGTCATGCTGAAAGAACATTGTCATGCGTTTTGAAAGTAGGACTATTCTAACAATTAAACAAACACATTGTTTTGTAAAAAGTCTAAATAGCTTTAACATTAACACCATTTTCTAAAATAAATGAGCCAATTAAAATATCATCAATGAGACCACACCAAACATTTACCAAAGCGCGATTCTGAAAATTACTCTCCACAAAAGAAAATGTATTCTCTTCTGACCATTCACGAAAGTTACAGGAGTTGGTAATTCAGTCTCTGTTGAACGTTGCTTTTCAGTTCAATTATCCTTTGTTTAGTTTTCATTAGAGACGAATATTTGAAAGATGTGTTTGTTTTTTGGTGGATTTATTTACATTAAATTTTTTAGAATTAAATTCTCTATAAGTTTTGTATTCAAATTTCATACATCTATTATTAACTAAACAAAGTTATTGAACTTTAGCATTACTGAATAAAGCATTGTTTGCATTGAGAGTGGTTAGAGGGTCATCAGACATTCCGGCAGCCCTTAGAGTGTACCATGCAACGAACCCATAAGACCAATTGGTCTTATGTGTTCGCTGGTACCATGCCTATTTTATTTCTGTTGTCAGATACAGCATAATGCTATGGGGAAGTTATCATACTCTCTTGAATTGAATTTTTTTGAGGCAAAAGGAAGCGGTGAGAATAGTATATGCATTGGGACTTAGAGAGAGTTGCAAACCGCATTTTATTAGGAACAATCTTCTGACGGTACCAGCAATTTATATACAGGAGCTGGTAACTTATATTTGGAAAAATAGAAGACATGTGGAAGAACCCAGACACACTCATATATATCTAACAAGGAGGAATGAAGATGATTTCCAGCTACCCAGAATTAGATTGGACCTGGTTGGAAGAGGCCTTTGGTATGGGGGTATGAAAGTTTTCAATCTGCTTCCACCTCACTTGAAGGCTGACACTACTGATAGATGTTTTTTGAACAGATTGAACTCTTATCTTGTCAATAGCTCCCCATACAAAGCTGAAGAATTATTTTAATCATAAAATTTCTCTTGATTTTGTAACTTAACTTTTCAACTCTCAACCGTTTCTTCCTTTAAATACTGTAGCTTTAATCCTATTATGTATTATGAACTTTTTCATAGTTTTTGATGTGATCTATGAGTTATGATTAATTGTTTTTAATGAATTGAATGTATCTTTATTATTGACATGTCACGGTTTGGTAAACAATTGTATTTATGCAAACATATGTGATGAATAAAGATCTAATCTAATCTGATCTAAACTTCAAAGCTGAAAAAGCGTGTTTTTAGGCACAAAATTTTCTGTTTTACATCATAATATCATAAAAACTACTGAAGATAGAGTTCTGGGACCTATTTTATTCGTTTTTTCAGATCAAAAACCATGAGAAGTAACTGTATTTGGTCCTTAATTTATCTTCCCAGAATTTCAGTATGACTTTCTTTTATCGAGGGTACTGAATTCTGGACGAAATCGTTCACTCTGAATAACTTGCTAACAAAGCGTTTCCGGCCGGACATATGTTTATTGTTTATGACTTTTTTCCTTATTTTTAGATCTAGAATCAGTTGCCGAAGTTTGAACCTTTCCTCCTGAAACACCCTGTGGGAATAAATAGATTCATTGATGCAGAAATTGAAATTTACAAGAGTTTTTAAAAGTTAACGTGCGCTTTCTGTCCTTTATACCGTAATTATCTATGCTCCGTATGTTCTCTATTGACTATTATATTATGTTCTCTGCTGTAAAATCACTTCCCGGTGGTTTGGAACCCACCCAAAACTGTAACTCATCAATCACTGTCAATCATCCAACTTATTACTCACGCACAGGTCTTAGACCTGTGTGGGCTTCATCCTTTAAAAAAAATAATAATAATTCCCTGTGGTGCAAAATCAAATATTTAAAGACATTTTTTATCTATTCCAGGTACCACTACTACTTTTGGCTTTCCTCCAGTGCACATTATGCGCTAAGCAGGATAAAAATCAAATTTCCAAAATCGAAGACTTCTCAACAAAATCTGATGACAAAAGCAGTAAATCGTTGGACTCCTATTTTCCACGGCGAGTCGACTGGCCTGGGAAACATTTGAGCCCCCCTCCCGCTGTAAAAAAATTGGGGGCTCCGCCGCCTCCCGAGAAACCACCAGCTGATGAGTTTCCTGTGCGCTTGAGTGTTGAGGATGGGGAGCATCCTCTTCGTAAGGACAGTGAACCACTGAAAAGGAACATTGTCAGCGAATTTGATTTGGATGCTGATAACTCGTGGAGTTATTACGGATACTACTGGCCCTACTACAGCTATTACTACTGGCCCTCTTACTACTATTATGGTCTTGGATATCGTAAGTGCTCTGGTACTCTCATATTGAAATACGGTATGGATAGGCATAAGAAAACATAGAAGAAAAAATGGAAATGAAAAAACAAAATAAAATGGAAAATATTGATGAATTCTAAATTGTTCAATACAAAATAATTAAAATAACTTACAATGCAAACTTGATTTTTTGAACAGTAATAATAATAGAAAAAAAATAATAATAATAGTAATAATAATAAAATAATAATAATAATAATAATATTAATAATAATAATAATAATAATAATATACGAAAGATAAAAATAGAAGTTTCCAATAGCATCCTAAAGCTAAGATAGGGACTGCAGTATCGGAGGAAAGAAGAAAGACAGCATCGGAGAGAATGAAGAGTACTGGAAGAGGCGGCAAGAAGCATCCATGAAGAAATATTTGATTCAACGTACCCCAAAGTGGGTGATTCGAAAAAAAAATAATCATAATAATGTCATTTGACCTGGCTGGCTCAGGCCTGGTGTCATAATAATAATAATTCTTAGGTCTCACCTGAACAAACTTCAGGGGCTCTGACGTGACGTAATGACTGCTTAGGCAACCGGGCCCGACAGGCTTGAGGTGCTAAAAAATGAACAGAGAAGTTATACGGTATAAAAATTACAAATAAAAAGAAAACATAAAAATAAACTTAATTAAATTATTATTTAAACAAAAACAAGTTTACAAAAAATTATAACTCCACAAGGCGCCACCCGCAAGAGTAAAACTTTCCTGGATTTCTTGTTCCATGACGAACTGCATTGTTAATATTAAAGACTTGCAGTCAATTTTTAATTAAGAATAAGTAATATTCTACTCACTTTCTAGGCCGAACGTTTTCCAGTTATGGAAACTCATCTTCAAGGCATCCCAGATCAGCCGATAGTTAATAATTGACTGCAATCCGTTAAATTCACCGAATAGTGAAACTTTCCCGCTAAGTTGGAGCCATTATACTTGATATTAAATGTATTAAATTATACTTTTCCATTGACCAAGTCCCATTTGAGTGCATATAAGGGTGGTAGAAATTAAAGTATGAAATTATGTTTCAATAAACATGGTAAAATGATTGAATAGATGAAATTCAGTTATTACGGGAATGAACTTTCAAAGTTAGTGAAATGTCGAGGTCTTTCTAAAATAGAAATGTCTGGTAAAGGCCTGAACAAAAATATGCATCAGTTTGGGGATTCTTTTACACTATAGAAAACACTTTAAAATTTGAAAAAGGCTTCTTTATTTACTCAAATAAAAATATAAAAAACATTGAATACATAAAATTTTAAGTGCATTCCTCATTATACTAAGCCTGTGTGGAGGAATGACTGGCGAAATTTAACTAATTTATTTAATTAATTTAAACTTGTTACGATACTGCAAATAATATTTAAAAAGTATGGAGAAGATTATAAATTCATTAACGGTTGAAGCTGTATTATAAAATCTCTATTCCAGTTTAATAGAATAAATTAATTCAATTTCAAAACAAGAAATCTCTAACAAAATTTCATTAAAAAAATTGTTTCTCTCTTAAGAAATCAATAAATCTTATTTTCAAATGCAGTTGAGTCATTGAAAGGCGTTTTCTATTAAATAGAAAACATTAGCTGAACATGATCGATTTATCTGCTTCCGATTACATTATTTTGTGTAAGAAATAACTGATCAGTGTGAGTTGTGGATAATTTGTGTAAATAAAGTGCGAGTGATAAATTTAAGTGTTGCCAGCGTTATTTTAGAGATAGAACCTAACAATACTATTTAATTAAAGTTAGGTTCTATCTCTAAAGTAACGCTGGCAATTTAAATTTATCACTCGCACTTTATTTACACAAATTATCCACAACTCACACTGTTCAGTTATTTATTACACAAAATAATGTAATCGGAAGCAGATAAATCGATAATGTTCAGCTAATAAAGATTGATATGCTACTGTACAAAAATCAATCACTAAATTTAATGTCAAAAGGCCGATCTAATATTAAATATGAACTGTTCAATATTCAAGGAGAAGTAATACATAATAGTTGAAACTCTATAATCACTTACGAGTCACTGTATAAACTGTCAAGTAAGCCTGAATAATAATCTGTCACAAGATACTGCGATTAACACTACTGACAACGGAAGTTCATTAAAACAGTTTGTAATAGCACCAACGGGATTGCACTGTCCGTATTAACGGAAACGGGAACTGTCACAGTACACTGCCCAATCAATGTAGAGCAACAACTGAAATCCCTTTTGCGAAAGTCTCTTCTATTTATACATTTTTCCTTAATCTAGAAAGAATAACTTGATATGAACTAGATATCTCTCTATCTTTCTATCAAATTCTAAAATAAACAAATGAGAAATTCTACAATATACAATGGTAAACGGAAGTTAAAGTTGACAGAGCAGATAACACCGAAAATCACTGTTCTTTCTTTTTCTTTTGCCTTGTTCACAACAGTATTTTACACCTTTTTTTCATCCTTCTATACAGTTAGTTCTTTTATTAAATCGAATTAGATCTTATAGAAATTCTCCTGAGTCTACTGTACTGCATGATAGTCAGTGGCAATAGTGATTATGATGAATCATGGACAATAATGATGATTCCTTGAAATTAGAATCTATTACCTATAATTTTTTTTTGAGGATGAAGTCCACATAGGTCTGAGATCTGGGCGTGGGTAATGAGTTGGATGATGGTGATTTATGAGTTGGACCTACAGTTTTAGGTTCAAACCACAATTCCGAACCACAATTATGAGCACATTGTTGATTAAAGCATTGCATCATATTTTATTTTCCAATTGCATCAATTTCTCTTTCAATTTTTCTACTAGTTTTTCAGCTAAATCAATTCCTCTTCTAGATTACAAATTTATTTTCCAATTTAATCAATTTCTCTCGTTTTTCTTTGATTTTTCTACGTTTTTCAACTGAATCTTTTTTCTTGTATTTAGGTTACAGATATCGGCCCTACTTCAACAAATACTGGAGCAAATGGAGCAAATACTACTCTTATCCTTACTATTCCTACTACGACAACTACTATGATAACTATGATGATTGGTATCGCAAACGTTGAAAAGAAATTACATTTAATATTCTACAGTTAATCGTAGAATTTTGATAATATGAAATTGCTGATCTCAGAGTTAACTCAATATATCTGGAATTAAACTGTATAATTTTTTGATTTATTTAAAGACAGAATAGCAATGAAGTAAAGATGCAACAGACTAATTCCAAAACTACTCTCTTCAAAAATATTGACTATGTTATATTTTCCATAAAATTGGGTAAATTTACACTCAATGCGAATGATTTACAATTTGATAATGTATAATAATGCAATGTGTAACATTTGAAGTTGGGATTTCATGGATCACAATTCTAGATTTTCATTTGAATCTTTATCAAGATCAAAGATTGAATGATAAATTTTCAAATGCAATTGAGTAATTGAAAGGAGTTTCCCATTTAATTAAATAGCAGTTTACACCATTTTTCTCCTATTAATTAAGTGTTATGAAATAAAATAAATTTGTTATGAAATATGTGTTATGAAATGAAATATTAATTTCCACATAGAAGTGTTTTCAAGTTTTTATTACATATTAGTGGAAGTAAGATGGATCTTCAACATCATGAAATATTTCATTTATTGCCATTGGCTCCATTCCAATGATATGAAATTGTTGATTTTAGAGTCATTTCAATATAAATGAGCTAATTATAATCGAGAGTACTTGCAATATATGTTATGGTAATGCAATATCAATGTGAAATTTGAAATGAGATTCTGTAAATGACAGCTACAGATTTTCATCTAGATTGCAAGGTACTCAATTCCATTGACTCAAAAATCAGAAACTCATAAATGTTCTAGCAGTTTTCTCTCAAATTTAGTTAAAATGTCATACCTTTGTTAACCAAAGTTGAACCTGAATCATAAAATCAGCTTCAACTGATATAGTATGGACTATATCGGATGATTGGTTATTTCATATGGGTGTAAAATAAATAGGTATACATACAAAATGTATAAATATGATGAGGGTGAACAAAAATGACATTGAGTTCTTTCACATTGAAATAATGCAAATAATTTATTAGAATAATACTGTGCTTCTCCACTGTAACACTTTGTTTTCTCCATGAAATTTGTAAAGAAATGAGTAATGAGCTGTGCCCGTTGAATATGTACGTGATTTGTGTATTTCTAATGAATGAATAAATTTAAAAAATGATTAATTATCCAAATAAATTTGAAAAATACTGTACAATATTCATGCATCAATCAATAACCTGTTCATCTATTACCTCTAAAGAGAATAATTATAATATGAGAATTTGTATTTTACAGCTGTAGCATAAATATCTTTTTTCTAAAATCTCATTCTTTGACTTACCCAGTACCCAGTAGCATAGCGAAAACCTTTTTTTTTTTTTTTTTGAGGGGTTATTGGAGATTTGGGGACCCCCGGGGGGTCTGGGCGTATGCAATACTCCCTCACGACGAGGGGGGTCCGGGGGCCCTCCCCCGGGAAAATTTCGATAAATAGTCACTCTAAAATCGTATTCCAAGTGATTCTAGACTCATGTCTAGAAAAGTTTAGATCCATTCATTTTGGTCCACATTATGGGGAAATTTTCGATGTTGAGAGCTTGATTTGAGGCTTAAAATCAGCAATTTTATACGAGTATTTATTAAAATGAAGTTCATGAATTGGATAAAGTGAAACTTAAATTTAATTATTGCTTTTCTGAATCGTTTGCCTAAGGACTTGAATCCATTTTTCGTATATTGTTAGTTCATTAATAATTAGTTGTGAACAAATTTTGATGTATAGAATCTAAAAAATACTACTTTTATAAAGCCAATTTCATTTATTATTCATTTATTTATTCATTTACACACACATACAAGCAGATTTACAGAGATGTAAGTGAAAATAATAATAACAACAACAATAACAATAATAATAAATATAAGAGGCTAATTCGGGAATTGTAGTGCAAAATAGGGGAGGATTGTAAGCTCTTCCAACTATGGTTACCCATGTACTAGGAAAGCCTTCAATCCTTGAAAGGAAAGGTAAGGGATTATAGGAAAAGCTGAAGAGGTATGGGATATTATAGGATAGGTGGTAGCAAATAGTTACAATAAAAAAAGTTAAAGATCGAAAAAATAGTTGCATTTTATCCAATTACCAATGTTATGTTTTATTTTCTTAATAATTTTTACATTATTTAAAAGATGATCTGGAATTCTGTTTATTATTCTAGAACCTAGGTAAATAAGTTGTCTTCTGATTGTTTCAATATTGGTATTATATATTAGATACTTATTCGAGGTGGGTCTTAAGGTGTATTAAGGTATATATTTAACAAGTTACAGTGGTTTAAAATTATTATTACAATCAGGGCCACCCAGGGACATTTTAGTGACCCGGGGCAGAGTTGTGGCTGGAGGCTCCCTTACACCTTCACCCTAAATAGGTACCAATTTTCAATTAATGACTTGATTTCCCAACTAGCATTTGATTCCAGCTATGCCTAGTTATCTACTGTACTCAAAAAATCTGTGTAACTAATTTGAATTGTTTTTTCAATTTAAAGATAAAATTCCAGTGTAGGCCAAGTGAAAACCATTCCATGTAAAAGCTGTGGAAGCTAGGAAAAAGGGCAAAGAGTGGCACCAGAGAGAGCAATAACCTTCTCTTCTATTTTTGTGTAATCTCTTGAATTCGCATCGAACTATTCACTAATACTGGAATATGTAAAATGTGTAAATTATATGAGTTATTATGGCATTGAATGAAACTTTATTCAACTTGCCAAGAGAGAATGAATTAATAATACATCCAATTCCAAACTTAAACTTATAACAATTTTGTGTTTACATATAGATGGTGACGGAACCCCAAAACATTGGGGATTCTAAGGGTTCTCCACCGGAAAAAAAAATTGTTTCACAGGTCTTGATAGTGCAACTCTAAGCTTTTTTTGTGGTTTTCAACCTCTTCCCTCATATTATTTGTTGATTGATTCATGGCGTGAAAAATGTCATGATAACAATAAACTCTATAGGGTATAAGATCTTAATAGTAACATAAATGAGCATTTGAAGCCCTTCTGCAAAAACATTAAGAGACCTTTTCTCCTTTTAAGTGGTGGGGGGACCTTCAAGCCCATGTTTGGGGCTCCGAAAATACTGGGACCCACAAGCATCGTGTGGCCTTTTCCGTGGCAATTAGGGAACCCTTGTTTATAAATTAATGTTGAAATTTGAAATTTAAGATGCAGCCTACTTGAATCTCTACTTCATATACTGGCAATAAAAACGGGTCCGAAGGGCTCGCGGCGTCAGGGGTCTCTAGGGTCTGTTAGGCTTCTAAGGAGCCTCTAGAGGTCTAAACTTGAGAAAAAATGGGCCCTGGAGGTCTCTAGTTGAACAATTTGGGGCCCTCAATTTTATTTTTGTTTTGCCACTTTTTTTTTAAAATGATGTGGCCCCTTGATCTTGAGGCCCAAGAAAAATTGCCTTGTTCGCCCCATCCCCTTTGCAACCTTAATTAATAAATTTTTTAAAGTTAATTTTAAGTATAAAATTTATAGCATTTTTTCTAGCTGTAACAGTTCACGTATGAAAACGTTTTCACCTCCAGTACCCGATATTATCGCATTTTTATTGATGCCTTCCTACTCGTTTTGTGGCCTCTTTTACAGGCTCAAGGGGGGTTGTAACCCGAAACACCCCCCCCCCCACCGTCACTACGCCAGTGGACTTACCTATTCATTTTCCTCCTACTCTTTCTTCTTCTTCTTCTTCTTCTTCTTCTTCTTCTTCTTCCCCCCCCCCCACCAACCTTCACCCTCCTTGCTTCTCCACCTCAAAACGATCTACTTGATTTTTTGCCGTTATCTGAAAAGTCAAGATCGCGCCAAACTCCTGAAGTCGTGAACTTACAAAACAAAGTGTCCAAACTAAGTGTCACGACCCTCAGTGACGTCACACCGATTCTTGAGTGATCAATCCAAGTGAGCAATCAATCGCTCAATCACCAGCAGTGGCAGCAGCAACAATGGTAAGCTTCATTAAAAAAAAAAAAAAAAAAAAAAAAAAAAATGATGCAATAAGTCGGGAAGCTCTGACCATTTTGACCTTATCCCCATTCATTACCCAATTTTACACCTCATCGAAACCATCTCACTGTTTCTATCCTTGTCTTATCGCTCCACTTCTGTCCTTTTCCTTCGTTATCCTATTTTCCTCTTCTACAACAACTCTATTTTGTTCGTTTTCATTTCCACCCTTCTTCATCCATTCATCTCTATCCACCTCTTCCTCCAACATTGTTCTCCACCTTTCCCAAAATCTCCCTCTTTTTTATTTTCTCTCTCCACCCCTCGAGATCAGGGTCGATCATTGTTTATTCCTGTTTCTCACCTTTTCCATCACTTCTCTGTTGCTCCTCCTTTTCCTCGAATTAATTCTATCTTCCAACTTCTAAGCTTTAAGGTTCTTGAGGATCTCAACCCCCCCCCCCCTTTTGATCAGTGCTGCTATAAAATACTCAAGATCAGTTTGATCATTGATCAGTTACCAAAAAGACTTTGAAGATTCTTCTAGAAGATAATAGTTGATCTAGTGTTAGAAGTACTTGGATACCTAAACAACAGCGATCAAAAATGGACTCAAATTCCGCGATAATGTTCAAAGTAAGTGAATTATTATTATTATTATAATTTTTCTTGTTCATTTTCCAAACTTGCTGTAATAATGTAGCCAATCTACCAATCTAATTTCTAGCAATCAATTTTAATTTAAAAAATTATGACGATATCAGACTATCAATTAAATTTATTCTCCATAAGGTTGTGTTCATTAGACACTTTTTTCGTAGGATGAAGCCCACATAGGTCTAAGACCTGTGCGAGGGTAATGAATTGGATGATGATGATGATTGGACCTATAGTTTTAGGTGAGTTCCGAACCACCGGGAAGTGATTTTACAGCAGAGAACATGGTCTTTTTGCTGACCAATTCAATCGGTCACCCTCACAAAGAGCGCCCAGGAGTTTCTTAGCTTATCTCTGATTGAACAGATATCTGCTACGGCACCCGGCTATCACTTCCCAATCTAATTTCTAGCAATCAATTTTAATTCAAATTTCCAAATTTATGACTGTATCAGACTATCAATTCAATTTATTCACCATAAGGTTTTGTTCATTAGATACCTACTTTTTTTTACTACATCTGTATTTCCATTTTTTAATGTTTGGTATCAGGTCTATTGTTTCAATGTGACTCGGACACTAGGAATGAACATTAAAAAGAGTTTTGTAGAAGAGCATAGCAGTCACTATTTTCACGCTGGTTATTGTCAATAAATATGGAATATTCTTTACCTCAGCTTGCTCTACAGATTTGACATGCGCTTGCGCAAAATTGACTAAACTTGATAAAATTGATCTATCAAACAACAAGAGAAAAAAATAACTTTCTTAGTAGTGGCGAAGGTGATATGGTGGAAGATATCCATAACAAAAAAGACTTGAAGTTGTCACAACCACATTTATTGAAAAACTGAGATACTAGTTTTGGTTGTTACACCATTATCAATCTCAAACAAACTCTGCTCTTCTATGACTTCACAAAGACTAATTGAAGTAAGATAAGTTCTTGTTTTTAATAATTTTAAAATTACCGCTAAGTTGGTGTTGAAGCCGTTGTTTATGACTACTCAAAAATTCAATATAGGTCAATTTCCTCATCAAGATCTTTCTAATCGTATTTGGACCAGAACATTCATTATTTGCCCATTATTTAGATTAAACAAATGAATTTTCCATTCACAGTCATACGTATATAATGTTCATACTGTTCTTATGAGATAATTTGGTAACCTTATCAATTTCTCAAAATACACAAATTAATGTACTTCAGGAAGAGATAAATAATCAATTGTTGTTACAAATTCAAACAATTAAAAATTCTCCCTTTGTCTAGTTTGTATATTTTGGAAACAGTTTGTTTGATAAAAAAGAATGAGGCCAAATTTAAAAAAGGATATAATTATGAGACTAGGCATCGACATGGACTCAGATATGAAGCGCATCGTACGACTTTATAATGCAAGAGCGGTAACAAGTTCTGGTTTGCATCTGCTAATGCGTTGCCAGCATCAATAAGTGGAATGCCACCGGAAAAATTAAAAGTAGAGTTGAAGTCTGAACTGGAGGCTCATTGTTTTTCTACAGTTCAGGAATACTTCAGCTATTATAATTGCGGTGTTTAGCCTATAAAAAATGTATATTATAAATGCGGTGTTGGCCTGAGCTGTAAAAATAGAACTGCTCAATAATTGTTCAGTGTAATTTAGATTTAAAGATAACTTAAAAATAAGTTTCAATTTTTTGACAAGTCCTTATACCCCTTTGAGAGGAGGTCATTGGACGCTATCTATATCTATATATCTATCTTCATACTGTATATGTGGGAGGCATACGACTTTTATCAGATAAACTTCCTTGATTATTTCCAAAAATTCAAGTACCGTACCTAATTTGGTTTAAAAGTTGTTCAGTTTGTCCCAAATTCTTGAAACTTTCAACTACTAAAACATGTAATTTTCTTCAACTTTTTGAATCTTATTAACAGCTCAATTTTCAAATTACAGACACTTCTCCTAACCTACCTGAGCTTGTTAGCACACGTCCAAGGAGCAGTGGACCAATCAGCGCCTTCCTACAAGGCAGCAGTGACGTCATCAAAAACTACTGACTTGAAATCGGAGAGCACATTCGGAATCGGACACTACGGCTACCTGGGTTCACCATACCCGGGTCTGGGCTATCCATACCCGGCTGCCCCATTTCCCAAACCCTACGCCTATCCAGCACCAGTTTTCCATAAACCAGCTGTTTTTCCAGCTGGAAATTTTCCTCCATACGCTGGATATAATCTGGGTTATCCGCATGGATTTGGTGAGTTAATATCGATAATATTATGATTCATGATGTACATTTTTATGTAGTTCTGTGGTGACTGGTCATGCGGTGAGCGTGGTGTTCAAGTGATCGTGATGTTCAGTCACGACCGCTCAAGACTGCGCTTGGATGGGTGACCGTGCTTCAATGACTTGATGTTACAAGCTTTATTATCACTTACCCGGTGGTTCGGAACCCACCTAAAATAGTAGGTCCCCGTAACATTTTTTTTTTTGTAGATTACGTCTTGGAGACTCTAAGGAGTATAAGACAAGTCAGATTAACATTAGTCATATACACTAGATACCATAATTAATAACTATATCAATTAGTTGAGGTGAGGCTTAATTTTGATGTGAAAGGAACTCTTGTACACTATAAAAAGCTTTATCAACTAAATATTTTTTCAATTGTTTTTTAAATATTTCTATATTTTCAAGACTCTTTAAAAACTGCGGTAGCTTATTGTAGAATTTCCTACCAATATAACTAGGTTTTTGTTTTAATAAGCTACTGTTGTGACTCACCAAGTGATAATCTCCTCGGCTTCTTGTATTATAATCATGTACGTCAAGATTTTGTTCAATATCATTCGTTTTTACATATAAAGTAGCTTCATACACATATAAGCAGGGTACAGTTAGGAGACCAAGTCTCTTGAACAACGGCCCACATTAATCCAATCTATTTACTCTTTCTATACACCTAACTGCTTTCTTTTGGATCTTAAACACCCTATCAAGATTTTGTTTTGATGAATTAGCCCATACCAAGATAGCATACCTAATATGTGACAGTAAGAGCCCATGGTTAACTGTAAAAAGTAACTTTTTGTCATTCAATCTAGCGAGCTGTCGCAGGACAAATACCCCAGATGAAATTTTACAACATGGCACAAACGGCGATGTGGAACTACCCGTAAGGGTCTCCCCACCATTAAAAGCCATACGCTTATTATTATTATTATTATGTAGTTCTTGGATGTCTTGTTCCATCTGCGTTGTTAATATTAACTTTTTGTTGTCAATTTAAAGACTTGCAGTGAGTTTTAGATTGTGAATATATTAGGCCTACACGTTAAATTTACAACAAAAAGTTTTTATGTAGACTATTAATTCACTAGCAGTAAGGTATACATTTTTTAGCATTCTAAATTCCATAACTATCAGAGAATTTGGAAGCCAAGTTTATGATTTATGTTGAACACATTTAAAAAGAATGCAACTTATTGCATTTGTTTTTGACAATAAATCATCATTGTATTCTATTCTTCTATAGGGATAAATTATTTAAGTGTAATGTGTGTATTAGTGTGTATTCAGAGGTGAATCGAGAGAAAATATGTGAGGGAAGATTTCCTCCAAAATTTTCAATTCAATAAAAATATCAGTATTTATGTATTTTTTAAGTTTTTTTTTCAGATTTCTTTCTCACCTGCAATATCTTGAGTTTATAAATCATTCAAAAAAATAAAAATATTTCTCATGTCTTACTATCTCTAATAAACTATTATAATAAATAACATTCCTTTTTTTTGTTTATAGGAGGCCACGCCGGTGTATTAGGCTACAATCCAGCGCCGTACCAGGCTCCTCACGGTTATCCATTTTTTGGTTAATTTCAACTATAATATTGAATCATCTCATCAAGAAAATAGTTTTATTCTCACATTTTCCATTTTATTTATTCCTTTTTTTCACTAAATAAAAATTAATTGATAATCAGATGTATTATTTTTCTTCTTTGTCAATCACTAGTACCCAGGTTAATCAAACTTAATTTATTGCATCAATGTGATAAGATCAATGAACTCACTAGTAATAACAATACTAATTAATATTGTTCATATTATTATAATAAATGAAAATGGATCTTGTAGACAACCATGAAATCCACAGCTCCGACCTACAAGTGAATAATGGATTCCTAATAATAAAATAGTCTAATAATATTAATTGTTGAAAAAATAATAATCCATTCCATCCACGAATATTTCAGCAGAGCTTGAGAACTCATGAACTCAAGTAGGCCTACAGTAGTTCAACTTGACGAATAATTTCAATTAAACTTAAATTTTTGATGCGGGTAGACTGAATAATAATTGTGCTCTTAATAGTGCAATAATTGAAGTAGTTGAGGTGTATAGGTTTAGCAGCCAATACCTTTCAATAACCAAGGCTTTAAGGCAATTATTTCTTGTCGGCTTGTAATGATTTGTTCCTTTTAACATTCTTATCTGGCGTGAACCGAGTCAAGATAAGATTGAGATAAAAATACAAAAAAATATGTTCCAACCACTGTTAGTCTAATTATTATTGTATATTATAATTGGCATTTTTTCAATTGCAAGTTTCTGCTGGAATAGGAAAGCGCTAATTATCTCATTTTTTCTAAAGTAGTTATTTTCCTTGTTTAGTTTTTTCCTGTTCCTGGTGAACAACAAGCTTGTAGCTAGGCTGGGGCAGCCGGTGCAGAGCCACAAGAAGCTTTGAGACTCTTGTAAAACAGTCATACACTTGATAAAATGGGGGCTGCGGGCCAGGAAGCAAGTAGATATCTAGCCAACTTGCCACGAACCTGGAGGAGGAAGAGGAGGAGGAGGAGGAGGAAGAAGAATAGGAGAAGGAGGAGTAGGAGGAGGAGTAGGAGGAGGAGTAAGAGGATGAGTAGGAGGAGGAGTAGGAGGAGGAGTAAGAGGATGAGTAGGAGGAGGAGTAGGAGGAGGAGGAGGAGGAGGAGGAGGAGGAGCAGCAGCAGGAGGAGGAGAAAGTACATCGTGAGGAGGGTGGCAAGTTGGCTAGATATCTACTTGCTTCCTGGCCCGCAGGAGAAGGAAAAGGATTAGATTCGATTATTTACTTTATTCATGTAAATTACAAAATGTACAGTCTTAGATTCTAGATTATGATAGAAAGATATATGATAAAATATACTATAAAATAAATACTAAAAATACTATAAATATACTAAAATATACTATGAATAATATATAGTACTGTAATTGTTCTATGAATTAAACAAAGCTAAACCAAAGAATTATTCAACGATATGAATATGAGATGCAATTTGATAACGATAATAATTATTATGATTATGATGTATCTACATGAAACGGTGAAGTACGAACATATAAATGTTAATTCTTGAAAGAGGATAATATTGAAGGATATCCTTCTCATCAACACTTGACCGTAAAGGTCAACACTTGATCGAGGAGGAGGAGCAGGAGGAGGAGGAGGAGTAGGTTGAGGAGTAGGAGGAGGGGGAGTAGGAGGAGAAGGAGTAGGAGGAGGGGGATTAGGAGGAGGGGGAGTAGGAGGAGGATAAGAAGGTGGAGGAGGAGGAGGAGGAGTAGGAGGTGGATGAGGAGGTGGAAGAGAAGGAGAAGGAGGAAAAGAAGGAGAACGAAAAGGAGAAGGAGAAGAAGAAGTTGAGGAAGAAGAAGAAGAAATTGCTATTCTCGGGAGTGCCTACTTTCTCAATGAATATCACGATGTATTTCTTATGTACTTGTGTGTGTTGAAGATTGTTGTACCGTTGTTGTTTATTGAGAAATAAAATTATTTATTTAAAAAAAATAGTACGAGGAGGATTGGATTACTTTAATCATGTAGCTTCTCAAATAAATAATTAAAAAAAATATTTCTATGCTATTTTTAACGAAGTATTGCTAGTCTTGACTGCTATGCTAATTATTATTTTTTTCATCAGTAATCAGATATTTGGTAATAGTGACTTCACTTTCAGTTCAATAGTGACCAAAGACTGATGCTGTTCTGGACAATAGTTTTCAAGTTGGAATAATGAAATTGTGAAAAAGAAGAAGAGTTTGGAGAAGAAAACGAGGAATCTGACCAGAAGAACATAAGAACTTCCACTTTTCGGCTTGAAGAGCTTGACGCACAGATTATTTAGCAAAAAATAGCCTACAGATGATGTTGCAACATCATCTCGAACATGCAAGAGTCATAAACTATCTCAAATCTGACCACAGTGACGTTGAGCCGAAATATTAATGGCGGTATCTTTGATTGTATTCTTTTCATTCACAAATTTCAAAACGGAATAAAGAAAGGTGTGTGCATTTAATCCGGTTACTATCATTAGGAGATTACCAGTGGTCTTGGGAGTTGCCCGTTGACCTTGAAGTGAAAAGAGATGCATCATTACGGAAGTCTTCTTCTTCTTTCAAATAAGAATCAACTTTGAAAAGAGAATTTATGGAAGGGATTTCCCGTGTGTCACAAGAGTTCATCACACTATTCATGTAGAATAAGAAAAGAAGGAGAAGAAGAACATCAATAACAACAACAAAGAGGAAGAAGAAAGTGAAAGAAGATTGATTGATTTTATTGATTTATTTATCGACAATAATTGTCCCAAGACTTAAGCCCATTGAAGCAAACTTTATATCTATATATATAAAAATGAATGTCTGTCTGTATGTATGTATGTATATATGTATGTTCCCTATAGACTTCAAAACTACTTGACAGATCGGCATGAAACTTTGGGAATAAGTTGTGTGAATATTGGGGATGGTTTCTGACCATAAATTTTAATAGGGGAGCTAATAATTATTATTAATTAATCCATTTTATAGACCTAACCTACTGAGCTTGCCGGCCAAACAGCTTAGAGGAACAGCTGATAGAAGTCAACAGTTTTTAATCATATGGCAGGCCCCTTAGCAGCGTTATTTACGCTGTCTTTGAACAGCAAAAGACTTTGCACTTTACATGTAGGCTACTTTGCAGTCGGAGCCTTGCAGTATGTAGGAAACATATGACTGGGTATGATGAAATATAATTATGCCAGGTTGATGACATCTATTAACCAATGCAGCTAGAAATTTGAAATGCAGCCTCAGCAGGAGGTGGCGAATAATAAAATTAAAAAACCCAGCTTCTACCCTTATAGTCGTAGGAGGTTTAAATTTGAAATGTTTCTTCATCCAGAAGTGGTGATTAAGAAAACAACGAAGCCTCTATGATCAGCTGGAAGAGCCCTAGGACTAACTTCTTTCCTAATTTGAAATGTAACTTCAGCGGGAGGTGGCGAATAATAAAATCAAGGAGAATTTTTATGAGAACGCAGCAACGCGCGTCGGGCCAGCTAGTTACTAAATAAATAAAACATCTGGATTTCTTGTTCCATGGCGATTGTTCATATTAACTTTTTAAGTGAATTCAACGACTTGCAGTCGAATAAATTTGACTGCAAGTCGTTGAATTCACTTAAAAAGTTAAAATAAAACACTTTACAATAACTCCTATAGAAGTAGAGAGAAAGATTTTTGAAGGTTTTGTATTGATGAGACAAGATTAAACTATTGAAAAAATAAATTGAAAATGTACAATATATATCACTGAGAGGAATTGAAGACTTGAAGTTCTCCAATTTTTAAGAGCTCAAAATTTAGATCATCAAAAAATCTTCAACTTTTGAATAACTAGGCCTAATTCACCAAAAATTCTTCAATTTTTTAATAACTTGGTCTAATTTTTTCATTTTTCAATGGAAATGGGGTTTCACAGAATACTGGTTACAATTTTTTTTTTTAGGATGAAGCCCACATAGGTCTGAAACCTGTGCGTGGGTAATGAGTTGGATGATGAGTTGGTTGATGAGTTTGACCTACAGTTTTAGGTGGGTTCCGAACCACCGGGAAGTGATTCTACAGCAGAGATATTAACTTAGATGAGATCAAAAAATCAAAGCAGATTGATAGTTAATCATAGTCCTGAAAAGTTGTTTGATCATGCACCCATGTTACGTTAATTTTGTAATTTGTATTTTTATTATGTTGTAAAGGGATCATCAAGCTGATTAAATTTCTTAATTTCTTGGTCTCATATTTTCTTAATAATAATAATAAATTATAGCCTATCTGAAAAAAGTTTTTCAAACGCAATATGAGTATAGATGTTATGTGGCTTAAAGTCTGTTCTTTGAATTTGATCAAATAATAATTATTTTACTCTAAAAAATAATAATTATTGAGGGAAGAATAACAATTCGTTAAATAAAAATTCGTTAGCTGAAGTCAATACACGACACTTTAAAAATTATACCATAATATAATATAATATATATATAATATTAATATAATATAAATCATGGCTGAAAATCTAGAGAACAGCCTTGAACCTGTAGCCTTCAATCCTCCAATATACAAATTATTTATTACAAATTCACAAATTCTTCTGAGTTTGTTGATTATGAAAACTTCATAAAATACTCACTTTATCTACGCTCTACTGTATTGCAACTAGTTGGTGTGTATGTCCGAAGTAACATTTATAGAAAAGCAGATAGATTTGTTCTTCGACTTTAATAAAGTTTAATTTACGCTCAAGAGAACAGTATTTTTACTTCCACAGTAATAATAATAATTATTAATTATCAATCACTACAATTAATTGTGTATTGAAAATATATGCATATATCGTCTAAGGAAATACTGAACGATACAACGCATTTTTTCCAAGTAATTTGTTACATGTAACATTGTCCTTTGTACATTCAATGACATAGAATCCATCATTCTGTGATTAAATGGCCAATTTGATGTTTGTATTCGGTTGGTTTCCAGGTTTCAAATGATATCAACAGGAAAAAGTCACAATGCCAAAGTATCTTGTTTTTCGAAATAACAGTTCCTTACTGAGTTGACATGAGCTTGTTAATATGAAGTTCACCTTAAATCTGCCGCTATAGTTTTATCAAGGTTAGCATGACGATTCCATTAAATCAGTAAATCAGTTCTTATGATGTGTCATTCCTTAGTCTAGGTCCATTCAAATACTTTTGAATACATAATGAGTACGTCACAATATTACCTAGATGTATTGTAAGATTTAACTTACCACTGTAAGTAAGAAGTAACTTATAGCTTCATAAGCAGCTTCCTGAATCAAAAGAAGGTGATTGCAATTCATTTCCCATATAACAGTACCATTTTTTGAAGACTTTCACTTTGAGACTATTCATGTCTTAAGATAAGGCTGCTGTTTTCAAAGAATCCTCAACAATAATTATTGCTTTAATGTTTTAACTAATCTATAGCACAGTAGCATTGTAGATAATCTAAATTGAAAATAGAATATTCTACTATGCCTGCTTGGCATAGACAATATTTTTTATTATTTTTCTATTTCAATTTATAATAGATTTACTGTGTGTGATGTTTTCCATGACGAAATACTTGATGAACAATCTAATATCAAAACTGACACTGTATTTAAATTTAATATATTATTAACTTTTTGTTGTAAATTTAACAACTTGCAGTCAACTATGTAGTAAACTGAAAGTCGTTAAATTTAGAACAAAAAGTTAATATATTTACAACGCAGATCGTTATGGAACGAGAGATCCAAGAATTTAATATATATTACTCTCACTCACTTATATTGGAGATACTGGAGGGATGCATTTCACTTCTAGAAAGAAGCTTCATCAGACTCCTGATTTACTCTGCCTTATTCTTGCTATTCCTTTTTGAAACAGTATATTTCTTGAAAAAAATAACAAAATAAAATTTGTCGATATATTGTAGCCTAAACAATACACAATCAACAAAGCAAGCTTTTGTTACACAAACTTCTATTATTATAATTCCCCTACAATGTAGCAGATATACTCTGTTGGATGTATGTTGCAAAACACTAATAAATACTTCACCCTTTATTACTGTAGGTGCAATTAATTTTTCATGATTTGTTTTGTTTATTTTTCAAGACTTGAAGGCATATTTTAAATTGTTCATGAACGACGGTTACAATTTATTCTTCTAGATTTTTATATAGGGAGTGGTCATAGAGGTATACCATACTTGATTACACCTGCCGTAATGAACAGGTACATGGATGTTGTATTATTCTTGTATTGATAGATTCGATTTCTGCCTATCAAATAATGGTCAAGCAACAAGGCTGTTCACTTTCGCCGGTTCGTATCATTAACAAGGTCATTGTCAATCTGGTTATTAGCATTAGGCTGTCTTAGCAACGGAAACTTGGCAGGATTTACTAGGTAAAGCCTGAGATCACTTACTTGATGTTTATTGTGAGAAACCTCGAGTTGTGAGTTTTTGAGCTATGTTTGTTTGACTAATCGCTAGTAAGGTCAGTTTGGCACTTCCTATGTCTGGAGGTCTCTGTCTAGGTGTCTAGCTTATAATATTGCATTTTTAAAATATAGCGACATCTATATATTTTTTTTGACAACTAGAATTGTAAAAACTACTTGGATTGAAGGGTTCTGTGAATCCAATTGTTACCCACACATTATCTCCATCTTTGACTACGATTGTGAGAAATCTGACAAATCTCTGCTCTCTCAAATCAAATTTATTTACACAAAACTACAAATTATACAAAAAGAGCAAGTTGACAAGAATGAATAGATAACAACCAGATCAACATTCATCGATGAAGCAAAGCAAAGCTTTTGAAATAATCATTTCAAAAAATTGTAGAAAAACTATTTCAAAAACTATAAACTATATTTCTAAACTATAAACCATATTATAAAGAGAAACTATATTTCAAAAAGTTGTAGATTGACCATGGAGAAAAATTAAAACCAACTCACACAAGAAATTTAGTTGAATTTGATATTATTATCCACGATCAGCCTTTGCTTGACAAAAAAAGTTGACTTCACATGAGTAGGCCTACAGGACACATATTATTAATATGAACTGTCTTTTATTGAATATTAATAATTTTAAATTTACATTATGAACTAACGTTTCAAACATTTCATTATCCTAAACATTGGGAGTACAATCTTATGTGAAAGCCTGCAATATAATAGAAAACAATGTAATAGTAGCTTATGCAACGATTTTATTTTGACCCTTATTAAAGCACGAGTTATGCGAGTCACACGAGCGAATGCGAGTGTTATAAATATCTCACGAGTGCTTTAATGGCCAAATAAAATCGTTGCATACACTATTTTATCTACGACCACTAGTATACATTTAATTAAAACAATTTCATTTTACCTGTGACTGTCAGAGATACCTATAACCTCTCATCTCAAATACGAAAAGTTATAGTAGATTGTTAGGTTAGCAGCTTAGTTAGCAATTTGATCAAATCAGCTGATAGTTTCACAATATTGAATTACGATATTGATTCCATCAAAAATGCTTCTGATTGGTCCAGAAACCGTGTTATAATGTAGAACCTGTACTATAATGAGCTCTTTATACAACGAGTTTCAAAAAGCATTTCGAAAAGACAGCTGTTTTGGCATCAATTGTGAAAATGTAATGTATACATTATGACATGGTCGTAGATAAAAAAATTATCAAATGATCTTGTCAAGACGGTATGTGGGGTGTGGTGCCAAAATAAGTAATTTTATCTCCGTTGATTGGCGAGGATTTTATCCTTAGAGGGTGAAGTTAGATCGTAACTTGCCCTCTCTACCATTTAATCCTCTCAAGTTGAGTGGCAGGTTAACAGGATTTGTTTTTTACACAGGAAAATATACAAGGGAAAAAGATTTCACGCGAAAATAATAAAGTATAGTAACATTGTAAAATAATATTGATTTGCAGCAACATAGAAATGTATTTTTACTAGCAGGTTGCCCGATTCAATTGAATGAGGATTTCTAGAATGTGTAATAACCTATCTACAAATTTGATAGTCTGTTATCTCTCTTCTTATTATTATTCTTCTCCATCTTCATCTTTTTCTACTCCATCTTTTCCTCCTTCTTGCTCTTCTAGAATTTGTAATAACCTATCTACAAATTTAATTGATAATATCTCTTCTCTTACCCCTTTTCTTCTTTTTATTCTTCTCATTTTTTTATCCTTCTCCTTTTTCTCTCCTTCTATTTTCCCCCTTTTTCCTCTTTTCCCTCCCCTTCTTCTTCTTTTTCTTCTCCTTCATTTTACTACTCATTCTTCTTCTTTTTCTCTTCCTCCAATCCCTTATTCTCCCGCCTCCAAGTTTCGTCGACAGTTAACAGCAATTAGCTGTTTATTATGTTGGAAAATGAGATGAATTGATAAAATTGTAGATTCAATTCCACAATCGTTGCTATTATTATTGATCAACATCGTAAACCATAGGTCGACTTCTACCTAAAATCTTATTATTCTAGCTTTTCCTCCTCTCCCTTCTTCTCTTACTCCTCCTCCTGGTTAAATGTCAAGAATGGTCGTATCTTTGTCCAAACTTCGCCATTTCATGTAATTTTTTCGGAGGATGAAGCCCACATAGGTCTGAGACCTGCGCGTGGGTAATGAATTGGATGATAGTGATTGATGAGTTGGGCCTGCAGTTTTAGGTGGGCTCCAAACCACCGGGAAGTGATTTTACAGCAGAGAATAGAGACGTTTGCTGAAAAATCCAATCGTTCACCCTTACAAAGATGGCCCAGGAGTTTCGTAACTTATCTCTGATTGAAAATATACCTGCTACGGCACTCGGCTATCACTTCCCTATAATTGCATCACTTAGATTGTCATAACCATAGTTAATATCATTAAGAACATAGAAATGAGATCCTTGTATAAATAATATCTTGCACTTTGAAATTAGCATTATCTAAGTTTACTATTGCATCTATGTGAAGTTGATAATTTTGTTTTCAACCATTCATATGCATAATTTATAAATTTTCATAAATAAGGAAGGATAATCTAATATAATGCTAATCTAATAATTTTGCTTATCTGCATGTTCACATGGGGAATCCGATCTCACTGGATACCAAATCTTCAAGTGTATAGAAACAAATAAGATAAAAAAATGTATTTTTTCTTTTATCTCTTTTTGTGTCCATTCTCATCTCTATCACTCTATCGCTTCATAGTTCTCAATGTTTTGAGGTATTGCCAAATGATGTCTGTTACTAGAAAAGGTAAAAGTTGTTGAAGAATATTCTTCATTGAGTCAATGACCGGCAGACAAAGGTGCAATGAAATAATTGTTTTATTTGTGACTTAATTTTTACATTCTTTTTTCATTTAAGTTATACAGCTTCAAACGAGGACTTGATCACAAAGCAATCCACCTAGACTACATCAATAATTCTGGGCAGCTACCCGATCAACCTTGAAGGGCATATTTAGCCATAATAATTTCTCAGATTTACCAAATGGACCAAAAATAATAGTTAGGTTTGTTTTTCCTGACAAGACTTGTTTCATAGCATGTTAGCATTGATTGAGTGAGTTTGGCTCCTAATATTTTTTTCATCATCTGAGCTTACAGCGTACTTAAAGTGATAATTATTTTTATCGGACTGTCTGACCTTCATAATTGTCTGAAGGTATGCCTTGCTTTTTAAAAAAGTTTTCATTATTTTTATTATTTATGGTTTATTGTCTGATGTATCAAGTCCACCATACAGCGTGATATAAGATAGTCTGAGACTATAAAAATAAAAGGGAATCGATTGTATTATTAAGATTAAGAATTAATTAAGAATATAATTTATTGTTCAGTAGGACATTGTCCATGATCAATCAGTATAAAAAAGACCCACAGAAAGGCTCCACAAAACTGAACAAATCAACCTAAAATTAAAAAACTGAGTTTTGAAGACAACTCTGTCTTTAGGGCTATTATTTTTTCTGTATGTAAGGTCAAAACGTGCACAAAAATATAGTTCTATATTATAATATAGAGTTCTTAAAAAGAGTTCTTTTATAGAGCTCTAATATATGGCTCTGGTAGCACAGTTGGTTGGAGCGCTTGTCTGGGATAAGATAAGGTGCTCTGGCTGGCTTCGTTTCCTGCAGCCTTGGCTTCGAATCTTATTCAGCCATGGATATTTCTCATCATTCACCTCATTATTACCCACGCACAAGTATTGGGACTCATGTGGGCATCAAACGCAATAAAATAAAGTTGAAATCAAAAGAGAAATTCAACTGATTGAGAGGATTTCCACCAGATAAACGAAATAAGTCACAACATCATGGTTTTGTGAAACTACACATTTTTGGCTGTACTGGCTGTTTCAGTTGAGTACTGTAGCTCATTCAGGTAATCTAGTAAAATTAACAACCTCTCATATGCATGTCAATTTTTATGGAAATATTTCACAGCATTAGCTTTGAGTCTGTGGAATTCATCAAAAGAGGAATGATTCTTATATCTTGGAGTTGATCCTCCCAATAAGACTAGTATTTTAATGAGTAGTGATTAGTAAAATTTATGAAGTTTACAAATACTAATGCTTTAAAATCATGTAGAAGCTCTTCAAAATCATTTATTTATATTCTATTATATAGACTATAATTAATTTCAATAATACATTTTCGTTTTAACTAAATATCATTTTAATAAATTTCTTTTAATTGTCGTTATTACATTTTTCATTTACTTTATATGCATTCGATTCATCCAATTTATACATTCATTATTCATTCAATAATATATTCGTTTAATTATCTAATAAATTATGTTATGTAATAACTAATGTACGAATGTAATCATACTCCAAATAATGCTTAGGGACTAGAACAGAGCCAATTATATTAAATATAAACATGAAAAAAACATATTTTTAATACAGAAAATATAAAAATTAACTTTAAATGTTAACAAACTGTCAGAAACACCAATTGAATCCTTCATACTAGTGACCAAATTTCCTACAACCAACCTAATTCTGCAGAAATGAATGGGTTACACCACAATACGAAAGATAAGCTGAATATAGCCCAATATTTTGTCATCGCCTTGAAACAAACTTTAAAAAATAACTATGGCCTTATACTACACTGGTAAAACCATTTCTCACCTCTCTGTCAATTGATAGGTATCAGCCATAGTAATAATAATAAATTCATCTTTCTCTTCCATCGTAACCTCTCTCTTGCTCTGTCTTTCTCTCCCTCTATCCTTCTCTATTTATCACTATTTCTCTCTTTTTTCATCATTCTTTTTCTTATACTCTTTCCTTACTCACTTGTTCTCTTTCTCGCACTTGAAACTCACAGGATTGCATCTTAACCCTCTCCAGTATCATTCTCTTCCACTCTCTTTTCCCTCTCACTCGTTCTCTTTGTCCGTCTATCCTCTATTCCTCTCTTTTTTCGTCATCCTCTTTCTTATTTTCTTCCACACGAATTCTCTTCTAATCCCTTTAACTCTTTCTCCTACTTATAGTAATTTACATGTTTGAATCTTCACCCTTATCCTTTTCTCTCTCTTCCACCCACACTTCTTTCTCACTTACTCTTTCTCTCAATCAGTTCCTCTTTTTCTCTCTTCTTTTCCTTCTTTCTCCCTCATACACAGAATCCACAAGTCATCATAATGTCCTTGCCATCAAGTTATAGATTTGCAACTTGTAGGCCTGTGTGTGTGTGTGTGCATGTGTGTGTAGTCCCACTTGTGTTAATGTTCGCTTGTGTGAACCGACTTCTCACCAAACTTTACTCCACTATTCTCGTTCATTCATCAAACTTAGGCCTCTCTTACACATACTTACCTTGATTCCGATTGGTCAAACTTTGCGTCCGATTCTTCCAATACCAACAACAACTCCTCAGTTAACTTACTCACCTTCCACCGATTTAGAGCTCTTTTTCCCCGTGCTATTTCCTTCTTTTTTCAATTCATCTGTCTGTCCGGGGGTGTGTTGCTCTTCTGTCTCTCTTGTTTGCTTGAGTATAAATTCGGCGCTTAACTGGAGCTTGTCACTACTTGGTCGCCAGACTCTTTAGCATACGTTACTCAATTGTTTGCCCACTGGGTTCTCTAACACACATCACAAACATGTTGTGCTACAGGACAGCTGTAAGTACTATAGTGTTTCACTCTCAATTTTGTACTAGATACTAGTTCAAGTGTCATCTTATTAATTAATGGAGAACTAATATTTTTGATTAACTTTTTGTTGTAAATTCAACGACTTGCAGTCAGTTTTATGTTGTGAATATATAATAAATGTACTCACATTGTACTCAACGTTTTCGAGGTATTGAATCTCATCTTCAAGGCCATGAAGATGAGATTCCATCCCTCAAAAACGTTCAGCCTAATGTGAGTACATTTATTATATATTCACAATATAAAAATGACACAATATAAGAGTTTTAGAAGAGCTGAGAAGTAACTTTCACTGAACCTGTAATTTTATTATTATAGGCGCTAGAAAAAATAACTAATTTATTGTATATTATATTAGAAGGTGCAAAATTATTTATTGAATCCGTCAAAAATGTTTTCCAATGGCTGGTAAACGAAGCATTCTCTTGAGTTTTCTACGTTTTATTTCAAAATATTTAATTAGAGGGGTTTCTTTCTGTTTTTTAGTTTCACTTTCTTTTTCTACAGTTGCTTTTTTCAGTAGGAACATGATTATGTTGTTAATACTGCAGTAGAGCTAAATTAGGAATGTACAATGATTATTTCAAGTATAAATTGTGTTGACTGGGAAATGATTTTGATTTAACGACTTGCAGTCAGTTTTAATTAATTGTGAATGAATAATATTCCTACTCACTCTTTGCCGAACGTTTTCGAGTCGTGGAAACTCACCTTCAAGGCCTTGACTGCAAGTCGTTAAATTTACAACAAAACGTTAATATTAACAACGCAGATCGTTATGGAACAAGAAATCCAGGAATATTTTCTAAGTTGCGACAGATTGCACTTGTGTTCTTGAACCAGCTTTTTGCGAAAATTAATCTTTTTGATCTCTGGGAGAGCGTGATATATTTCAAGACAAATTTGATAAGTTTCAGTTCCACTTTTGTTTTTGAGGAGAGTCGGTTGTCAAAAAAGTTAAAATTGTCAATTTTTCGGTTTTGATGGGATGATGAACTTTGAATAATGTGATTCCATCTTTAATTTTCAAGAAGTATCAGTATCAAGGATATCTCTATCTAAATTTCAAGCTTATCAGATGAACATTTTGCCATTCTTGCATTCATGATAAAGTGTACAGTTTTTGAAATATTTCAATACTAGTCTGGGAGATTTCACTTAACAAAATCAGGAAAAGTTTTGGAATGAAATTTTTTTTTATTGTTTGCCCAAAACCTGTAGAAAAATATGCTTTTATATGAAATGTTTCCGAGAAAAAAGGGACTTTTTCATTTAGTATGTCTAAAGTAAAATCAATGTGAATACAACAGGTTATTGCCCAATACTTCTTTCACAAAATTTCAAGTGGAAAATCCAAATCTCAGGCTAGGTCTGTTACACTAGAAATTTAACTAAAAAATAAATTTCAATTAAAACGAAGATTAAAACTTTGCCTGAACCCATATTTTTTTACAGAATAGAGTGTTTAGTATTTTAGTGTGTAAGTATTGGACAACTGACTCCCCTCAAGAATGAGCTTGAAAACAAATCATCATTTAGGTATTTCCATACAAACTTACTCTTCAATAGAATCTGCCCAATAATTTCTTTTTTTTATCAATCCAACCTTCAGTATTATAAAGCTTTGTGTGAAGTTGGCAATCGATCGTTTTTTGTTAATAGAGCTGTAACACTTCTCTGTCCACTACACTACTGCCTAACACCGCACTGCTAAGTCGCGAAATCCGCCATAAGGCGCATCCAAAATAGTAATTTAATTCTTGGATTTCTTGTTCCATAACGGTCTGCGTTGTTTATTTTAACTTTTTGTTGTAAATTTCACGACTTGAAGTCAGTTTTTAATTGTGAATATATAATAAATGTACTCACATTTGGCCAAACGTTTTCGAGTTATTGAATCTCATCTTCATGGCATCCTAGATCCCTGGATAGTAGTAATAGTAATTTAAGCAACGATTTTAGTATGACTGCCTTTGGCCCTAAGTAAGATGTATGTATAGCAGTTTTCATATAACTTGGCAGCAGTTGGGTTCAGATTTAGCAAGTCTTCCCATCTTCTACATGCTGCCAAGTTATATGAATACTACAGTATATGTATCTCACTATAGCCCCAAGTGTATGTACCGTATCTCACTATTGACTTGAAGGCAGTCATAATACAATTGCTGCTGACACTATTTCATCTACGACTACCAATAACGTCTTACTTACTTATCAATACTTGGATAACTAACTAAAACTAATATAACCTAGAATTCTCAATTATAAACGAACGGTTGTGAGTTTAGAGTCAAATTCAAACTGAATTTGCTTTGGAAATGTTTAAATCAGCTGATGTAAGAGTTATAAATAATAATCACATTTATTAAAAATAGTGAGATACTAGTTTCGGTTGTTACACTATCATCAATCCCAAACCTGAGGTAATAATAACTTCTGAAGTAATAATAACAACTTCGTCTTATATTGTATGTATAGGTATACAATCAATATTATAAATATGTCTTATATTGTATATATATAGGTATACAATCAATTATAAATATGTCTTATATTGTATAAATATAGGTAGGTATATATGGTGGCTGAAGCAATGGCCACACTGTCAATATAAAGTCATTGTACAATAACTGATAACTACTTTATAACGTAGACACAGATAAAGAGTATTTCGAGTTCATTTTCATTCGCTTCTTTTGCAGGTGTTTCTATTGGCTGCTGCAGTCTGCGTAGCCTTCGTTTCGGCGGCCGAAGAGGCCAAGCCAGCCGCAGCCTCCCCCGCCAAGGAGGAGCAGACCAGTGATCTGGAGACAGAATCCACCCTCGGTCTCGGCTACAAACTGGCCAAATTCGGCGGTCACGGCTACCCAGCTTACGGCTACTCATCTTATGGCTACCCAGGCCACGGCTACGGTTATGGCCATGCCTACCCGTCCTACCAGAGCTACAGCTATCCTTCTTACGGCTACGCTTCCTACTACCCCAAGTACTACAGCAAGCCCTACTACGGACACGGATACGGACATGGCTACGGTCACAGCTACGGCTATGGAGGCTATGGTGCGTATTGATTGGTTAATTGCCTTTAATAAGTGCGAAGTTAGGACTCCTGGTTCTCTCTTACACTCAACCCTTCAAATAAACTTCATATACAATTTTGATAACATGAATAATATCCATAGAGCACAATAATTCATGTATCTATAAATAAACAATAGACTAATATTCATGTAAAACAAAACATTTATTTTATTGATTATCAGCATGAGTCAGCCTTCTGTTATTATTATTATTTTCATTATTATTATTATTATTATTCCTTTGTATAGGTGATGGTGGTGTATTTGTCATCATTCATCTATCATGAGAGCAATCTTCTATCACGAATAATAAAAATGACATGTAATAATAATAAGTTAATAATAATAATAATAATAATAATAATAATAATAATAATAATAATAATAATAATAATAATAATAAAAATAATAATAATAATAATAATCATAACAATAATAATAATAATAATGATATCGTGTGACCTGTCTGGCTCAGGTCTGTAGGTGTCAGAGTTACCAGGCTGCACCTGAACAAGTTCAGGGCTCTGACATGACTTAACGACTGTTTTTAGACTGGCTTAATGTATCTTATATTTTGTTGATAAACATATTTATCCAAAAAATGCTTTTGTTGACCTCGTCGAAAATGAGAATAGAATAAGGAAATGAACCCCTTAAATAAATGATACACATAGGCTACCTATGGAAGTAGAAAAGAAAGCGGTTAGGTGTATAGAAAGAGTAAATAGATTAGATTCATGTAGGCCGTTGTTCAAGAGACTTGGTCTCCGAACTGTACCCTGCTCATATGTGTATGAAGCTACTTCATATGTAAAAACGAATGATATTAACCAAAATCTTGACGAACACGATTATAATACAAGAAGCCGAGGAGATTATCACTTGGTTAGTCACAATAGTAGCTTATTCAAACAAAACCTAGTTATATTGGTAGGAAACTCTACAACAAGCCACCGCAGTTTTTAAAGAGTCTTGAAAATATAGAAATATTTAAAAAACAATTGAAAAAATATTTAGTTGATAAAGCTTTTTATAGTGTACAAGAGTTCCTTTCACATCAAAATTAAGCCTCACCTCAACTAGTTGATATAGCAATTATGGTAAATAGTGTGTATAATTGTTAATCTGACTTGTCTTATACTCCCTAAATAGTCACCAAGACGAAATCTACAAAAAAATTAAAAATAAAAAATTGTTGTAGCTCTCATCTTCATGATTACATTTTTGAGTTAAGAGAGCATGGGATTTCCTTTTGCTATCATATGTACTTGAAAAAAATACAATCGTCCCATAATTCATCTATTATGATTGAGGGTATGAACGTTCCTTAAGTTTTTCTTGACATGAGGTAATCTTCAAATGTAAAGCATTTAAATGGGCATTTCAAGAGTCCTTTGAGGCAAGAGACACTGGAGGAACGTTCATAAATACGGGTATGAAAGTTATGCTGTAACAACCACATTTATTACATAATAGTCTGACATTTCCCAAACTTAGTTTTAATCAAACTGAGGTTAGAATCATAACTATGAATACAGAGAATATCTCAAATAGGAACTAGTCTTGAATATTTGAATCAGTAATCTATTTGTAGATAAACATATTTATCCAAAAATTGATTCAGTTGACCTTATAGAAAATGAGAATATAATAAATAGATGAACCCCTTTAATAAATGATCCACATAGGCTACCTATGGAAGTAGATAGAATTGAGTAAGGTTTGAAAATAATGGGATTTTAAAAGAAGTGTAGTATCAAACAATACCAATATAATAGTGAAAAAACATTCATATTTGGTGAAATATGGCTTGTGGAATTATTTTATGGATGAGTAGCCTTTTCCCTCAATTCAATCGTAAGAAACGCACAAAAATCCTTTATTTTGAATTAGCTTAGACATTATAATATGAACTTGAACTTGTCTTTCCTGAATAGCATAGGCAACTAAAATATACTCTATGAGTGTATTTTAAACAGTTGAAAATATTTTGAGCTCATTATGTAGTTTAGAAGCGTAAGAATCGTGAATGAGCTGAAAGGCTTAATTGTTTTTAGTGTTTAGTGCTAGAATGTTAACCATCATTCAAGTTTGAATGAACTGTGAGCTTGTATCGTAAATTTTATTGAACAGAAGTGACAGCCAGTATTACCTGTGATTAGCATTTAGAGTGTGAACAGTACAGCACTAATATATCTACAGAGGAGGGTGGATAGAAAAGAGAGAGAAGGAGTGAGAGGGAGCGAGAGAGAATGAGAGCGTGAATGTGAGAGATAGAAAGAGTAAGAGCGAGTGAGTGATGATGATTGGGATAATGAAGAGAAAGAAGTTCCAGAGATGAAAAGCAAGGGATTCTTCTCTTTAGAAGATGCTTTAATGACTGACTAATAGTGATTGACTATAGTACTCTATTATTTTTTAACAACACAGGCTACATCAATCTAGCAAATAGAAACAATTCTAACACCAAAAATTGTCTGTAAATAAATAGAAAAAATTACAAAATAAAAACTAGAGTTTGAAACTGAAATAAATATTGAGCTAAAGTTTAACGTATATAACTATTATAGTGGAATACAAGCATTCTCTTTTGTGATGATCACTTCGCACTGCTTCACTCAGCTTACTCAGACGAAGAAGCAGAATACTAGTGCGAAATGGCCGTCACAAAAAAGTTAATACTCACATGCCACTAGAAGAGTTTTTTACTCTCAACCTGTAGTTCAAAATCCATTATTCAAATGTGAAAATTAGTTAATAATTCAGTCCATTTAAAATTCCATATTTTCTGCATTTTATTATTCAATTGTATTGATTTACTTTTTAACTGGGAAAGTGATAGCCGTCAGCCGTAGCAGGTACAGTATCTGTTCAATCAGATTAGATGAGCAACGCTCTTCCGAGCCCTCTCTGTAAGGTTGACCAGCAAAAACTCTGTCCTCTGCTGTTAAATTATTTCCAGGTGGCTCGGAACCCACCTACGTTGTAGGTCTACCATGTTTCAAACAATGTCTTAAACGGCGAGGTGTCTCCCCACCAATAAAAGCCATAGGCATTTACTATTTGAACTTTATATTTTAAGGTGTATACTATTTGACAGCATTAAATATCAAGTGTCGTCATAACAGAATAGTGTAGACCTACTTCCATAGTTCCATAGTCATATGTTCGCCAAGAAAGCTCCATATCTAATCATATAATTCATATTTTCTAAAATTATTCTAATAAATTATCATAACTTTGTCATCCACTAACTATATTCTGTTTGTTTTTTTTCAGGATACTCAGCTTACAAGCCCTATGGATACTACCATTAGGACTTCAGTCATGAGAGAGTGCCCAACTTCTTCTTCTTCTTCTATTTCTTCTCTTTTCTTCGTCTATCTTTTAAAAACACTGCCAGCCTCCAAGAGTCTAAAAAAATACTTCAAAAATAATTTATTTACTTTGTTTTCTGTATATAGCTGGTCTATATAATTTTTTTTTTTGTAAATAAACCTGTTCTTCTTTCCAATATTTGTTATTCAATTTTTCACCTTGAATGCTTTATATTTAATGTTGGATGGAGATAGAGAGAAATCATTGCATCGAAAGTGTAAAATTGATTGGGGAGAAAAAACTGCAATCGAGTTGATTGAAAAGAAAAATCAACCAGAAATTTACAAAAAAGATACAGATTGAACTGGAATTTATTCTAAAACTTCCTGACCAAGTCAAGTCTGCTGACCATTAGACCATGAAGGCTATTATTACTTAACTATCATTATTATCAGCTCCGGTGGTTCGGAACCCACCTAAAACTGTAGGTCCAACTCATCAATCACCATCATCCAACTCATTACCCACGCACAGGTCTCAGACCTATGTGGGCTTCATCCTCCAAAAAAAAAAAAAAAAAAAAAGAATTAAACAATTGCTAATAAGCTTTTGCTCCTGACTTCTTGTAAATAGTTTCTCTTTAATACAAGATTAACATAGTTCAACATGTAGTTCAAATTATATTTTTATTAATTAATAAAATATTATTTATTCACAAAAAAAATAATAAAATAATCCACGCTCATACTCTGTGTATTGTGGGTATTTTTTCCCCTCTTTCCATTGAATAGAACTATTGTATAACTTCTGCATCAATTAGTATTCAATTTTGTATATTTCAGATGTATTTTTTATGTTTCTGATGTTGATGTGTTTCTTTGTTATGAAAGATGAATAACATTTGATTTGAATTAAAATTTACTGCAAGTCGTAAAATTTACAATAATAAGTTAATATTAACAACGCAGATCGTTATGGAACAAGAAATAATTTTTTTTAAATTTGGTAGAATATATGCAGCTTTTGTTAAGCTGGAGTAGCTAGGGTACAATACAATATAATGTCTGGGCCTCCAAAGACAAAATTTCTATTATGTGCAATCAATAATTGACGGTAATTAGTTTTTTAAACGATAGAAACATCTTTTTTAGGGTATAATTTGAATAAATGGAGGGCTTTCCTTCAGTTTTTACTTAATATGGTTTCTCCATTTTAAACATCGTTAATCTACTGAATTGAAGAAAATCAAATACCGCACTGATGTTAAGACAATACTGATACAATATAACATATCCGTTTATACACGTTGAAAAAAATATTCACAAAGTATTAATTGAGAAAAATAGAAAGTGTGAACGTAATTCTAACATAGGGTATCCTGTGAGTGGAAAAGGAGAATCAGGGAAAAATTAAATATTAAAACGAAATTAAATTGAGTACAGTCAGGAGATCAATATAAATGTATGAATGAATATTTAATATAATAAATATAAAATGCATAAATTATATAAATAATTGAAATCTTCAGATATAGAATTATGATATTATAATGTGATGATAAACTCTTTATATAAATGTTAGGTGACATTTATTGTGAAGGATATGACTTTTTGTTACAAAAAGCAAACAAGGAAAAATACAAGGTAATGGATAAAGATAAAAAATAATTTGTAACTATTGTCACCTATATATTCTTATCACAAATTCCTGCTTATATTCTTTACTATAGCTGTTGGTCCACTATATTTGATAGACATGTCAACAGTAGACTCATATTCAAACTTTTTTTCACATTGTTGTCTTTTTTGTAATATTTTTTAAATTATGACCATGCCATTTTCCTTCAAATTTAACATTTTCTCCAAATAATACGATCAAGAGTTCCATAATTTTATCTACTATAATATACATCTATTTGAAATTTCATCTCTTAATTGTACTGTATTTGTGTGTAACTTTTCTCGACTTGGTTGAGTGGCAGAGTGGACTTGCTGGTCCAAACTTCGCCACGTGCATCAAATAAGAATATATCATTCAACATCCTATTCTATTCTACCATAATACGAGATATAATTGAACATCATAATCTATATCACCATACAACGTACTATAAATTGCTCTAAGATATACTCTAATAGCCTGCACAAATATATTCTAAAAAATAAAAAAACTCTACTTAAAATTAACACTTGATTCAGAAACCACTGATGATGATGCCATGAGCATTGAAACTCGAGTTTGGTTTTTTTTAATAATAAAAATCTTTAATGTGGAATAGACAACATCTGTTTCATTCACCTTAAACTCTACTTAATTATATAATTCTACCCTGAACTTGAGCAATTCCCGATCATTGCACTCTAGTATTATTTCTTCATCGCACCACCAGAACATTCTAATTATTTTAATCACGAGCTCCTCCTTCCCACCTCCTAGAATTCTTTCTCTTCTCCTTCGTCCTCCACTATCTTCATCATCACCTCCTCTATAACCACGAACACAACTGACAAAAAGCGTGCTGTGTGCCTCTGTACAATCAAAAGCTGTGTCCTACGATCATTTTTATTGATAATAATAACCTGACCGGATATTGTGTACATGTTGTAGCCGAAGCGAGCGGTGGACATTGGGAAATTTGTGTCAGGACGTTTGATCAAGTTACGCCATTTGCACATTGCCACGATTTGACTTTGACACGACATTGACATGATTTTTGCTTCATTTTTCAACTCTCGGTCCACATTAATTACACATCGGTTAGACTTTTATCTATCACGAAATACTTATAGAAAAAAGAATGAATTTTTATAAAAAAATCAAAGAATTAAAGTATTTTAAAGAAGAAAATAAGCTTTAAATTCTATTCGTCTTGAAATATAAGAGACGAGACTGTTAAACGAAATCGGTTTTCCTATATTCGCTCCAGCGAGAGATAATCGTCAATGGAAAGTCGTATTGCCTATAACTAACTTGCATTGAATGTCAAGGAACACCATAGATGAAGAGGATTTCAATATCCATTTTGTAAGGCTGTTATGTTGAAGTTTGATTCCAATAACCATATTGTAAGGCTGTTATGTTGAAGTTTGACTGTAACTATTTGCCTATTGTTACGACATAAATTCCAGAAAAATTGAAGCTTTTACAAGATTTGATACAGTATTTCACCATGTTAGACAGTTAGAAGGAAAGTGATAGCCGCGAGCCGTAGCAGGTATCTGTTCAATCAGATAGAGATAAGCTGCGTTCTCGTAGGACCTGCTTGTAACGGTGACCGATAAGATTGGCCAGCAAAAAAGACACTGTTCTCTGCTGTAAAATCACTTCCCTGTGGTTGGGAACCCACCTAAAACTGTAGGTCCAACTCATCAATCACCATCATCTTACTCATTACTCACGCACAGGTCTCAGACCTATGTGGGCTTCATCCTCAAAAAAAAAAAAAAAATGTTGAAAATGAATCATCACAATTCGGAATCATTTCAGCCGACGTGAGTAAATTATTTATTTATTCTCAATTAAAAATGACTTCAAGTAGTTAAATTCACCATAAAATGTTAATATTAAAAACGCAGATCGTTATGAATAGAGAAATTTAAGAATTCAGTTTTAATGGTGTAAACATGTAGACGTAGACTGTCCTTGTTTTAATTAAGAGTTACCCTCTCTTACAAGTTTGGGTTCTGATGGGGAGGCGTTAAATCTGCAGGAACAGTATGAAACTGAATCTTGCGCAAAAGCGTAGGTTTATGGTTCAATATTTTATTTGTTTCATATTTTGGGGAGGAGAGCTCCTCCATTTTATAATTACCCTACTGATAATACAGTAATCATAATAGTTTATGCTTATAAAGAGTGATTCAGGAGAAAAACCAAACTGCACTAGCCTACTCATCTCATCAAAATAAATACTAAAGTTCGTATACCCGGGAATGATTCGTTCCAAAAATTAAGATGGCGAAAGATTGCAGCTATTCTTATTAATTTACTCATTTTTATCCAAAAATCTCTGGAGCCTCAATTTAGGTGTTGAATTTAATTAATCTTCCACCATCTCTATTTCTGTAACAAAGCGTTTCCGGATTTTCTTAGGTTTATATGAATTTTTCTATTTATTTTAATGAGAGATATAATAATCTGTGATGTTTTCCATGACGAAATACCTGATAAACAATCTTATATCAAAACTGACACTGAACTTCTATTTGATATATGATTTTCACTCACCTTTAATGGAGATAATGGAGGGATGCTTCTCACTTCTAAAGTGAAGAAGAGGCTGATGAAGCTTCTCTTTAGAAGTGAAATGCATTCCTTCAGTATCTCCAGTAAAAATGAGTGGAAATAATATATTAAATTCAATAAAAATACAATATAAGTTTTGATATGAGATATAATAAGCTGAGGGGAGTATGGCAGATTCCTCCTGGAACACTCTTTATATAAAAATAAAATCGAACGAGTTTACAAACATAGCAAAAACGGTGATTTCAACACTCGAAGAGATTGGAAAAGTCTACTGAAATAATTAAGTCCTTCACGTACTATCGATGATAATCTAGGTAGCACAGGCGATATATCGCGAAAATCTATTTCCATTTTCCTTCCACTCATTGGTATTATTACATCAATGTTTCCTTCTCTTTTCATGTGTATCTATGTCCATGTTGATTCATGTACATGCCACATGCATGTGTCACATTAATTATTAGATTTTTTGCAACACACACTCACTTGCGCGTGCACCCACGCACACGCACACATTGCGTGTCCACATGTAACGCTTGAGCAAATCCTTGGCCTTAACTGTAATATTTTTCTGTCATGACCTGTAAAGTAAGTTATTTCTTACAAGTGAGGGTCATATGCGTTTCACTTTCTTTGAAGTTTATTGTTAATCGATATTTTCTATCTTCATCTATTTTTGCATCAATAAATTTTTTTATTGATGTTGATGCCCACATGAGTCCGAGACTTGTGCGTGGGTAATGAGGTGAATGATAACACATATAGATGCCAGAAGGAGGAGCGGGATTCGAACCCACGACAGCAATTAATCTAGTTGTTCAACTTATTCCAAGTATGATCTAGTCTGAGTTCCTATGATGATATCATCTTACATTGAATATAGAAAGGATATTATTCTCAAATTTATAGAAAAGCTCAATCAATTCTCAGAAAAATAAATTTAATACGGCGTCCACATTGAATTTATTCAATAAATTAGGTAATTGTAAGTTTGTTTATTATGATAAATTTTGAAAAATGAGTAAATTATTGAATTCAATAAAGTAGGTTACAACTTAACAAGAAGTGATTAATGTTTTTAATAATTGATTTTCCATTGTTCAGATTGATAGTTTAAATACTAACTTGTCTTGGATGTAATAAAATTTTCAATTTATTGAATAATGTTAGCCTTAATAGCAAGAGAATCACTTATATTATCAAGTAATACTATTTTCATGATAATTTTCTTCTTTCCGAAACAAGTGTTTAACTTATCAAATCAATTTAAACATTTAAAAAATGATTTATGACCAATCTAATTAAAATAAGAGTGATTAATGTTGGCTATATTAATAATAAACTGTCTCTATATTCCAAAAATATTGTAGAACATTCAATTATGCAATAAATATGCCACAAAAATGTTGTCAGCTCTATTATTTAAAAGGTGTTCATATCAATATCTTAATATCAACGAGTAGAGGTTAAGTATATTAATAATATTTCCTGTGAATTTGTCAACAAATTGTTTCATTCATCACAAGATCAGAGTATCTTTTTGATACTATGCATTAGCTACAGCAATTTGTAATTCTCTATATAGCCAAAGACTTATTTCGTCAATCCTAGAAATATTCCAATGAAAATTTTCCAGCATAATATATTATGAGTTATGTAGCGTGTATCCTGTTAGTTCCATAGTTTTTATTGAAATAAGAGAAGCAAAATGTAAGCACGTATTCTTTTGCTCGAAAAATTCTATTTCTGTATATTTTAGTTAGCAAAAAATGGCATACATGAATAATAATACCATCACAATAATTATTATAATGAAACAGTGGCAGGAGCAAGAAAATCGCCTAATGAGATGATCAGTGGGCAGATAACTGTCAACAAACTATAGTTAAGTAATAAATACAGATAAGATAGGGTGAATAGTTGCAGTTTATATGATAATTAATTCACTTAACCACCTGAGCAAGGCTGAGAAGACTCAGGAGGAAATCGAAATGAGTCAACAAGAAGTCACGATCAAAAACTACTCGAACAAAGAATTGATCATGGAGTTGCATCATCATCGGGAGACTAGGATACTTTGAGAACAATACTTGAAATGCTCAGTACAAGAACTAGCACATAAAACACATACGCATGTAATATGCAACAAACATTTTGGAAAAACACTTTTGATATTATGTGATGTATTAACACAATATTCAGTACAATTTGCTTTCCAAAAACACTCAAGACATACCCTACCACATAAATCAAAAATAAAACCGTACATAGTTGAATAATGTGAATGAAGGAAGACCAAATTCTATATAGGAGGCATAATTTGCAATAATACATGAATAAAGGTTTGAATACCTACGTTTTGGTATCCAAATATTGTAGTCACTACCGGTTTCAACTCTCCCATCATCAGGTGATTGTAAATATTATTGTATCATCGGCGATTCGTCGTAATATAAAGGTCAAAGAATAAAAAACACACAACACATATCACGAAACGAATACATGAAAGACAAGACGGGTAACACACTCACGTCGACTGACAAGTCCGGACTTATAATACCGGGTGTTACCCGGCTTGTCTTTCGTAGGCCCTATATTCGTTTCGTGATATGTGTTGGGTTTTTTATTCTTCTACGTTTTATATTACGATGAATCGGCGATGATACAATAACATCTACAACCACCCCATAGAAACCGGTAGTGACTATAATAATTGGATACCAAAACGCAGGTATTTAAACCTTTATTCATATTTACTGACATCCGGAGGCTAAATAATTCAAGATGAAATAATACATAAGCTCACTACAATATTAATCCTGAACCTGAATCTGTAAAAAATCTGCAATATAATTGGATGTAGATGTAGTCTCTATTACGTGCAGGCTTATGCAGATCAAGATTTTATTCTTAGGATTGGAATATTATTTATTTTATTAGTAATATAGGGATTAGCAAAATATACATTGAAAATCTACAAGGAAGAAATTGAAAATTGAATCACTTCTACATTTTCGGCTCTAAAATTCAAAATTATATTCACTTTCTTTGGTTTATTGAACAGTTTTAGTGCTTCGTTTTCAAAGTGAACATCTAGATTAATATTCAAGTTTTGGAAAGAATCAGGAATTGTACTTCAAAGTGAAATTTCTAGTTGAACTTAAACGTAACCTGAAATTTGGATTATTTAATTGAAAATTTGTAAAGAAAGCAGTAGTGGACTGTGCCTGTTGTATCTTTACTTGATTGTGTTTCGTAATAAATAGATAAATAAATAAATAAAACTCCCATACAATTCCTTCGGGGAAGTGATAGCCGCGAGCCGTAGCAGGTATCTGTTTAATCAGATAGAGATGAGCTGCGTTCTCGTAGGTCCTGTTTGTAACGGTGACCGATTAGATTGGCCAGCAAAAAAGACACTGCTCTCCGCTGTAAAATCACTTCCCGGTAGTTCGGAACCCACCTAAAGGTCCAACTCATCAATGACCATCATCCAACTCATTACCCACGTACAGGTCTCAAGCCTATGTGTGCTTCATCCTCGAAGAAAAAAAAAATTCATACTGGGAAATATTTCGTATGAGATAGATTTCTAGCGATGTTATTTCTGTACATAAAACGATTAAACTTATATTCACAGCTGTAACTAACAAACTAGAAATCTAATTTCATAACCAGTGCCGGAATAGTTTTAGGAAACTGGTCCGTTTTTTATCGAGCACTATTCATGTACAGTACTTCAATAGTCTGTGTTGGACTGACAAAATCACGAATAGCGTCTCGATAAAGATACCGTATTGGTAAAATCCCTAGCTCTCCACTTATGAAAGGAAAGAAATAATCAGAAACAATGCTTTTAAACCAATATTTCTAATCGTAGGCTAATGCAAAAATCGAATAAAAATACAAATAAAACTAGTCTACATCGACTTGTTTAATAATTATTAGAACATTCTTCTTATCATCTATATCTTTATTATTCAACAGTACCTGTTGTTTTTGGGTCTATAATTTTTTTTTGGTGCTCGGACTAAACGTTGTATGACAAGCTTTAATGAAAATATTTTCTTTGAAGAGAACTCAAAACATGATAAGTGCATGAATGACTCATTGCATACGGCAATGCCTATCAATAAAAATTCCTTCTTACTTCATTATTTTATAATGGTACGAGTTTTTTTTTTGTAGTAAATTTTTGTCACTTATTTATTTATTTATTGCTATAGAATGCTCTCGTAGGGTAATCTAGGTTCTTGCTACACGAAAGCAAGCCTCAAGTTCTACAAAAAGAAAGTGAAAGCATTTTTTGTATCCACCACCAGAATTATTTATTATTCTAATCAAAACTCAAAAACCAATCATGATAACTTACCGTTATTTTATTTACTGAAAAAAATCTGTTACCTTTCGATGAATGGTTTATTGGTTTCAAATTTTCAATAGCTACAGCTTTAGAAATGACTTCGATTCCGGTTGATTGATCACGAAAGTCAAGAAGTGATTACTTGAGAATCAAACTGGTTTCAATGGAATTTGAATGATATTGAAAGAATTGGGACAGGAATCTTTCGCTTATATTCTCTTATATAATCTTTCGCTTAATGGGGAAGGTATCGACCCTTCAGAACAATAGAATTTGCTATTATTTGTAGTCCTATGTAAGAATAATAATAATAATAATAATAATAATAATAATAATAATAATAATAATAATAATAATAATAATAATAATAATATAATAATAATAATAATAATAATAATAATAATAATAATAATAATAATAATAATATAATAATAATAATAATAATAATAATAATAATAATAATAATAATAATAATAATAATTGCAGAATGCTTGATGAGTAAACATTTCCCCATCAGCAAATTCCCCATCAGCAAAAGGTAGCTGAACTATTTAAAAGGTAGATAATATAAATATAAATCTTTTTCGGAGGATGAAGCCCACATAGGTCTGAGACCTGTGCGTGGGTAATGAATTAGATGATGGTGATTGATGAGTTGGACCTACGGTTTTAGGTGGGTTCCGAACTCCCGGGAAGTGATTTTACAGCAGAGAGCAGTCTTTTTTGCTAGCTAATCCAATCGGCCACCCTTACAAAGATGGCCAAGGAGTTTCGTAGCTTATCCCTGATTGAACAGATACCTTCTACGGCACTCTCCTATCACTTCCCAACAACACATTATATTATTATTCTACATTATATTATGGAGGAACACAATTCAGTAATGATTGAGGAATGAGGATAAAACCATCGTTTGTTATTAAATCTAGAGCCTTCATTAATTAATCAGTTACATTCAATATTCAATCAATTTTTTGTCCAACTAAACGAGCTTAGACTGAGAAAAATATAAAAAATTCAATTTATTTCATATAATTATGAAATAGCCCTTTTGTAAGGAGTCGTCAAAGACTGAAAAAATATTAGCCTATTGATAATTTCATTATTATTTTGGTACCCAGTCACCTTTATTTCAAGTTGATATTGATATGAACTATTGCTGATATTTCTGTAGCTCTAGCTCTAATCAGAAATATTATATGTATTCGCTATTTCAATCAATAGTCTAGTTTCTTGATAAATATTTTTTCTATCCTACATTTTTTGAACTCTTGAAAACCCATTACAAGATAACTAATGAGTGCTAAGTGGGAGAGAGGGCCGGTTGTGCCCTTACTTCGCTTTCCCAGGTTAAAATTTAGCAACCAATCAATGTAATTTCATAGAATAAGATTAGATATCAAGAGGTTATCGATTCGATATATATCGATATAAGAGGTTTTTCATCAACTCAAGGCGTCAAATCTGCAAGAAAGTAGAAACCAATCTGTCAAAACAAAACAATTCAAACTCGTATTCTTGTTGCTCTCAAAAATAGGGAAATTACAACTCTGGGCGTCAATATAGGTTATGCCAAAAAACAATATGTTTTCCTAGTGGAAATTATTAGTATCTTAAGACATGTAAACATTACCAACAAAAACTCGAATTCTCTTCGTTGAAATTTTGTTAAGAGAGCAGTTTTGAGCTAAACATCTGCAGTTTCCTTTCCATTTTTAATTTTGTATGTAGCCAGAATTAATTAAATGAATGAAAATAAATACGGTTATCTTATATCAAAACTGAAACTGTATTTCTATTTAATATATATGATTTTCACTTATACTGGAGGGATACATTTCAATTCTAAGGAGAAGCCTCATCTCTTTAGAAGTGAAATGCACCCCTCCATTATAAGTGAGTGAAAATCATATATTAAATAGAAATACAGTGTCAGTTCTTATATTAAATTGTTCATCAAGTATTTCGTCAAGGAAAACATCACAAAAAATAAATAAAAATTCTACAAAATATCACTAAATTTTGTGTAATAGAGAATTGAAAAACGTAAAATAATTGTCAGCCTAGATGAATAAAATGGTAGTCTAATAAAAAAATGAGTAGATGAATAATCAAATAATTTACAAAATAATAAATTGAGGAATATTTCGCTCTACAGCAATCGATTTGCACTTTACACTTTAATACACCTATGTTTTATAGTCACCAACCCAAATAAACTTTGAAAAATACCTAAACGCCTAATAAGGGGAAGGGAGTTCTTCTTCAAGCTTTAAGTTCAAAATTAGATGTAAGCTCAGAATGTTTTAAACACTACCTTCAATCAAACATCCAATTGCAATCACCAATAATTAACACTATTGAGCAATCAAATGATAGGCCGAATGGCCACTACTTCCTGTCCAGCCTTATTCAAGAGCATGAAATTGTCAACAATCCGTCAAAAATCGAAGGAAAAAGTCGGCCTACCGTGTTTCTCACTTGCACTCACTCATTCTCTCTCTCTCTCTCTTAAGATGACAGGTTAGTGAAAAAAGATTTAGGTTATGGTCGAGAATTGTTGTGTACGGGCAAGGGGAAGGGAGGAAAGACTGGGAAGATTGTAACTGTGGATGGGGAGTGGAGGAAGATTCTTAAAGGAGGATTAGGTTGATTCGAAGGAGGTTTTGAAGGAGGGAAGGGAGGAATTAACCTTGTAGGAGAATGAATGGAGTGGCTCTTCTGGATGGAACCAAGTTTTCCCGGGATGGAGTTGCGACTTTGATAGTGTGTGTATAAAAGTGGCGGGCATCCCTTGGTTCAAGCATCAGTTCATTCCGATCCGGTGGAAAAGAACGTGTTGTCTGTCGGTGGCTCCATTCTCCGCTGAAGAGCTCAAACGCCTTCCCTCGTCAATCGTCATGGCTGCTTGCAAAATTAGCGTAAGTTATCTATTTCAATTGATTTTATACAATCAGTGTGCACCTTTATATGATTGAAGGGGCTTAATTAATTTCATTTCTTATGCATATAAAATTATTATTCTCCTTAGTTTCAACGTTAAAACGATTCTTGGATTTCTTGTTCCATAACAACCTGCCTAATTAACTTTTTATAGTAAATTCAACAACTTGCAGTCAATTTTAATTGAAACTCAGTCATGGAAACTCATCTTTGAAGATGAGTTTCCATGACTTGAAAACGTCTGGCCAAAAAGTGAGTACAACATTTTTTATTCACAATTAAAATTGACTGTAAGTCGTTGATTTTACTATAAAAAGTTTATGTTAAAACTATGTATCATACATGCATGGTCATCGGAGTATTTTTAATGTAAAAAAGTTTCTCTATGGAGGAATGGAGGTGAAAGCAGTTTTTTGAAAATAACAAAATTCCAACTCTATGGTCCTTTTTGAGAAACATACTAAACACATCTCACTGTTTTTTCTTGGGTGAAGATACTTTATAAAATAATAATTATATATAATTTACTTTATAAAATACTTATAATTATAAAATAATGGAAATACTCAAAACCACAAAAGTTGTAGCCACACAAAAGGCTACAAAAGGCTATTATATGTGTAAAGGGAGAATCTTGTCAGTGGAATAACAGTGAGTAGTGAGGAATGTAATAGTCAACATCATCAGAGTACAGAAGAGTGGACAACTGAAATAAATAATGAATAACAAGAAGCGATAACATCCTTAAATACAAGAGTGATAAAAAAATAAATCAAAGCAACCATTATATTAACCAATATTAATATTGCCAATCCTGTTTGCAAAATTGGTTTGCAAAGTTATCTATTTCATTCTTGGATTTCCTGTTCCATAACGATCGCGTTGTTAATATTAAGTAATTATTATAAATTCAACGATTTGCACTCAATTTAAGATGTGTATCCTATTCACCTTTGGTCGAACGTTTTCGAGTCATGGAAAATCATCTTCAAGGCATTCTAGATCGGCGATTCGGCGAAGTTGGTTTTTCGGTTAGAAGAATTGTGGCTTTTTTATAATATGATCAAAAAGTTTGAGTGATTTAAAATTTAATTGTTCATTGAGGATGTTTTGTTTATTGTGTGTTGCTTGTTTGTAAATTTCAAATTGTTCCAAGTGTTGAATTCGTGTCCTTTTGAAATTTACAAACACACCACATGCAATAAACAAAACATCCTCAATGAACAAAAAATTTAATTTTAAATCACACAAATTTTTTGATCATGTTATACAAAAGCCACAATTCTTCTAACCAAAAAACCAACATCGCCGATCTAGGATGCCTTGGAGATGAGTTTCCATGACACGAAAACGTTCGGCCAAAATTGAGTAGGAATATTATTTATTCACAACTAAAATTTACTTATAAGTCGTTAAATTTACAATAATAAGTTAATTATCTTTTTCAATTGATTTCATAGAATCAGTCTGAACTTTTCCATGGCTAAATGGAATCAGTTGAATTGAAAGCTGAAAAGTAATTTTTTATGTATATACGATCATTGTTCTCTGTAGTTTTAACGTTAAAACAATGTATCATTCATTATGATTGAAGTATTTTTAATGCAAAACAAATTTTTTCTCATGAAGGATGGAGCTCAGCGGTTTTCTGAAAATAACAAAATTGAAACTCTAATGTTCCTTTTTGAGAAATATACTTAATAATAATATAATAATAATAATAATATTTTTATTTCGCCAAAATACAAAAATAAGAAAATTCACAATATAAAGTGTATAACACATTTTTGGCACAGCCAGCAAAGTAAATACTTTTAATATATTTCTTTAACATTTTCTTTTCTTAAAACATGTTTTTTTGGATCTTGCTTCAAAAAATCCATAATATTAACTTGAATGAAATGAATAAAAAAATATATTAACTTGTGGGAAAGATAGAGATGGCAAGCTATCCAAAACAAATAATTCCTTTTATTGCCCACTTTTATGTAATAAAATTGATGTAAATACTTTCACGGTAATAGATAGGTCCTACATGAAATCTGTGTTCCAATTCCAAACGTTCACATTACAATAATACATTTTCAAATCTTTTCTCACAGTGATAGATAAATTTTTTTCAATAGCTCAATAGTGCCAACCCAAGAGCCTTTGAAAGGCCACATCAAAGTTCGCAGTCTCAAAATTTTAGTACCAATTTTCCCACGACATACTCAACAATTTATTTCTTAAGTGACATTCCAATGCGTTATCCAAACTAGCCATACATGAAGTTGATGCATGACTTGGGTGATGATTAAATGCCTTAAGTCTCCTTTTTGGGTGGGGCTTGACAATGATGCAAGCTATATAATCAGTGTAAGCAGGTGGAATCTAAATTATTACAGTCACAGAAGCGTTCAAGTGATAATATCAGTTAGCTCTTCGGTCATCTAGGCTCATCAATGGCTACCAAATTTTCAGTGAGTAAAGTTCCATCAGTTAACTTACATAATTTAGAAGTATTTTCTATAATAGGAGAGACAAATCCTTACAATTATTCCTTAACTTGCTTTCAAAGACTTGCTCAAAAAGTTTGACATTTATTTATAATTATTTATTTATCATCTATGTACATCATCACATTGCAATAGAATAAAGAGGAAGCAACAGGCTTTACAGCCCAGAACTGCCCCTCTTCTAAATTTCAATATAGAAATGTCCAAATAAAGGTTATGTCTAGAAGTCACAATTTCACTATTAATTTTCACTAGAGAAAAAATACTATCAATTTTTTTGAAACATGAAAATTGGTATTGGATGATTTTGAAATTTCATTTATTTTGGAGAGTTTTAGGGGCCGCCCCTTTATGAAAGTATTTTAAGTTTCTCTTGACTTGAGTGCCTCTTGAAATTCCTATATAAGTTCGCTACATTTTAAGAGTTCCTCGACTTAAAATAAACTGAAAAGGGTTCATAAATACTGCCAGTTTCAAGAGCACTATGAAAATAAGTCACTAAAAAATCAGATCAAATATTATCTAATAATTTTTTCTCATACTGCTAGTACTGTACAAAAAGACCAAAACAAAAATAATAATAATTTCATCCGTTTTTCTAATCTTATGAATAATAATTGAAGTAGGATAAGTGAAATGAGAAACACTTCTTCAGCAAGTTAATTACTCAATAATGTTTCCCATACCGTTGTCAAAAAAACATTAAATTGGAGATGCATCCATTTTCAATGTTTTTAGTATAGGCAATATCAAAAAAATATTCTATTAATATTATTAAATAAATATAATAAGTATTTTATACTTCTATTATTAAGAAAATATAAAAAATATGCTCAATGTTTAACTCCTTTATTATCAACTTGCAATAATATTGCTCATTTGAAAAGAAAACTATAAAAATGGGAGTTTCATCACTTTTTCAATCTTATTCAATAAGGTTGAATAGATTGAGGCCTGGTGAAAGGCTGACGAAGCTTCTCTTTAGAACCGAAATGCATCCCTCCAGTATATACATGAGTGAAAATCATAATTTTTATAGAAGTACAGTGTCAGCTTTGATATTAGATTGTTCATCAAGTATGTTTTCACGGTAAACATCACAGATCTTATTCAATAGGTAACTTTTAGAATTGTATATTTAAATTGAGGTTAATTGACGATTAACCTAGAAAATGTCTAAATTATTAAAGGGACATACTTAAAGCATATATAAGTGCTTTTTATTGAAATCATAAATGGTGAGGACACAACGATAATCCTATTTTTGGCACTCATAATACAAAAAACCTTGGTTATAATTCATCACTTAATAAAAATCACTTATTTGAAAAATAATCTAATATCAAAACTGACACTATATTTCAATTAAATATATGATTTTCACTCACTTTTATTGGAGATACTGGAGGAATGCATTTCACTTCTAATAAGAAGCTTTGTCAGCCTCCTTCTTTTCAGAAGTGAAATGCATTCCTCCAGTATCTCCAATAAAAGTGAGTGTAAATCATATATTCAATTGAAATACAGTGTCAGTTTTGATATGACATTAGATTGTTCATCAAGTATTTTGTCATGGAAAACATCACAGATTGAAAAATAAGTATACTAGATATGTAGAGTATGATATGTATGTGTAGCTTTACAATAATTCCATTCCATTGTTTACCTATACTTTCAAATCGCAATGATGCACTTCAAGGTATAAATAACTTATAAGTAGGCGACCTCCTTTCCCATGAAATATTCCCACAATAGGCAGATTACTTGAGAACTTTATTTTGAAGGCCCTCCAACGTCACCTTTTTACAATCTTATCAGTTTTCCACCAATATTATGATTGAAGAGTCCCATTTATTATTACTACGCCTATAAGGTACACTAGTAGTGTAAACCTCATCTACAATAGTCCGTCCTACTTAAATTTTGATAAGTATTTTTCTGAATATTCCCAAAAAATTTCATGCCATCACTTATTCTATGCTTAGGCACACACGCAAGGCAACAACTGTACGGTAATTATTGTGTGTAAACACCAATAAAAGGATAGTCTAGACAACTTCTCATATCCTTGACATGAAAAAGTTTAAAGGATGCAGGATGCAGGAAAGTACCTGTAATTATTAGACATGCAATCTATCCTGTCTTAATTAAATTCCAATAAAATTTCATGAGAAAAACCTTGATTAAGCTTTCCTTTATATAGATTTTCCCCCTCTTTAGCTATCGATTGTATTATTTGTCTTTTCTCATGACTGCTCCACAGTTTATTGAATGCAATAGATAAGTAACTTTATGATTGGTAATCATGCATGGAGTTCATACTGCAAGAATACCCTATAGGTTACAGTAATTCATTATTGAAATGAATGAAAATCATACTGTAAGAATATTTTAATAATTTGAAAAAATCCAATATCAAAATTGACTTTGTATTCAATTAATTATATGTTAATCTATTAATTATATGATTTTCACTCACTTACACTGGAGGTACTAAAATGATGCATTTCACTTCTAAAGACAAGCCAGGACGCTGATGAAGCTTCTCTTCAGAAGTGCATCCCTTAAATATCACCAGTATAAGTGAGTGAAAATCAAATATTAAATAGAAATACAGTGTTAGCTTTGATATAAGATTGTTCATCAAGTATTTCGTCATGGAAAACATTACAGGTTTTAAAAAATTCAATGAGTTAGTAAGATATGCTAAAGTTAATTTTTCGATAATTTAAACGATAGGGTATCCAATGCAACTCATTGAATCAATATTTTTGAGATCAAATTGTAGTTTTCTCCCTTTTACCTCAATTGAAATTCTGCGCGGGTGGAATTTGATGTTTATGTTAAAATATTTATCATCTTCAAGCTCTATCAATTCGATCCAAGTTTTTATTTAGGCCTACTTTCTTAATCATATTCTCTTCCTTACATTCCCACTTTGTTTTCTGATCATGACTCTCCTAGTGATAAATAAAACATAAACGTTAGATATAACAGTAAAAACAAGAATGATTATTACTTCGAGGGTTACGACAACTTTTATTTACAGCACCATTTATTTAATTTTTTTCACAAGATAAAAGTGACTTCTTGGAGTTTTTGTTCCATAACGATCTGCGTTGTTAATATTAACTTTTTATTGTACATTTAACGAGCTGCAGTCAATTTTAATTCTGAATAACAATTTTTACTCACTTTTCTTCATGACTCAAAAACGTTTGACCAAAAGTGAGTACAAATATTATTTATTCACAATTAAAATTGACTAAAAGTCGTTAAATTTACAATAAAAAGTTAACAAAAGTGAAGTTTTACAATCACGTCAACATTAAAATAAACAGTTGAAATATAAATTTAACCAATTAGCTTAATATGATCAAAGCTTAAAAAACAGAATGTGATAAGTTACATACAAACTGATTACTGAAAGGCTACGTTAAAATTTCTAACATTGGAGGATTCTTTTCAACTGAGTAAATGGCTATCACTGTCCATGCCAAGGTCTAAGCTCCTAATGGTGTAGCACTAATTTTCAGATTTCACAGATTTTAGAATCGGATCAACCACGGAAATTAGGAAGACGGAAATAAACGTAGTAAAATTGCCGAATTAACTGCCCAAATATGACCAGCAAGCCAGCATCCCCAGCAAGTCAATTCGATACCAATTGAAGAATCGTTCTCATAGGCCTTCTGGCCTGAATTAATGAACGGAATAATGGATTTCAATGAATGAAATAGTAGCTGGAATGTAATGGTGCAATTTATTAGGCGTGAATTAAGGAGTTTTTGTCTCAAGGTCAAAATCGCCACGATCCAGGAAGACCTGATTGTCAAATGCCATAAAAATGGCCATAAACAAAGCTCATGCCAATCACATTATTGTTATTCGATCCGTAATATTGTTGTAATTGTTTTATTATAAATTATACCGTTCATCACTTTTGAAGACATTAATGATAATGTACTAGCAAGAGCAAGAGTAATTTGAATGAAAATCTACATGGATTTCTTCATATGGGCCACATTGAAAACTCATCTCAATAATAACTTATTATGCAGCATGTGTAACAACTGTCACAAACGGACCTTTGGCTTGAATGAAAATTAAATCAAGTAGGCCACTAGAGCCACGTGTTTGGATTTGTTCCATCAAGAATTTTTAATTTAATCTTTGGATTGAAACTTTTCGAACTTAACCACAATTTGTGAATTTTATCAAACTTTGTGTTTCAAGGATTCACAGTTTGTGTTTTTGGTCTGTGAATAGGCATTGTGCCTAGAATCCTTCCATTTTGAACATTTTTATAAAATTATTATTTTTCCACTTCTAGCCAATCTTCAAAAAAATCACCCTCAACAAGTAGGCTTACTGGGTAATAACCTGTAGGCCATCTGTTGCTTCAGTACATAACTTTATTGTACCTAGACAACCTCTGACACGCTGTCCGTGTTATTTTCCATTTTATTAAAGATTGTTTTTGATTATAACCTACTTCCTTCACATGGGAACATAATTCGGTTACAATTTCTACATAATTATGATGAGAAATATTTATAAAACTGAAAATAATTTTGTCAAGACAGCCATTCTCTAAAATAATTTCAATTTTGTATCTCTCCTTGCTTTGATTTTTAAGCTTCAATGAATTGTTTCACAGAAATAGACTGGAATTTGTTTATTTTATTGAGAATTTCAGTCTTTTTCAAAAAAGGTGAATGTGCACCCAATGTGGGTGGAAGCTGTTTGATTGAATATCTACAAAAATGTAATAAGGTACTGTATCGAACCGAAAACTTTCTTTTAAAAGGCATCGCTTCCGTTTTTTTGTAGCTGAACTACGAAGGGCATATTCCTCTCATATTATTCCACCAGTGATTCGGTAAATGAAGTAGTCTACTGCAGATCTGAATTATTGCCGTTAATCGATATGATAAATGTTTGATTTTTATGTCATATTAGGAAGTTAGTGCAAAATTACGTTTTAAAGATAACGATAATACTGTCTGCTTCAAAATCAAAATGCTATAGAGCAAGCAGGTGCATAGAGTTTAAAGGCTTGCATTATCATTATCTTCAACATAGTTTTGTGAAAACTCTCTAAAATCACTCAATTATTCGATTATGCTGTCATTATTTATAAACAAATTATTTTTCTGGATTTCTTTACATCAAATTATTTGATGTAACGTTTTTGGTTTTTTAAATATTTTATTTTATTTATTATTTTTCTACAGTTGGTCTTGGCTGTGGTCGCTCTTCTGGCTGCAGTGAGCTGGGCAGCGCCAGCTGACAAGCAGGCCGACGTGGAACAAGTTCCGGTGGAGTCCGAACCCAAAGATCTCAAGACTGCCAATTCCTACGGACTGGGCTACGGATACCCATACGCCGCCTATGGAGGACTCTACGGATATCCTTACTACGGATATGGACTTGGATATGGATACGGATATGGTGAGCCCTTCAATACATCTATCATAAACTTCAATCTATATTGCTCTTGAAAATAAAATTACGGTATCATAGATGCAATAGGCACTAAAACATAAACTACAAACAATAATATTCGATTTTTTAAATTTAATTTTTTATAGCAGATGAAATCTGCGTTGAATAACTCATTGTTTTCTAGATGTTTTTTGTGATTTATCCAGAAAGTTGTTTTTTTATAAATAATTATTAATTTATTCTTCATTACTTATTTTATATTTCCAAATATTTACAATATTTTCCATAATCTTTCTCATTACTCAGCAGTAGGTACAGTTCCTATTAAGTTACTATGTGTTCATCATCTTAATTTGAAGTATCATAAATCGTAGGATTAATTCAATATCTTTACATCCATTAATACTTCATAGAAAGGGAATTGTTCATACAAATATTAAATGTATAAAAATTTATAATAATTTCATATAAAAGGGGAAAACATCAATTAGCTGGGGAATAAGTTCAATATTTGAATGAAATTACCTAAAATCTGTGATATTATTGTTAGTACACATACAGTAATTAGTTTGTTATTGGAATGTATGTTCGAGTATGTGATATTCAAGATAAATTATATTCATTAAACTATGAATAATGATTATTATAGCAAGTGCATAATTTATTCTACAAAACATAAAAATAAGCTTTTTTGTCAGCACCGTTGCAATAATATTGCAGTTCATTGAGTGCACTTGCCTAATTTTTTGAACGCAACTCCAAAAATAATACCATTATCAGCAGTTTTATTTTACGTCTAGGCTAGAATGGGAGACTTGATAAAGGGAATACAAACATACAAACAAAAAAAAAAGAAAAAAACATTAATTAGCTGGGAAATAAGTTCAATATTTGGATGAAATTACCTAAAATCTGAGAAATTATTTACTGTAACTGGGAGCAGATAACGTAATGAAGAATTATGAGTTAGTAATCAGTTAATTGTATTTTTCTTTTTCAGCTCACTACCCAAGGTACTACTATGGAGGCTACTATGGCTATCCCTTCTATGGTTGAGCGCCAGTACAAAATTAAAAAAGAATTCGACAACTGATTCACTCACTACGTCATAAAACAACAACATCTACAACACTACCACACATCCACTGATGACAGTGAACAGTTCGATCGTCTGTTACCAAAAATCTCAACATCTAGTTCTATGAAATCTATTGTACAATAAAACGTTTTGTAATAAAGATCGCAATAAAGATTGTTATAAAAGAGTGTCATATATCATTTGAAAAACACTTCATTCAACCAGGAGCAGTGATGAATAACTTATGATTGGGAACATGGACTCTTATAATTCAGAAATTCAAATGCTAAAATTATCTCCTGGTTTAAAGTTCATTTCCATGATAGTTTGTTTGAAAATCTTGACTCATTCTGAAGGGTCCAAAAATATTTAAAAGAACAATTAAACTCATGACTGAAAAATAAAATAGCATATTATTGTTAATGTGTGTCATAAATTGTTTCTATAGTCCAATATAGACATTTCATATTTGAATATAGTTTCTATAGAAAACTGATTGGGAATATAGGGCTTCACAAGAAAGATAACCGAAAAAACGACAATTTCCAAATTTAAGCGCACATATCCGTATATTTCATAAAATCTTCTTCTTTGACTTCACCTTTTCACATTTCTATACGGGGTCGACAATTCGTATTTCAAAAAATAATCAAACTGAAATAAAAGTAAGACTTTAGTAGGAATGAATCTCACATTCATTCAATTATAGCCTATAACACCAGTGAAAGAGAATGTTACTAATCGTACACAAACAAATTGATGAGTGAAATTCATGGCAACAGATGGTTTTAGAACATGACAACACGCAGTGGCGTAACGTTTTCCAATTGGGCCCCCCCGCAACCGATTTTCCGGGCCCCTCTCCTCGAAATCATATAAATATCCCCCCTCTCCCTTGTCTCTCCTCCCATAAAAACTTGTATGATTGTTTTTGGGCAGTTATAATTATGTAAGAGCAAAACACCTTTTTATCTATTAAATTTGAAAATTCAATCATGTTTCAAGGGGGGCTAGTCTAATGATTTTGGCTGTAGCCTACGGGCTCCTGAAAGATGAAAATAGTTGAGTGTTGATTATGTTATAAATAATTATCTAATATTAAAACTGACACTTTATTTCACTTTTGTATATTGTTTTACTCACTTATATTGGAGATGCTTGAGGGATGCATTTCACTTCTGAAAAAAAGCTTCGTCAGCCTTTGTCACTTTTCAGAAGTGAAATGCATCCCTCAAGCATCTCCAAAATAAGTGAGTAAAACAATACAGTATATAAAAGTGAAATACAGTGTCAGTTTTAATATTAGATTGTATTTCGTCATGGAAAACATCACAGATAAATAATTAATCTTGAAACCTAGAAACCTTGAAATTGATGTCTTCCATAGGATCCACATTCACATCCTCCTTGTTAGCACCTTCGCTCTTTTTCACAGAATATGTGTTCTCTCAGAATTCGCCTCGTTTGCAGACACGGACACAGGTTAAAATTTGAAAAAGGGCATTTTATCTAAATTACCGCGAAATTACTAAGTCAGGAAAAGAGAAAAAATTCAAGAAATTTATTATTAAGAGGCAGAAGAGAGAAAACGTAAACTACTTATACAGTTCTTGATCCTATTATACGAAAAAATTCAACTGTGTTAGGAAAACTGAAACAATTGAACCAAAACTATTATTTATATACTTATTCTGTTCAATAATCACGTAATTTATCCGATATATCAAGGGCATAAATATTCCTTCTGAACATTGTTTAAAAATGTACTAGTCGATAAAAAATAGAAATAACTAAAACATGACAGTACAACATCGCAATACCATAAACGCAGCATGTTGAAAAATAGAATAGCAATGAAAAAAAAATGGCACTCCAAATAATAAACTCACGATCACGAACTCAATTAATATACATACGGTTTACTATAGGCCAATTTATCGGACACGTGTAGGGCTACATGCATCTAACTGGACGATTCAAAAGTGACTGAATTCATAATAATAGTGTACCGGTATGAAGAAAAATATTGACTTTATTTCTACACAACATCACACAGCATTTCCATTACATCACAATATATGCTAATATACATTGAGGAATTCGATGGGAAAATAATATTAATTTCCTCTAATATTTGCACTTTGGAGACATGATTTGGAGACACTTTGGAGACAGTCTAGATAAGTTTGTTTGAAGAGTGTTTTGTCCTCGGTATGTCTCCATTTCCATTTCCTGAAAGTCACAACATCCTGCTTCTGAATTCCTTCACTAAAGCTATTTGCCAATTGATAAAGTAAACAATAAACATTGACCTGACAATAATTAGCCAATTCCAGCGAACACATAATAACATAAGACCAATGGGTTCTTATGGGTTCGTTGGCCAATTCATTCTTCTTCCTTCAGTAATTCAGTTTTATTTCTTTTGAAAAAAATATAAAAATATCAGTCTGAGCACGGGCTATTTCTTGAAAAAATATATTTTCATTCCGGGCCCCCTTATAGCCCGGGCCCCCCCGCGCCGCGGGGTCTGCGGGGGTGTACGTTACGCCACTGACAACACGACTAACAATCGTCAACTCAGATTATTTCAAAAAGTGACCAAAAGCTTGAAATAATTTAATAACAATGCTGACACTGTTTTTCCATTTAATATATGATTTTCACTCTTTTGTACGGTACGTACTGTAAATACTGGAGGCATGCATTTCACTTCTAAAGAGAAGCTGATGGAGCTTTTCTTTAGAAGTGAAATGCATCCCTCTAGCATCTCCAGTATAGATGAGTGAAAATCATATATTAAATAGAAATACAGTGTCAGTTTTGATATTAGGTTGTATTTCGTAATGGAAAACACCACAGATTGAAATAATTAACTAACGAAAAACTGGATTTTGCAAAAGAGGTAATGTAAACGCAAGTAGTGGGACTACATTAAGAATGCCTTGATTTATTTTCAAATTTATCTTTGATAATAAATTGGAACAAAGTGATGTAGTAATCTTGCAAAACTCGCAGATCACTCACAGAAATTTCCTCTTGCAGCATACAAAACATAAATAGAAACAATAATCAAGTTCCAATCTTCATGATCAAAACAGTTTTCAGCAAGGAGGCGATTTTCCTGTTCTGTGAATTGAGTTTGGTTTTAAGGAATAAATAGACTGTGAAACAAGAAAACTAGATTCTGAGAAATAGTACAAGTTGGATATTCAAAAAATGTGATTCATACACTTTTTCAAGTGCAGCAAAAAGTATTTCTCAAGTGATAAGTGAAAAGATGAATGTAATGTTCTGTAAAAAATAAATAACAGTAAACTTAGTAAAAAATATATGAATCCATTGCAATTATTCTCCATACAGTACTCATCTCGTTATTATTTTCAAGTTTCACTCATGTAGCAGAATTTCTATTCAATTAGCCTATTTATTTCGTGATCATTTTTCACTTGGCGAACTCTCTTAAAAATTGTATGATGATTTGAAATATGAATTGTGTTTATTATGTCGTTTACGAGGAATAAATCATTTATTCATATTTATTGTGACAGAAATATTAAACAATGAAATCTGGGTAGAGGATTCAATAGTCAAAAATATGGGAAAAATGTCACTAATGAATCTTTGTGATTGTAGACACTGCTTGTAGATGGGATTTATAATAATATTTGGACATTAAACATTTTCATGAAGAATAATAGTGAATAATATCACAGTAAAATGGATAACGGTAATCATTACAGTATATAAATTTGAAACCAATATACTTTAGGTTACTAAGGAGCATGAATCCTGAATTTAAAAAATATAGGCCACGTATAATAACAGTGGTTAAACTTGAAAAATAGAACTAATAAAGCATGAAATTTAAATTTTGAAATTTATAAATTCCAATAAAAATAATGCATAATACTGAATTGAATTATTCATAGAAGTGAGGTAGGGCACCAGCAGCATTCATTGAGTAGGCCTACTACTTGGATTATGGCATTATTAAACTAAATTATCATTCAAATCCAACTTCCAAAATCAATATAATGAAAAAAATCAATATGATAAATAAAGGATTACCATTAATTTAAGGTGTATTCCAGTATTAGCAAGGGAAAGTGGGAATAGGGATTAGGCTACCAAAACTTTTTGAATTTTCAGTGCGGATGTAGAGATATTGTGTCTCTTTCACTATTGTGGGCAGGTATGAACCATTTTATTATATTGATATATCCTGTTTTAAGTCAAATAACACAACGTGGTGAGGATTGTGTAAACCTGAAGAACAAATCGCTAATGGAAGCACGAGAACTGTGACATTTATAAATGAAAAGTGCAATGCAAGAAGGAGTCATGAATCACATTATTCACATTAAATTAATGATTTTAGAAAACTAATTGTTAATCCATTTTAGTGACTCATATTAGAAATAAACTGCATTGAATAGGAGTATCTTCCTCTACTTAATAATAAAGTATTAATATGAATTGAAAGCTACAACCAAAAACCCTTCAGTCTAGTTTCATCAAAACTTTCTGTTCCAATTAACTGCAAGAACATTGTTATCAATCATTACAAAGATAGTGATTGAAATGGATTTCAGAAAAATTTACGTAATAACTGAACTATATTCATCAAGTTTACTGTCAAATATAGCTAGAAGTGAACTAATTGCACAGTATGTTCTCAGTACCTATATGAAAAATTGATAACTTACACCGCAGATACGTTTTAATTTTTTTTTGAGGATGAAGCCCACATAGGTCTAAGACCTGTGCGTGGGTAATGAATTGGATGATGGTGATTGATGAGTTGGACCTACAGTTTTAGGTGGGTTCCGAACCTCCTAATGCTTCATATTAATGCTAATTAATGCTTCATATTATTACTCTGAGCTTACACTAATTAAAAACAGTTTCTATTTGTGCTATTTTTTTTTTTTAATGAATACATTACATCTAATATCGGGATGATAATTAAATTGTAGCATTTGATTTCGAGTGGAAGAATTTCGAATATGCGACAAATCTTCTACGGTACATATCTTGTACTTGTTACTAAAGCATGATATGCAAGCATACTATGTTCTATTAGTATTATACCGTATTATACAGAATAGCTTCAGTGGAAAAATGACTATCACAGAATCAATAAATGTGAGGAATAATTTACGAGAAATATAGAAAATATTCATCTATTGAACCAAAATATTTTAAAAAATTTTCGAATGCGAACAAGAAAGTTTCACATACATGGAGAGTTTTTGAAACATGAAATTCAGATAATCAAATAGATTATTAAACAATAATCAAGGTACAGTCAAAATTTATAAAATTTCCAATGGATGGATATCATCCATTTTTTCATCATTCTTTATCTCTTTTTGCCTTCAAAATTTTTTTGAGATTGAATTTCAATGCTGAATTTTATCACATAGTATGTGATTTGACTTTAAGAGCTAGGTGCATTTCGTTGAAAAGTTGTTGAATTTCCTTGTTTCTATATCTGTCATCAACCCATGATAAAGTCACTATCCCCAGCATTATCAATATTTTACATACACAAAATTATGTGTACAAAATTGTATTTTTGTATATAATTTTGTACACTCAATTTTGTGTACAGAATTTTTAAGTGGTCTGTGTTTACATAATTTATTGTCTCTGAATCTTGAGTACAGGCTTGCTTTCAGACATAATATTCTGTCTTAAATTAGAAAATATGATTGAAAATCAGTTGAAATGGGATGATTTTGACTTAATGAGATTAATGAATCCATTTATTTATCCAATTTATTCAAGAATATAATTTATTTGTTTTCAAGTATTGTGTTAATTGCTTTTTGAAGCACTTTTCAATTACTTTAGACAGGGCACTGAGTTATATAGGGCGGTCGTTATTTACATCAAACAACTCACAAACAGACCAGCAGGTCCATGTGAGTGTTGTTTCAATAATATTATGATTTGTACTTATGTATTTTATGTATTTTGTATCTATGTATTTTTATTTGTAATGTTTTTGTATTATTATGCTGGAAACAAAGAAATAAATTCAAATTCATAATAATTTTATGTTAGTTATAAAATAATATGGTTAAGTAAAATTTACTGTCTATCAGTATTTAAAATATTATGATGAAAATTGTATATTTTATGAAGTTTTGTCAAAATAAAGTTTTATTTGATTTGAAATACTTATCAGCTTTACAACGTGGATTCATGCTACTGTCAAAATACATTTCATGTAACTTTTATTCCCAGATAAAAAAAGTTGCCTCAAATTAAAAAATATTATTTAAAATGAGTTGAAAGGGGATGGTTGTGTCTTAATGAGTATAATAGATCCATAATAATTTTATGCTGGTTTTAAAAAGTATCTAGATAGCCGAGTAAGTTAATAGATGGTTGTAAAATTTACTGTTCATGAATATTCAAAATATTATCATGATACAATTTGTATATTTTATGAATTTTTGCCAAAATAAAGAATTATTTGATTTGAAATAGTTATTGGAAGCATAGATCAGGGATGGTTCGTTGAAAGTTTACAATGTGCTACTGTCAAAATACTTTTTTTAGCGACATAGTTCTGGCTTGTGTTGATAGAGTGCAGCTGCTGACAGGCTACTGCTCTTTCTCAACTTGAATAGCAATAACCGGTCCCCGACCTACCTCAAAACCAACCTTCTAGCCTCTACTGTGAAGTTTCAAGTTCAATTATTTTTATAGGAGGGAGTTGAAGCACAAGTATAGTGAGCATTTAGTTAGTGAGCATTTTACCTTCTTGAAATTATCATGCTTGTTTCCCATGACTAAATGTTTCGCATATTTTCAACTGACATATGATTACAACTGATAGCCGACAGTATTTTAGGGATTAATATTATGCTGATTTCCTGCTGAAAACTTGGAATTTCTGTTGAATTGCATTACTGTATTGGGCCTTGGCCTAGATCTCAGACGCTAGATGAAAAATACGGAGCAGCTTTTAAAGTTTTTTTGCGAAAGCAACTCTTTTCAATCTTTGACAGAGATGCATTAAATTTAGAAATTGTCATTTTTTATGTTTGTAGTTTCTTGACTATTTGTCCAGATTCTGTGACCAGACATTCATAGATACCTCATAATAAATAATTATTTCCATGGTAGATTTCTTATATGACTACAAAATATGGTCTGGGTGATTTTGCATAACAATTCACTATTCACAAATTACAAACTTCAATCTACTAGTGAAAGATTCATACAATTTTGCAGTAGGCTAGCTACAACGAGTCAAGAAAACTAGTAGGTGATAAAAACTAAAATATATTGTTTTAGTATGGTATGCAACAGGCCCCTGTGATGTAATGATAACCTTAATTTGGTCAATTTTATTTGAAAAATTTAATGTTAATATCAATCACTATTTTATTATAACTTACCCAGAACATGGCAAAACGGTGATTGGAACTACCCGTAAAGGGTCTCCCTACCATAAAATGCTGTCCGCTAATAATAATAATAATAATAATAATAATAATAATAATAATAATAATAATAATAATAATAATAACAATAATAATAATAATAATAACAATAATAATAATAATAATAATAATAATAATAATAATAATAATAATAATAATAATAATAATAATAATAATAATGATAATAATAATAATAATAATAAAAATATTTGTAACATCAAAACTGGCTCTGCATTTCAATCTGAATTTAAAATGATTTTAACTCACTTATACTGGAAGTTCTGGAGGGATGCATTTCATTTCTAAAGAGAAGTTTCGTCAGCAATCATCACAGAATAATATTACAGTGGATAGATGATATTAATGACAAATAAGATTTGATATTGTCACAAACAAATTATTATGATTAAACAAGACACCACAATTTTAGCAGGTACTGCATTCTCAATCTCAAACCCATCTAACCCAATATTGGATTCACATCGATATAGGCGTTGACTGCCGAAACTATAGTATATCTAGTGTATATTTTGTTTTCATAATAGGGTAAATGTAGTTGTGAGAATATAAATTAATATTAATAGGTCATATTCATCCTCCATAAATATGCAGATGAGGTGATAATAATAATTATTGTGTATTTATGTATTAGTTGAGACGGCATGTTGCAATAGTTGTAGGATGTACGCACATGCACTACATATTGTGCATATGTTGCAGTTGATTGAATCAGAGACAAAACCTGAAATATTCCAGGGAAGGAATATTAGATGAATAATTATTTCGGAGAATACCATCTAAAAAGAAACTTCTCAGCCCTTACATCCTTTGTAAAGTTATATTTTCAATGTTAATAATAAATTGAACGTAGACTTACACTCCATTATTGCAACATCTCAATACATTCCAATTGCAACTTTCTATCAATTTTCTCTCTTCCCTCACCCTTATGAGGGTCATATCCACTCGAGCTATAACCATTCTGTTATTGAGTAAGAGAAACTGATGATACTCTTCTGCAATGGGGCCACTTAAAAATTTATTTAAAAACAATTAAATTTCAAGTGTAAAACTAGTTTGAAATTGAAATTGATTAAATTAGGGGGGAAGGTTTTTATGTGAAAATAAATGTAAATTTTTACAAGTTAGTTCGAAGTTACTGACAATTGAACAAACTGACAAATTTACTTAAACAGAATTTATTAATTTCGAATTTCTCAAAGTGCTATTAGTTTATACTGAAGACTTCCGCAATGGCGGATATTGACAACAGTATTGAATAGCTGATGGAAATCGATGAATGCTACTGTACAAAAATATCAGTCACCATCGGGAATCGAACCACGGACCTCCCAATTGCCACTAGTCTAGTGGTTAAGGCGCCCGACCGGCAATTGGGAGGTCCGTGGTTCGATTCCCGGTGGTTACTGATATTTTTGTACATTAGCATTCATCGATTTCCATCAGCTATTCAATACTGTTGTCAATATCCGCCATTGCGGAAGTCTTCAGTATAAACTAATAGCACTTGAAGAAATTCGAAATTAATAAATTCTGTTTAAGTAAATTTTTATATAGGAGGATGGTTTAGAGAATTACAGGGTATATTCTGTATTTAAAATTAATGAAAGTTATTGGAGGATAATTTTAGTTGATTTAATATTCATTGGGAGTAGAATAATGTGCCAGCATACGCGGTTACACATTATCCTAATTTTTTTTTTAATTGTTAGATTAATATAGAAAGTTAGTTCTATTTATTTAATTGGGGTAGAATAAATTAATTTTTTTTCATAAAAAAATCTCAAAATTTTGAGTTTAAACTAGGATTAGATACCCTATTATTTAAATTTGAATTTAAATATATTTTTAGGAATTTAGTTTCTTAAAAAATTTAATTGATTTGGCGGTTTATTAAACTTTTTAGAGGAACCTGTGAATTAAATTAATAAACCACGATTAATTTTACTTTAATTTTCTTGTATAATTCTATTATTGAAAATATTTGAAGATAAATTTTCTTTTTTTAATCTTCGAAATTAAATTAGGCCAAGGTGCAGTTATATTAAGGGTTTAATGGGTTACATTAATTTAGGTTCGTGGTAAATTTAGTTAAATAATTTTAAAATTGGATTTAATAGTAAATTTTTTTATTTGAATAATGCTCTGATTTATGTACATATCGCCCGTCATTCTCTTTAATTGAGACAAGTAGATGTAAAGGAAAATGTATCTAGTCGGTAAATTCATGGTGAAATAATTTTTCATTAGTTTAATCTGTTCAAATCAGTTTTATTTGAATTTTTCAATTTATAAATTTATTAAAATATTTTTATTAAATAATTCTTTGTATTTTTTTAATTAGACTAGAAAGGACAAAAAAAATGTTACTAAATTTTTAAAATTGTACCTTTTGTAACAGGGTTAATTAATTTATTTTAATTATTGAGTTATTTTCCCAAAGATTATTTTCAAGATTTGAATTTTTTTGGTTTCAATTGTTTCAAAAGTTTTAAAAAGGGGGGTTAAGATTCGAAATGAAAATCATTTAATTTGATATCTGGTTATTTTGAAAATAAATTTAATTTAGGTGATTTATTTATAAAAAATTATTGTTTAATTATATTTTTATTCATCTAGTTAATTTGGGTTAATCGAATTTAATATTTATAATTTTTTTACACAAGGAAATTGTGCGTTTCAAATTTTTTCATTAAAGTTTATTTAAAATTATTCCTGTAAATTTTAATTATTTAATTCTATACAAAATCAATCAAATAAATCATAATTTTTATTAATTATGATCAAATTAGTAAATTTAGCAATTTGTTTTATGAATTCAGCAAGGGGGATTTTTGACTGTTCAACAAAAACATTTTCATTGGGTGCATCATGAGCTGGCGAATACGGCGGTCAGACAAGAAGTCTTGGCTCTACTTCACAATAAACCATAAATCCAATTTTGAAGGTGACTTGTAGTATATCATACGATAATATTTATTGATTAATTTTCACTGAATGCTGCTCGAACATTTCTGGAGAAAATATTCAATCAATCCTCCTCCTGATCGTCACTATTGTAATGAAGATTATTGAGTAAACAATTATTTTTTTTTAATTGCATATCATGGAGTGTAAGTATAATAATTTTTTTTGGAGTAGCATATAAAAATAATTGACTGGTACTCCATCATTGTTGTAAGATTGCATAGCCTATATCATTTACAAAGAAAGGCTTGGCTGGAAAATCAATTTTAAAATCAACGAAGCAATCCTTAGATGAAATAAATAAATGTCCATCACTACCCATCAATTATTGTGTATAATCAACATGAATCCAAACTATTGATTTCCGAAATTGCACCCATTCAAACCAGGAAAACCAACAGAGTTTACACGGATGAATGGCCTCAGTCATAGTAATAGCCTTCAGTACAATAAATACTTCAAACAATGAATTATTTATTGCGGTTAAAAGAGCTGATAATAATTGATCCATGTGACGTAATGGTCAGTTTTGTTACGAAACAGAATTTAAAATAATTCTTTTGTAGTGTTGTTGGGTTGATCTAATGATTAATACAACCTGAACACACGATGAAAAGTTAATATTTTTGAAAGACACTCCAATTCGAACCGGAATAACGATATTCACGAGGTTTTGATGAATTTCTTCGAGGACCTTGCCTGTCGATTATCGAAGTTCGTGACTTTAATATTGTGAGTCAACAACTATAGTAAACCCTAGTGCTTATAGAGGAAAAAATATACTTCTAGCCAGAGGCGAGAGCTATTTCCAATAATAATGTCTGGTTTAGTAATTGGTCACGTCTTAAAATATTACTTTAAACAAGTACTACTTCATGAAAGCTTCTGTGAGATGATAACTGATATTGGATTGATTTCATGGAGAGCTACAACAGTTTCAATATCTTTATCGGACGCTATTCATGATCTAGTCAATCTATCAAAGTCGATGAATATATTGCGTTAATAAAATATTAATAATTGCGTAATAGAATATAAGCGTTTTGATAAATATATTGGAAAAATATTTTATGTTGAATTACTAAAATTATTTTTAATATTAATATCTTGTTCTGATACCTTGGGTCATCCGAAAAGACCTGATAAGTATTTATATAAAAAATTCTCAAACTCAAAAGATTCTTTATTCCTCATTTCGTTTACAATGACAAATTAAATAATGATCAAACTCTATCAGTTCAACATCAACTTTATAAAATAGAAATTCATATTATTTCTCTTCTAATGAAACAGTTACTCAACAGTTAGAATCAATTCATAATCAGCTGATTAACAGTTCAATAGTAAAATAAATATAGAGATATCAAACAACACTTTGACACTCAATTTGAATAATATAATTATGGAACTGAAAAACAATAATTGATACATAGAGATAGCTCCAAAAAAAGTAAAGTAAGTGATACAAATAGGAATGTGAACTGACAGGCCTTAGTAAATAATGTCTACTAAAATCTAGTAACACCAGATAGATTTCCTACTTTAATCTTTTCCCTCTTTTTATTATAAGATTTCCATTTCATTTTTCATTGTATTTCTTTTAGAATTGAAATGGAAGATTAAAAGCAAGAAGCACCTCATCTTCGCCCTCCAAGGATTGAAAAGGAAAACAAAGGCAGCAATTGAATTTAATAAGCATTTCCACGTGTAGACTGGTAATTCTCACTACGAACAACTATTATTCTGTCTTGGCTGTTTCAATTATTTTGCAACCTGAGAAAAATGGAAAATAACATATTTTTAACTGCAAATTAGTTGAGGAACTTACACGCGATGTAATTGAAGTTATTAAACGTTATTGCTACACAACACAAGCAATAACAAAAAATATAAAGTGATGTGTAGCTGGACATGCGATGTCTGCTGTGCTTGATGGAAATATCTAGTAACCTCGTTATTATGTTGCTAATCATAATGATGTTGTATTCAATATACTTAAAAAACGAATTTAAATACAAGAAGACTGCAAATTTTTCAATCATAATGCTGCTGTCTTCAATCCATTAAAAAAAAACAAATTTAAATACAACACTGAACATTTTTAAGTTCCGTGGGTAGGTACTTTTCATTATTATAAATTATTATCTGTGATGTTTTCCATGACAAAATACTTAATGAACAATCTAATATTAAAACGGACACTGTATTTCACTTCTATATAATGTTTTACTCACATATACTGGAGATGCTTGAGGGATCCACTTCTGAAAAGAAGGCTGACGAAGAAAGGCTCTGAAGAAATGCTGACGAAGCTTTTTTCAGAAGTGAAATGCATCCCTCAAGCATCTCCAATATAAATGTGAGTAAAACATTATATAAAAGTGAAATACAGTGTCAGTTTTAATATTTATTAATTTTCTGTTTAAGCTCACGTAATCCAGTAAGGCAAGAAAATAGTTCTCAGGAGTTATACTATAAGTAAAATAAAAAACAGAACAAGTGACATACCGTACTGAAATGTTTTCTAACCATGACATCATTCTTGTAACAAAAAGTGTGATGGTCCAATCTCTAATGGAAAATTGGTTAGCACTAACAGAAACATCAAACTCTCAACAACTAACTATATTCTAGAAGAAAAACTCCTTTCATTGTGTCTGAAGAGACCGGCTCAATCCTTGACCACTGACGGAGGAGACAAAATAATTGTAAAGTTTTTATTGACGGTTTTGTTCTTCAGCATCCTTCATGATACAAATATCTCACAATAAGCTTTTGTAGCCTCGAAGGTCGAGACTTCTTGTTTGCAGAAGCTGAACCCATTTTAGCAGTTCATTTGCCAGACAATGTTTTGTGTCAACAGAAAAGTCTCTCCTTAAAGTGAAAATACAATGAATGCATTGTCTTTCCAAAATTATGTCTGACTACTGGACAGATGTTGGAGTTTTTGAATGTAAATTCTCAGGAAGTTTTTTGTAGCAGTGGAGTGATTATATATCATGGAGATTTATTTATTCATTACAAGAAGCACTATCAAGTAAAGAAACAACAGGCACAGCCCACTTCTGCTTTCTTTACAAATTGTCAACTAATAAATACAAATTTTAGGCTATATCCAAATTGAACTAGAAATAAGAAGGCCTAAAATTATTTATTTTTTTCGAAACAAGAATATTAATTTAAAAGTTCACTTTAAAACGAAACACTAAAACAGTTCAATAGTCCAAATAAAGTGGATACGATTTTTAATTTTGTTCCAGATTTCAGAGCCGAAAATGAGCAAGTCAAGTATGAAGCTTATATGTGTATGAAGCTATACTTTATATGTAAAAACGAATGACATTAACCAAAATCTTGATGTACATAATTATAATACAAGAAGCCGAGGAGATTATCACTTGGTGAGTCACATTAGTAGCTTATTCAAACAAAAGCCTAGTTATATTGGTAGGAAATTCTACAACAAGCTACCGCAGTTTTTGAAGAGTCTTGAAAATATAGAAATATTTAAAAAACAATTGAAGAAATATTTAGTTGATAAAGCTTTTAATAGTGTACAAGAGTTCCTTTCACATCAAAATTAAGCCTCACCTCAACTAATTGAAGTAATTATGGTATCTAGTGTATAATATTGTTGATCTGACTTGTCTTATACTCCTTAACAGAGTCTCCAAGACGTAATCTACAAAAAAAGTCATTTCAATCACATACTAATCAAATGATTAATATGAATGTATTATGAATAAGAAAGTAAAGGAAGGGTAGGGAGAAAATTAAAGATGTAAACCAATTTTTACATTTTCATTTGGATTTTTCCCAAGTAGCAAAGGGCTAGAAATGTATACTGACCTAAAACGTAAACCTTCTTACATATTCTGCATAGAAAGAAGTCCAAATATTCCTTGAAAGTACCGTAGTTGTAAATAATGTATATCAAGAACCTTGCAAGAGGGTCAAGCCTTCCTTATCCTAAAGAGAATTGTCTACTTTTTGGGTAAGGAAGGAGATTTGACACACTTGAATACTCACTCAAATAACAAAGTTCACATATTATCATTTAATGTAAAAGTTCAAGATTTTTGCAATGTAGAAATTATTTTGTTTGTGGAGTAAGACATCTGTGTTTAAACGCTCTGATTATATTTCTTAATTGCAAGAACCAGCCCAAGCAAATGAATTCATCAAAACCTGGAGATGACTCTTTTTCGGGAAAAGACTCATTACCGGTACTAACAATAATGTTTAGCCTACATCTTATGTGAATGTGTGTGAAAATATCCTATTCTACAGCATAAGCAGGTCTACATCCACTGTAAAAATATGTGTGATAATATCCTATTCTATAAGCAGGTCTACATCCACTGAAAAAATTGCAAGTGGAAGTGATATCAGATTCACCTTGAACTTAAAAGCAGTTCCTGAAGTGCAACATAGAATGTTGAAGATTTAGGCTTCATTGATTGCGAAAAAACATGGCTCTATTCATCTGACATTAATTATGATGTGCAACTCATCTGGTTTACTCCATGACATTAAATAAAATCGACTGAGTACCGTAGTCACTAAGTCACAGTGTGAGTAGAATATTGCTGATATTTTATAAGTAGAATATTAGATAAACGTTGTGACATCAAATAATTATATTATAGTTGGATATAAAAAGTTGGTAGAAAAGGCAACAAAATAATTTGCATTCAGATTTTATTCAAAATATGGCAACTTTATTAGACCACATTACGAGATAATTTATAAACTGTCTCAAAAAATGAAGAAACTAGGACTATTATGAGCTACCTGTACCAGGCAAAGTAATAAATTCTAATGGAATTTGAAAAAAAATGTTTGTTTTTTTTCAACATTATATAGCCAAACGCAAATGCAGGCATTTGTAATACGTGACGAGTTTTTGTGTAACATAGAAATGCAAATTTAAAAATTGTACCAATAAAATTAAGAGTGAGATTTAATTTTTACAGTTGTTTAAACCTACTTCTCTCCTTTATTTGATCAGTCTAATTTATTTCATAGTTTCACAAAAAGTCACCCTGTGTCATGTCACCAAGCCTGCGTTCTATTTACGCCGGTTCCCAATAATGTACCTAGAAGCTCCCCAGCGGAGTAGAAAAAATCACTGATCACATATTATTTGAATTGAGCTAGCACAAAACTAACAACTTTAATTATTTTAGAGATTTATTTTTATTGAAACCTTCTTATAAAACACCCCTAGTAATTTCAGTGTCCTAGTTGTAGGCTAACTACCGACAACTCTTGGGTTCATGACAAGAGAAAATGAATAATATAGGGGTGAATTCTCAAGATTTGGTCAAGTTTTGAGATACTCCCCCATATTTGAACAAATATATATATATAGCCTATTATTCCACTAGGTGTCTCCTTTTCACAAGTTTTAAAAACGAAAATTTAACCCACCTTCTCCTTGAGAAACAATATAAATCTTTACTGCAAAATATTAATTTTCAATTTGGTTATTCATTTATTTAAATCTTATCGTTATTTTTTCCTTTATTTTTTTGGCATGTTAGAATGAATTTATAATAAACTTGTGCTCTTGTAGCAACATATACTACCTGCCTATCATAGACGTGCTATCACAATTACTCTAATAATTATGCTGTTAATCAACCATCATTGAAAGGTAATAAATAATACGTCATAAATAATAATAAATAATACTAGTAATTCTTCTCCACTTCGTTCTGTCATTTTGATCCAATCATTTAATTCAACACATTCAATAATAGTCGAGTAATATTATCGGCCTAACTGATCGGTACATGTCATTTTCTTCTAATAGGATAATTAACGAACCAGGCTCAAGGACCTCTTGATCCAGCTCAAAGGAAGAGTGGAAGGATGAAATTGGAGATGAAGAGTGATTGGCTCGTTGAAGGCTCCGCTAATCATTTTCTGTTTTCATTTCCATCTGATAAAGATAAAACAGTAAAACGTTGCTGTGAAATGAAATTAAATTCAGTGATAATTAAAGGTGTTTTCTAATCAGCTATCGTGCTTTTATTTTGCGTTGTTTCGTTGCCAAGCTAAGTGCTTAATATGAGTGAGTTATCATGACTTTGTGAAGGAGTGGGGATGATCTAGAGACGTAGCTCTTTATCGTTGATTTAGCTTATACAAAGATGAAAAAGGAGGAAAAAGGAAAAACCTAATAAGCAGAAGAGGAAACGAACAAGAAAAAGAAAAAAAGGAAAAGAAAAGAAAAAGAAAAAGTAAAAGAAAAAGAAAAGAAAAAAAAAGAAAATGAAGAAAAGAGAAAAAGAATAAGAAACAATAAGAAGAAGAGAAAGATGAAGAATAAGAAGAAGAAAAAATACAAAAATAGGAGAGGTCAAATTAAAATAAGAATTCGCACTAAAATAAATTAGTCCTATGACGCTCCAATTGACATCATTCATGAAAATTAATTTTCTATAGAGATTTAGTGGAACTTCCTCTATTTTTTCAGCTGATCATTCTTCATATTCATGATTCTGTGTTCCAGAAAAAAAACATAACCTTCTATTTTCAGGCTGTATGCTTCCTTTAAAAACGCATCTTTAATGATGCATCAATTATTAATTTGCGAATATCTTTTTAACGCCAATGTTCATCATATTTGACAATTAAATAGTTGTAACATCTTTCAAATACAGTAACTCCATCTTCAATTACGTTATTTTGTTAATTTCAAATACAGCGCTATAACTCTCCAGTTCTCTACTAAAACAACTCCCGATGAATCTTAAAAATTAATTGATGTTTTCGATCATAGTCTAGTTAAATAACTAAATAAAATAATAAATAAATAATAAATAAAAAATAATAAAATAAATAATTAAATAACTTACTGAATCAATGTGAACCCCTCCCTAGTACAGTAGAAACAATTAGTCTGGGCGCGCGGCCGTTTGGTAGTCAGCCATGGCGAGGGGAGTGTTTATCGCTCATTTCTAAAAACATGTGGCCCGTGCGACACTGCAGATGTCTTCAAGGTCAACTAGTCAACTTTTAACAGGACGGCTAGTAGTGAAACCAGAGCCACGCACCCAGACTAATTGTTCCTACTGTACGTGGGCAATCATAGTTGGAAGGGGTTTCCATCTCCACATATATTATTATATTAATTTATATTTTAAAATAGTTTATAGGTTTCACTATTGCATAATTATTTTGGATTTAATTTATTGTATTTCAATATTTCTCATTTTCTGCATGAATTATATAACTTATGTGTTTTGTTTTAAAAATAAATGAATGTATTCATTCGTACTAAATGTTTTATCAACTTCTGTATAGTCTGAGACCGTGTTCTGTAAACAAATCTTAGTAATGTTTTTTTATTGAGACAAGGGTCTGAGACCCGAATTTTGTAAAAACGTTCTAGCTATAGAATTCTAGTAACCACTAGTTCAAACCATTCGAATGAGCAAGCTCCCTGCTTCCTCTGTTGTAATATCATGCTCTATCAACCTATCAATCAGCAGATTTCCAGAGCTAAGTCTCATCGCAATAATTTAATATGTTGCACCGTTATTTCACATTCTTGTTTTTATTTCTTCTTACAATTATTGCAATACTCGCCCAATCAATCTGTCAGGACATCCGTCGCATTTACGTGTCATACATCATGAGGATGATGGGTAATTTATGAGTGCTGGTCAGTGGAAAGCGGGAAAATTAAAGGCTCCAGTGAGTTTCAAAAATAATGTCGTTACATAACGGTATTTTATGGCCGGTTTCACAAACGCCAATCAAAATTTTATCCCCGATCACTCGTCAAACTGATCTTAGATCAGGAGAATTCCGTTGCACAAGTGACAATGAAGAGGTATCCGGTTGATTTTTGACTGGAGATTTGACCAACCAATCTTCGAGAATCAAGTCACTGATCATCGATCAAAAACTGCTCTCTAGTGTCGCTTAAATCAACCAAACAACTTTCAAAACAGGCGTGAATGCAAGTTTACATCATTTGAAATAGACAAATGTAATTGTGACTTAAAAAATAATGTCAATTTGAAACTAAAAAATGTTATGCTGACGCACTTGTGCGTTAATATTGAAGTGAAATAACTAGATTAAGATGTTATATTATATAACTTGAAACTATATTCCTGGATTTCTTGTTCCATGACGAACTGCGTTCTTAATATTAACAGTTTAGGCGAATTCAACGACTTGCAGTCAATTTTAATTAATAATACGAAATATTTTACTCACTCTCTAGGCCGAACGTTTTCGAGTTACGGAAACTCGTCTTCAAGGCCTTCAACATTTTCGAGTTATGGAAACTCATCTTCTAGGCCTTGAAGATGAGTTTCCATGGCTCGAAAACGTTCGGACTAGAGAGTGAATAAAATATTACTTATTTTTCTTGGAAGATGAAGCCCCCATAGGTCGAAGACCTGTGCGTGGGTAATGAGTTGGATGATTGTGATTGATGAGCTAGACCTACCGTTTTAGGTGGGCTCCGAACCACCGGGAAGTGATTTTACAGCAGAGAACAGTGTCTTTTTTGCTGGCCAATCAGATCGGTCACCCTTATAAAAAGTCCCTAGGAGAACGCAGTTATCTCTATCTGATTGAACAGATACCTGCTACGGCTATCACTTCCCACAATAAAGGAGAAGAAAAAGAAGATACGGCTCACGGCTATCACTTCCCAATTATTCTTGATTAGAATAAATTGACGGCAAGTATTTAAATTCGCCTAAAACGTTAATAGTTAAAACTATAATCAGTGTGATAGAACTTACAACTGTAATTTTATTGTAATACGAAAGACAACTTTTTATATGAAATTAAAATGTTGCCAAATTGAACATCCATGGTAAATCTCTGGTCAAATGAACCGACCATTAGAATTAGAATAATGTTATAATGTATCTTTTATAATATAATATTGTTTAGTCAAATCTTTCAGGGTCAAGTGGTAGAGAGAACCAAGAGTCTCAACTCCTCCGTGAATAAAGACAATTAATCAATCAATAATTATCACATAATACTCATCGTTCTTCATATTATATAGGCTGATGCTAAAATATTTTATTGTAAACTTTTTGAGGATACAACTCACATGCGGGCTCTAGAAGTATTCAACTGATTAGAAACTTTCTGGCTTGAAAGATTATTCCTCAATCTTTCTTGTTCCACTCCACCCAAGCGTATCATAATATTGAAAATTTCAACTTATTGAATTTCCAAGGATGAATCTTAGATCTGTTGACCTTATTTATGGATTCATAACAATTAAGTTGATTTAACAATCAAAGGACACGAACTCAACACCTTGGAACAATTTGAAATATACAAACACACCATACACAATAAATAAAACATTCTCAATGAAAAACCAAATTTTAAATCACACAAACTTTTTGATCACATTTTACAAAAACCACAACACTTCTAACCAAAAAACTGACATGATGATCTAGGAACCCACGCCTCTGAAGATGGATCTCAAAGATTTGAAAGCGCTTGGCCTACAGATTTAGTGAGTTATACTTATTCTTAATGAATATTTGACTGCAAGTCGTTAAATTTCACATGAAAAGTTAATATGTAATGAAGTTGAACGTCAAACAATGGTGACATTACTTTGTATCAAAGCGATACAGAAATAGAGATGAAAAGAGAAAAATAGAGTTGAATTTGATACAGATATAAATTAGAGATGGAAATAATGCACAGTAGGCTATCACTATCTTATATTAAACTGATACTTTGAATATACTGAGCTTTCAGAGCTATCAGTGCTTGTCAGTGGGACCTCAATAATGTTTAAATTAAGAAAATATGAGTTTAAAAAATGGATTTCGTATTTATAACTCAAATATTGGCTAAAACCTTTAAAATTATTTTTTAATAAAAACTTAAAAAAAAACACTATTAAGTTGACATTTTGACTCACGTTATGGCGTGACGGCAGTTTTACTCTGTTGTTAAGAGGATCGTCTGACGATGACGAAACAACAGAGTGGAACGGCCGTCACGCCATAACGTGAGACACAATTTCCACTTAAAAGTGTTTTTCATGTTTTTATTATATTATACTCATAGAAACAAGATGGATCTTTAATATCATAATCATTTTTTCCTACAACTGCTCGTTAAGTAGTTCTTTACGTACTGAAAACTGATTGTAAAACACCTCTTTAGTGCTCAGCGAGCAGTAAAGTCAGCTGGCGAGCGTAAAAAGTTCTTTACCGCTCGCCAGCTGTGTTTGATGTCTTCTCATTGGTGGATCACAGAATCCATGAAATTTTCAAAACCTCATTCTCATAAAAATGGCGCACACTAACCAAATCCGCACACGGTCTGTGATGTTACAAACTACAAGCTCTTATTGTGTTGGAATCCAGAACTGCAGTTGTAGGTAAAATATTGTATTTAATTCGCGCGTGAAGCTTCTTTATCGCTCTCGCAAAGCTACTGGGCTCCACTATGCGTCGCGCAGTAACTGTTTTGGCTCGAGCGATAAAGTCGCCCAACTCCGCCTAATAAAGCATATTTTCATTTCAATTTCATTTTCATTTCATTTCATAAAGTCGCGCTTCATGCACTTAATACATAAATAACTATTTCTATACTTTCATTTATGTTCAAATTGATTGATCCGTGATGATTTATAATATTTTATGACTATAGAGAAATTTTACATAAGAAATCAATCTCATTCCAATATCACATTTCATTTTTTTTTAGATCTAGTGCTTAAAAGTTGATTTTGCGTAAACGTCTCTCATGATATATATGTCTCGTACGTACTATGCTGCGTATTCTATGAATATTCTACATGTTGACAAAGTATCAGAATACTAATCATATCAGTTTTTTATTTTTTATTCCCATTTCTCTATTAATTCAAGTTAGAATACTATCAGAGTTTTTACTCATTCACATTTTAATAACTATTTTGTATCTACTGACCTCAGTTCAACACGATTTCAAGTTCAAGGCTCGAGTTCTCCAGTCACGAAAAATGATTCAACTAGTAGAAACATAATTTTAATTTCGCAAGGAATTTTTTTTATCTATTCACACAGTGAACCAGCGAAAAAGCCAATGAAATATCGAACTTGACGTATTTAATTGAAAGATTCCCGACAAAGAATAAATCCAACCACCGTGAAGCGGATTATTCAAGCGAAGCCCATAATAATCTCATAATAATTTATGGCAGTGAAAAAAATTATATCTGCACAATTGAATAAGACACCGGTTCTCTTCAGACACTTTTATTTCTAATCTTACTCACCAATAAAAACTATAATTGCCCATTTAACACTTCAACTGCAATTATCTGATGATTTAAACGATTCACTTGTTGCAACCACGATTTTAGTGTTATAAAATGTTTTATCATACCTGTTATCGAAAAAAAAACAGTTTTAATACTTTGTAACTATTTACTGGGTCGTCAGTTGGAAGTTCTTTGTCAAGTTCAGTTCGGTAACCTATAGTCAAATGTTTAATACCAATACTTGCAATAAAAACAAAAAAAAAAAAAACAATAAAACAGAACCTTTTTTCATCCTTTACAGTTCAAAATCCTATTGATCAATGTGTTGTCGCCATGATGAACAAAACATTTTTGAGCTTGACAATAATTATTTACAATGAATTCATGAACACAAATGATTACGCAACGGTTCCCACCCCCCAAGCCTCATGACGCACCCCCCCCCCCTAAATGTACCACCAGCTCCCAAATAAATTAGGCACCCCAAAAAAAATTCGAAAAAATAAGCCTACCTTATTCTTTCTAAAACTAAAAGAAGATTTATATAGGTATTGAAAAAATTCAAACCCAGTCAATAATATACAAAATGTATGTATATTTCTTGAGATTCTTTACATATGTAACATTTTTTTGTGAAGGTAAAAAAGAAATGTCAATGAAATGAATATATGAACTTCTGACCAATAAACTTAATTGCAAAATAGCTAAATAAGAATGTGAACCGAAATGGTTTTTAAACAATCAAATATTCCTCCCCCAACCTTTTTTTGAAACCCCCCCCCCCCCCAAGAATTTCAATGACGCAGTTTTCGTCATAGCTCCCCACTGTGGGCACCCCTTGATTACGCTAAACTCACCATCCACTTTCATAAACTTGTAAATTGAAGAATTCAATACTTATAATTGGAGTGAACTTTGAGTAGTATAACTGAGATTGAAAAATCCAGATACATACTGTAGTTTTCATATAACTTGGCAGCAGTATGTTGGGTTGAGATGCAGCATGTCCCATCTGCTACACGCTGCCAAGTTTTATGAATACTACAGTACCCCTTTGAGAGAAGGGTAGTGGCTGCTAAATTATCTATCTAAGTCGAAACATGGCTGAAACAAATAACTAATGAGACTCTATTAATATTGCTACAACAATACAAAGATGATAAAGAATTGGACAGGAGAATGTCAAGAAATATGGAGAAAAGGAAAAAGTGAAAAAAGAGTTGAGAGAGCAAGTGGAGTAAGAAGGAATGATAAAAGAATAGAAGGAGAGGAAGAATGTGTGATTATTGAGACACTACTACTAACTACTCCACGAAGTTCGACACACTTCAATGTCCTCTTGACTTGCTTATTAGTAAACTTCTTACAACAGCACAGCACACACAGCAAGAAAGTTGCAGATGTAGTAATAAACGCAACAACACAGGAAATAATTAGTGAATTTATTTATTATGAAAAGTACAATAGCATCATCCAGTACGGCACCAATTATTTTCTATTTTCCACCTGAGCTGCAAATCATGATTGCATTATACAGAAAAAAGAAGGAGAAGGAGAAAAAAATAATACGAAGAAGAAAAAAAAGGAAAAAAGATGATTAAGAAGAAGAGAAAGAAGAAAAAGAAAAAGAATAGAAGAAGAAGAAGAAGAAGAAGAAAAAAGAATAACAAGAAGAAGAAGAAGAAGAAGAAGAAGAAGAAGAAGAAGAAGAAGAAGAAGAAGAAGAAGAAGAAGAAGAAGAAGAAGAAGAAGAATAAGAATAACAAGAAGAAGAAGAAGAAGAAGAAGAAAAAAGAATAACAAGAAAAACAAGAAGAAGAAGAAGAAGAAAAATATGAAGAAGAAAAAGAAGAAGAGGAAACGGAGAGAAGAAGAAGAAGAAAAAGAAGAAACAGAAAAAAAGAAGAGGAGAAAAGAAGAAATGAGAAGAATGAGAGAGAAGGAGAAGAGAGAAGAAGAAAAAGAGGAAAAAGAAGAAGCGGAAAAAAGAGGAAAAAGAAGAGGAAAAGGAGAGAAGAAGAGGAAGGAGAAGAAGAAACAGAAAAAAGAAGAAGTGAGAAGAATGAGAGAGAAGGAGAAGAGAGAAGAAAAAGAAAAAGAAGTAGCAGAAAGAAGAGGAAAAAGAAGAGGAAAAGAAGAGAAGAAGAAAAAGACAAGGAAGAAGAATGAGAAGAGAGAAGAAGAAAAGGAAGAAGAAGCGGAAAAAAGAGAGAAGGGAAGAAAAGGAGAAGTGAGGAAAAGGAGAGAGAAGGAGAAGAGAGAAGAAGAAGAAGAAGAAGAAGAGGAAAAAGAAAAAGCGAAAAGAAGAAGAAAAAAGAGGAAAAAGAATAATATGAAGAAGCGGAAAAAAGAGATAAGAAGAAGTGAGGAGAAGGAGAGAGAAGGAGAAGAGAGTAGAATAAGAAAAAAGAAGAAGAAGAAACAAGTGGAAAAAGAAGAATAAGAAGAAGCGGAAAAAAGAAGAGGAAAAGGAGAGAAGAAGAAAAAGAAAAGGAGGAAGAAGAAGAAAAAGAAGAAGAAACAGAAAAAAAAGAGAAGAGAGAAGAAGAGAAAAGAAGAAGTGAGAAGATGGAGAAGAGAGAAGAAGGAAAAGAGGGAAAAGAAGAAGCGGAAAAAAGAAGAATAAAAAAAGAGGAAAAAGAAGAATAAGAAGAAGCGGAAAAAAGAGAGAATAGGAGAAAAGAAGAAGTGAGAAGAAGGAGAGAGAAGGAGAAGAAAAAAGAAAAGTAAAAAAGAGGAAAAAGAAGAAGAAGAAGAAAAAGAAGAGAAGAGTAATGAAAAAATAACAGGATGACTTTCTATAGTTCAGTAGATGGACCAATCTTAAAATAGCCCACAGATATAAGGGCTACCTTTTTATCAATTGAATGTGTGAATTGATTACCAACTGATTGTATGAAATAGTTTGCTGTAAATGACTGTTTAATTGTAACAGTAGAAAAAATAGAATTAGAATGTGAGAATTATTTCGATTTTTAAAAATACAGTATGACAACAGAAAGTAAACTTCTTTCTTTTTGTAGATTACGTCTTGAAGACTCCAGTCTAAGGAGTAAGTCTAAGTCAAGTCAAAGTCTCCAGTCTAAGTCATACGACTCATACGGAATATAAGACAAGTCAGATCAACAGTTATACTCTTATACACTAGTTACCATAATTACTATATCAATTTGTTGGGGTGCGGCTTAATTTTGATGTGAAAGGAACTCTTGTACACTATAAAAAGCTTTATCAACTAAATATTTTCTCAATTGTTTTTTAAATATTTCTATATTTTCAAGACTCTTAAAAAAACAGCGGTAGCTTGTTGTTGAGTTTCCTACCACCAATATAACTAGGTTTTTGTTTGAATAAGCTACTATTGTGACTCACCAAGTGATAATCTCCTCGGCTTCTTGTATTATAATCGTGTACGTCAAGATTTTGGTTAACATCATTCGTTTTTAAATATAAAGTAGCTTCGTACACATATAAGCAGGGTACAGTTAGGAGACCAAGTCTCTTGAACAATGGCCTACATGAATCTAGTCTATTTACTCTTTCTTTTCACCTAACCGCTTTCTTTTGGATCTTAAACACCCTATCAAGGTTTTGTTTTGATGAATTACCCCATACTAAGATAGCATACCTAAAATGTGACAGTAAGAGCACATGGTAAGCTGTAAAAAGTAACTTTTTGTCATTCAATCTAGCGAGTTGTCGCAGGACGAATAACCCAGATGAAATTTTACAACATATTTTCTCAATGTATGCATATTTTCTCAATATGCCAATAATACCTAAAGCCTACTGGTCAATAATGATTAATTCTCAGAGTAATAATTAGAGGGATAAACTCGTGCAGGTCTATTACTCTCCCATAGAAAGATGATATATTAAGAAAACTTAACAAAATTCACTCTTCCACACCTGAACCTTTAGTGTGCTTGAGTTTAAAACAACTAAAATCACGTCAAGATGAAAAAATTTAACTGAGAATCAAAGATGTTACCGCCTTTCTTAATTCTTTATATTAAAAAATGGATTACAGCATAGAATTATTAATCTATTCCCACCTACGGATGACTTGGAAAACCAACGATTCTTTAATAAATCAGAAGAGTAACCTTCCAACTCCAAGTCGGACCATTTCGAGACAATGCGTTTGCATCATTTCAATTGTCTTATTCAAAGCCAGATACACAAAGAATTTTACTTTGGATCTCAATGTTTCATTTGCAAAACGATGGCACACAAAATGAAATTTGCAGATCATCCTCCTAATAAATAGTCTAGATGTGTACAATTACAGAATTGAATAATATTGTGGGCGTTCTGTGCGATCAGATTAAACGTTTGATTGAGAACATTGTAAACCTCAAACAATGGTTATAATATCTTATCCTCGTCTTTCTATAAAGATATCTTTGTCACTCCTCTCAGCTTGTGAGCTTAGATAGGCTTTTTATCAGGTTTCAGTTCCAGATTCCTTATTTTTTATGCAATCTTAATTTTCAATCTATTGCATTGTTCATCATTTTCATTTTTTATTGTAAATTTTCTACATTATCGTTCGTTAGATTATTACCATCAAGAAGATAAATATTGGAATATAGAGCTACTTGAGCATAACAATTTACAAAATTGTTTGAAAATTACAATTTGCGAATAAAAACTCCCATTAACATTTTCAAGAAACTACAAATATACAAGCGAAAATAAAATTTGTTTGTACATAGTCATGCGACAGACCCCTGGTGGCCAGATTCCACGAAATGCAACAATTTTATTATCAGAAACAGAATTTCAGCCCATATACATATTAAATTTTAAATTAAATCATTTAAATAAATTAAATTATCAATAATTCATACTGAAGACTTCCGCAATGGCGGATATTTACAAAAGCATTGAATAGCTGATGGAAATATATGAATGGTGCTGTACAAAAATGTTATTATCATTATCATTTTTTTAAATTACATTTTTTCTCAGAGTATTCTCAGTGAGTATTTTTCTCTAATGAAACTCTAATAGACTAATGAAAAAATCTGATAGTGAGTTATATTTTTATTTTGTTTAGTTTCTATAGGATGATAGAGGGCTACTTGGAATCATAAAGAATCAACTGTGTCTCCATTACTTATGAAAGGAGCAGTATCATTTAAATTAAAGAGATTTTTATAATGCACAATGTATTCAATCCACTTATCTAGTTTACATGCATATTCAGTGCTCATTTGATGTTTAGCCTAATGTATAGGTTTTATAGTTTTAGCATCTATTTTATAATGTATACTTTTTTGATCCACTAATTTAGTGCAATAAATAAAAATTCACTACCTTACTCATTCAACGTATTATTTTATTAACTTTTTATTGTAAATTTAACGATTGCATTCAATTTTAATTGAGAATAAATAATATATTTACTCACATAGGCTGAAACGTTTTCGAATCGTAATGATTCATTATCAACCAAATTTTTCATTCTGGTTGAAAATGAATCATCACGGTTCAAAAACGTTTCAGCTACGTGGGTAATATTATTTATTCTCAATTAAAATTAACTGCAAGTCGATAAATTTACTATAAAAAGTTTATATTAACAACGCAGATCGTTGTGGAACAAGAAATTCAAGTATTATTCAAATCTTTTTTCTTGCCCACATGAATTTTGAGTCTTGTGTTTGGTTAATACTGTAAGAGGAATGATGACTGAAAATACCTAAAACTGAATGAGATTCGAACTGGAGACTGCAGGAACAGCCAAACAGCAGCCAACCAGAGTCTCATCTAATCTAAGACAAGCGCTCCAACCAACTGAGCGACGACAGTACGATCGCCCAGTTTTTGGAATCAACACTCTAATGAATAATTAGACGAAATTGTCACAACTACATTTATTAAAACTTTGAGAAACTAGTTTCGGTTGTTACAACATTACCAATCTCAATCAAACTACAACTAAAGCTTAATATATACTGAACATGGAATGATACTAACACACTAATGAGTTTATCAAGAGATCTCACAGGTTCTGGAAATGGAAAGAACTTCGATCTGCCCATATTTAGCACATATTTCTAATTGATAAAGAAATTATGGTAACTAGTGTAAGATAATATAATTGTCAATCTGACTTGTCTTATACTTCTTAACTGGAGTCTCGAAGACGTAATATACAAAAAATATACGTGTTTTTTGTGAAGGAGTGTAGAGTTTATTTTCCATTCCAATAGTTATCAAACAAAATTAGGCTATATTAAGCTCTCAGACACTGAATTTGAATTGAATTGGAATTAATTTCATCGACATTTAAAATCTACAAAATACATAACACTTTTCCAGGATAGACAGTGAATCACAAAATATATAATGAAAAGAACTTATTAGTGTTCACAGCTTACTTATTATGCAACTTGCACACCCAACCTGGACCATATCTGACAAAACTGACAAATTTATTGCCGATGCAAAATTATTGAATGACGCCATTTGCATCAGATCGTTGTTCTCATAATATCGATAGAATATTAAAACTGCCAGCCGGCAATGGGACTTGAACCAAGGACTCGCAGGATTCAATCGATGATGTCAACGAATCAACCAAGCGGTCAGGTTTGATGGATTCGACCTTTTTTTCTTTATTGCTTGTATCACTCTCATTCGCAAGGGTGAGAAGAAACAAAGGCAGATACAAAGAAAACTGCGATGATGAACTTGTAAGATAGAGAAAGAGCGTGTGAGAGAGGGAGAGAGCATGATGAAGATATGAGAAGACACGTAGCTTGAGATGGCCTTGTCCCCTCGAGGGAACCCTTGACCGGTGGAAGGGGGCCCTGTTCCATCAGGGCGTAGTCCCCTCCTACAGAACGGAACCCATCCAGTTTTCATTATAAAAGCGGCTAGCCCCCAATAGTAGTCAAATCATTCTACCCCATCATCATCCTAGAAAACATCTCAGCTCCAAACTCAACACACACCTCAACATGGTTCGATCAGTGTTCGCTGTAAGTAATCTTTATATTCTTTTATCATTGTATTCATCAGTTTTCCATCCACTCTTATCTTCTACAGAATCCATCTTTTATAATTTTCATAAACTCGATTAATTTGTGGATGTTGTTATCTTAAAATTTCAATAATTCCCAATTTTTCATTCTACGATTAACTACAGATTCAATCTTTTATAATCTTCACAAACTCGATTAATTTGTGGATTGGTGTTCTTTAAAAATTCAATATCCATAGATTTTTATTCAACGATTAACTACAGATTCAATCTTTTATAATTTTCATAAATTCGATTAATTTGTGTGATTTCTGATTTCTGTTCTCTTTCCAAACTCCAATATTCATAATTTTGGGCTGTGCCTGTTGTATCTTTACTTGATAGTGTTTCTTGTAATAAAATAATAAATTGTTCTCTGTTCTCTGCTGTAAAATCACTTCCCGGTGGTTCGGAACCCACCTGAAACTGTAGGTCCAACTCATAAATCACCATCAATTCATTATCCACGCACTGGTCTTAGACCTATGTGGCCTTCATCCTCCGAAAAAAAAATAAAATATGCATAAATACATTTTCCATTAACTTATTAACTACAGAATCTGTATTTTATAATCTCTATAAATTCGATAAATTTGTGGATTTTTTTTCAAAATTTCAATATTCATCATTTTTCCATCCACTGATAAACTGCAGAATTTTCCAACATCTTCATGGAATTGATAAATTTGTTAAACTCTATTTTCTTTCCTATTGCAAAATATTTATTTATAGCAGAGTTTCATTTCCACATGCATTATATTTCCTTTCTTCGAAGTAAGGTATTCATTGACCAATCTCATCCTTTGATCTATACACTAATAATTGTACATTGTCGACCTCAATGGCTCAGTCAGTTGGAGTGCTTGTCTCTGATCTGATTAGATAAGACACTGGCTGTTGATCCTCGAGGTTTCTTTCGGGCTTACACCTTGTTTTCACTTTGTCATCATTCATCTCATTACCCACGCACAAGTTTTAAACCTCATGTGGGTATCATCCGGCCAAACAAATTGATTAGACCTTCCTTGCGTGTATTTTGATGCAGCATGTTAATTTGTTGCAAATTTTAATTGGCTTCTGTCTGGAAATGACTGCCAATAAGAAACTATCTATACTGCTTTATGATGTTTTATGAATATAATACTTCATTCCTAGATTCCTCTTTTCTTTTCTATTGCAAAATTCACTATTTATTGATTGAAACTATTTTTTTCTGTGTCGCGTAATCGTCCCATGTCCCATTCAAAACACTGATTTTTCAACCAATTTATTCATATTATTTATAATTATTAAATATTTATAATTTATTCATTCCCAAACACTGATCTTTCTGTTTTATTCACAATAAGTCACTGACCATCCATTTCTGATTAGGCCTACTGATTGATTGTGATCTGATTTCTATTTATAAATTCTACTCATCCGTGAATTTATCTTCTCTTTTCTATTGCAAAACTCATAACTTATAGTTTTTATCCATTATTGACCTTCTCCATTGAGCTGTAGTCTTCTTGAAGTTAATTTTTTCATATTAATTTATTTTCTTTCCTAAAGCAAAATTTGTAATTTTTTTAATCCTGTCATTGCCATTGTATTGAATTACTTAGCCTGTTATTACAATAATTATTAATAACCTATTCACTTATCATTGCTTATCAATTATGCACTATACAATAATTTATCAATTGTAGATGAAATTTGATAATATTTTGAATACAGTATATTAACATTACCTACTTTATTTCCTACAGATATCCCTTTTTTGTTTCTATTCATTTAATTTATTCCATTTATTTTTATTCGCTCTTAACTGATCAATTGCAACAATTTATCCATTCCTCTCAATACAGTACCGTGCAAAGAATAATCATTTAATAAAATATAATATGAATTCCAAAACTCCATCAATTGATGTCTTTTCATAGGCCTAATATTGCTCAAGTTCTTTGAAAAAAATCCACCCCACTCTTATATTCATTGATTTAACAATATAGGAACATAACATTTAAAAATAATAAGTGTATGCTACAATATATTCAAAGCCCACTTTGCCCGATAATTCATTAATGTTATACAAGTAACTATGAATTTACATCACAATTATCTCCATTAAAATCATTTAATAATAATTATTTGTTGGATCATGTTACTGCACTGTTAGTGATTGTCATTTTGAATTTTTAAATAGTTCTGGTGAAGCAAACAAAGCATTTCAATATATGAATCCATTTGAATGAACATTTGACCTAATAAATAGCCCAATGAATATGAGAGTAGTCACTAAGCGCTAAATCTGTAAAAAAATAAAAAACAATCTATCAAAACTCTACAATTCACTCCTAATAAACTAATAATAAAAAAACATTTCTAAACCTTCAATTGAAGTTTTGTGTAGTAGCCTACCAAATTCTCAATGGAACCCTTCCTCAAGATTTGGTGAAAAGCTATTAAAATTAATTATTATATGAGAGTTTATGATTGATTGAATGATTACAAAATAAATAACAAATGAGTGACTACAAAGTAAATAACGCATGCCTACTTGGAACACCAATTTCTACAAAAAAAAAAAAAAAATGATTCAAACATAAACGGTTACTTTAGTACAAAAATTGTTTTAAGTCAATGTTGTTACGTCAATGTTACATTATGTCAATGTTGGCATTTAGCTGCATGAAGGATTAATGTTGTTTTAAATTGGAACATACTCCAAATAATCTGATCAATGATTATAAAGCATGGAGTCTTGATAGAGAGGCTTCCGAAACTCTTGTTCGTGTAATTAGTGTGATCAGGAGATTATGAGGTAGGCCTAGGCTTAACATAAGTAGGACGTCAGGCTTGAGAAGAACATGAGACACTACAATTACTTTCAGTTGACCAATATTTTGGTGGAGTTTGGCCACATGACCTACAAGCTAAGTGGAGATAATCGTGAATTATGGGGGCTCTGTTAAAACGTGATATGAAAATTGTTTGCTAATGGAGCTAGTGGGCCACTCTAAAACTATTAAAATTTTAAAAAAATTAGAAGCATCATGAAATTGAAAAAAAATTATTTGAGAATCAGATGGGGAAGCATTGGTTGTAACAGCAAGATCATTGTAAGAGCAATTCATTTCGGATTACCTCCTTCAACTTTTATTTAATTGGTTTAGGTATTTATACAATAATCGAATAATTTAGGAAGTGATAGCCGAGTGCCGTAGCAGGTATCTGTTCAATCAGAGATAAGCTACGAAACTCCTGGGCGCTCTTTGGATTGGCCAGCAAAAAAGACTGTTCTCTGCTGTAAAATCACTTCCCGGTGGTTTGGAACCCACCTAAAACTGTAGGTCTATCACCATCATCCAATTCATTACCCACACAAAGTTCTCAAACCTATGTGGGCTTCATCCTCCGAAAAAAAATATTGGTAAAGTGTAAAACACGACATTTGTTATAATTTTGCCATTTTATGTAAAACATTTCGGTTTATCTCCTTCAACTCTTAAAATTCTGTATAAATTAATTATTAACATCATTTATAAATCTATAATTTTTATTAGTAAGTTAAATTCTTGCTTTTACAACCCTCAATAACGGTAATAACTCAGCTCTGTCCAATATATTTTGATGAAAAATTGTCATTTTACATGAATAAAGTTAAACTAAACAGTATCAACACTGTTTTTATTGCCTGAAGTATAATATCCCACTCACACAAACAGTTTACATGATTATTATAAAAGCTGAAAAATATTCATTCAACCTTATATTACTGTATATATTAATTATAATTATATGCCTCATATTTAGTATTGAGAGAATATCAGGAAAATCATTACTAAATATGAATAACTTTATATTTTAATTTAAAACAAAAAACAAAACAGCATCCTATATAGATTTTAAAATTTGTCTCATCTAATATTGTTTAATATTATTTGTAAGAATTTAACATGCTAAGCATGCAGTGATCTTGATTTTTTAGGCTTTTGGAGCGCACAATCAAAAACCATAGAATTATTATTCCTATCGTGTTTACAACCGTCTGGATATTTAGTGAATGATGCCAAGTCACAGTCTCTCTCACTCACTCTCTCTTTCTCTCTCTCAATTCATCTTCTGTTCTTGAACATTCTCTCTCTTTCTTGGACTCACAAGCTCAAAAACAATCACAATAATTTTGTTAGCTATTTTAGAAATTTCAAGGATATATTTTGGAAATTTTGGCATATGCACAATCGAATTAATGAACATTTGCTTTGGGAACAATAACAATTCACTATACATGTCTTATTGAAGCTGATCATGTATTCCAAGTGTGATGTGGAAAGTATGTTGTAATAAAACTGTATTATAGTATTCATTGTCCATGGTTTGCCAAATTTCGTAATAATTTGATTGAAAATTTATGCGTCGACAAAAGTGGGAAGCAAAATAAGAAAGACTTATCAAATACTTTTTTTACTATCGAAAACATAAATAATTTTTATTCTGGCTCCAAAGGAAAGAAGATAGTGTTCTCAGTGTTCACTTGATTCTAGTTGTTATATTGCTCTTACCATGGGTGGTCCCTGGGTAGGAAGGAGGAGAAATCTCGCAAAAAAGGTAAAAAAACTCATTTGTAAACCCCACAAACTCCCGAGCTTGGACAGCCCCTGGCTCTTACCATCTTGAACAAACTTTAAAATTTGGATGTAAATATAAAAAAAATCATTATAATAATTATGAGGACAACAATATTAGTAAATCCTCCAATATGATTGACATAACATAGATTTAAACATGAACACATCAATGTCTGCTCTTCAAGTTACAAAATCATTACATAGTTTTATCAGAAACAACAAATCTTGACATTCCACTCTTCTACTTTATTCCATCATCATTTCCGCCTGAAAATACTTGAAACGGAAAACACACTGATGATGCATAGTATGCAAATACAGTTAGACAAACATGTGATTCCGTTTAGAGGCGTTGTTTTGTTTGATCGTGTCCTTTGGCGTTTCCTTCGACGTTTCTGACGAAGAGGAAGAATTTGAAGAGGATTAGAGGAAGAAGGAAAAGAAAGAAGAAGAGGAAGACCCGGTGTATGCACTCACCTTGGCTGTTATCAGCTCACACGTTCTAAAACGCTGTTCACGGCTGATAACGTTCCGTGTGAACATGGATGCGCCTTCAGTCTGAACTGATGCCATCGAGGCAAGTGCAGGTCGAGGACACTACATGAAATAACTCATAGAAGAGTGATCACTTTTAAGACTTGACTTTTGGTCATAATATTTTTTAAACCTCTTGAAAACAAGCTTCTGTATTTTTGGCATTCTTGCAGACCCAAATACTATTTTGTGAAATAAATTATTAAATTGAACTTGGTTAAATTTGAACAAGGACGAAATTTTGCCCTTCACTCTATCAGATTAATTATTTGACTTTTAAATAGACAAAATCCAATGTTATGTATTTATGTTCATTGTTATTTTGGAGATCCGCAAGCAACATCTAAGTCTACTATAAAGATGCAAACAAGGTGGAATATATTTTTTTATTACAAATTTTGAAAAATATGAATAAATACTTGGAAAATAATTTTTTTGAAGCCAACAAGTTTATAAAATATCACCAACCAATACATTATAATTAATTTCATAATCAAAGTTTTTATTTAAAAATAACATATCCCAACCAATTCAGTTTTTTTGTGATTATTGTTCTACTTGATTCATGATTAGTTTTATATTTTTGAAAAGTTATTTATTAGAAACAACCCTTCTGATTTTGAATGCCATAAGTAGTTTCAATATTTGATGTTATTAGGATTTCATATTGATTATTTTTGAATGGTTGATGGTGAAACCTTAAAAAACTAAGGTTTGAAAATTTTATATTAATTGAACATTTTTGACGGATATCCATTTTCCCACAACATTAGTTTCAATAGTCAAATAGTTGTCTTCATTGTTAGCCCAAGAAACTCTAGAAAAATCATAACCAAAAAACGATTGTACAGCATTAACCAAAGATCATTATACCATGCTACTTGGGTTTCTATTGATTTCCAGCATTTTAGGATATTCCAATAAGTCACAAAATATCGCCTAAACTATCTCCATACTCCAAGAAGAGTTCCTCTTTTGAAATATTTCAAAAAAATGTTTCTCAAATTTGTTTTTTTTGCATTCTATATAAATTTGCAATTGTGACTCTACCCAAAAATATTTCCATTTCCTTTTTCAAGATACTTTTATAATATTTCATGTTATTTTATATATATATTTTTTATTTTCTCTTGTGAATTTCTAATTGCTGCTATTATTATTTTATGATTATTATAAATATAATATTATATTATAATTATTTTCTTTTCTGGTTTATTATTTAGTTGATGGTTGTGTCTGAACTCCCACTCTCTCCAATCCATTATTTTAATTATAATGTATGAATGAATGAGGATAAAAAATTCTTTCTTTTGTGATATTGTATCAATTATTTATAATATTCATCACAATATTTCTTTAATTTCATTTTTTTCTTTTTCTAGTTGGTTGTAGCCGCTTGCTGCTTATGCTCGGCTTTGGCAGCTCCCGCTGAAGCGGAGGCCAAACAAGACCTGAAGACGTCGAGCACTTACGGACTTGGATACGCCTCACCCTACTATGGAGGATATGGAGGTTACGGAGGCTACGGAGGCTATGGAGGATACGGAGGCTACCCATACGGCGGCGGATATGGCGGATACGGACGTGAGTTGATCAAAATAATATTCAAAAATAAATCCGTGGAGTTGATGATAGTGTTCATGACTACCAATCCATTAGGCCCATATTCATGAACATTAACAAAGGCTTCTTAACACAAGAGAGACTTCATTTAAGCATTCATTTGGAAAGCTATTTAAGTCTTCCTTGAGATAAGGAAGCTTCGAGGTGGGTCCTCATCAGACTTAATCACACGTTTCATATTTTAACACAAACTTAAAATTAATTGTACAAACTACGATTTGAAACTCCTGTATAACATTTTGCAAGGTACGTAGAATACTATGAGTTTCATCTTACTCGAAAACGTCCGGCCAAGTGTGAGTAAATCTATTATATATTCACAATCTAAAACTGACTGCAAGTCGTTAAATTTACAACAAAAAGTAAATTAATATTAACAACGCACATTGTTATGGAACAAGAAATCCAAGAATACTAAAAGTTTTTACTCTGTTATTGAACAGTCTGGTTTTGTGCTACATTATATTAAGGAAAATTATCACTAGCTTCAATCATTTTCAACCATACTCAACTAAATTATTCACCTCAAGTCACCGCTCAAATGTAGGAGCTAAATTATTAGAATTTATCAAGATAAAATTGTTTTTGATTCTAAATTATTATAAGAAAGTTTTGAAGTAACTGACAATTTAACAAACTGACAAACTTTGGGGAATTTGAAATTAATAAATTCTGTTTCTGAATTATTTTTTTTTTTTAATGAATATCTCTTCTATTTTTTTAAAATGAACATTCAGAAAGCACATTTCTATAATTGGCAGTGCATATTTTTGAGTGTCATTCATTCATTACCCATTGATTCTAAAACTATTAGATGCTGTTGAGTAGCATATGAAATGAACTGTTTAGACAGTAACTGTAGAAAAATTAATGGACGGTAGAGTGTGTACAAAGTTAGCTATTCATACATTAAAAATGATATCATAGTCTTATTTAAAAACACACTTCAACAAACCAATAACAGAATAATACCTACTGTGGATGTCCTTCTCTCAAATGGCTAAGTCATTTACTTTTATTTCAGTGTCATCTATTTGATTCCTTTGATATAATTTGAGCTGTTGCCATAAAAATGTTTTTTTTTTGTGTTTAGTAGCAGATTATTAATCTTTGATGTGAAACATACATCTGCAACATGCAATTTACAATATTTATGATTATAAAAAATATCCCAATAGAAACTCACATTATACATCAAAATGACATAATATTGTATTACACATTCATAGTTTCATATGTGATAATTTCTTTCAAGAATTGAAAAAAATTGATTTATTCATTTAAATATCTCAAAATTCATTTAATATCTTAGATTTCTCCAACATTAATCCATTCGATAAAATTGCTACCAAATAATCTGAAAATTTGTATAAAGAACAATACCTCCTGTAGACTCATCTCCTAATCACAGGTATTTCAGTTTTATTTTATTTATTTATTTATAAACACACAAATACATATCATTTTATAGATATTTAAACTACTCTACTCAAGAAACTGTTATGAAAAGTATTTTTTGCAATTATGTTTCCCCACTATACTAAAAGTATACCAAGTGGAAGTGTAGTTTCCATACAAATCAATTCAAATTGAAAATTTGTTAGCGCTTTCTGTTTCAGTAGTCTTATCCGTAGTACTTGTGGAAAAATTGTACATTTATTTTATTTTGGAATAGATTCTAGTTTGAATGTTCAAGCGCTTAGCCCGCTATTGAATTTTTCATAAACTTTGATACAGGCATAATCATCCACCTAGATTGACATATTCATACATTTGGACATAGGCTACACATTCAAATAGGAACACAAAATTGATGATGGAATTTTTGTTTCTTTTTCCAGGTTATGGAGGATACGGTGGATACGCTGGATATGGAGGCTACGGTGGATACGGTCATGGTGGATATGGTGGATACCCAGGATACGGTGGTCTTTTTGGCTAAACCTGACTTTTCCTGCTCACAACTTGCTACAAATGTGGATCATGATGTCTGTGAAAAACTCTTTCAAGTGTGAAACCCTGCCTCTGCTAGTTTTTAAGCTTTAGAAAGTCTCACCTTTTTTTTACAAAGCAGGACAATGTGTTAATTGAGCAACATTCCAAATATCTTGTTAAAAACCGAATGATGATGTACTTATAATTTGCTTGACTTGCATCAAATCTCTGCTTATTAAAATAGATAATTACTGTGAATCGAACTACCACATGTTACCAGTACTCCATAATGTAAAGAAGTGTTCTATCTACGCAATGTATTTTTAAAGTATTTTCCTAATAAATTTTAATACAATTTCTTAAAATTGTTGTGATAATTTATACACTCACCACCACTTCTCCTCCCTAGATATTTGAGAAATATTAAGACTTGGAAAATTCAGCTTCAAGTCAGTCTGGTTTTTGTACATTTTTTGAGGATGAAGCCCACACAGGTGTGAGACCTGTGCGTTGGTAATGAGTTGGATGATGGTGATTGATGAGCTGGACCTACAATTTCAGGTGGGTTCCGAAACACCGGGAAGTGATTTTACAGCAGAGAACAGTGCCCTTTTTGCTGGCCAATCTTATCAGTCACCCTTACAAAGAGTGCCCAGGAGGCACTCTAATATATACACTCTAATACATTGTTAGTATGTTTTTGTTAATTTATGAGCTTGGTTTGCTTATTTTGGTTTGCTAAGATTTTGTTTGGCCAGGGAAGCAACCCTTAACTTCCTCACACTCAGCAGTGAGTCTTTTTGAATTAGTAGTACAGTATATAGTTATTTTTTCTGATTGAATGAAACACATTATTCGGTGTTCTAATCGAAGTGCTGAAAACATTATCAATTTAATAGGAATTACTGTAAATACAATTTAATGAGAAGTGAGGTGCTTGTACAGTGAAATATCAAATACTCGAGGATAATCACTATTGCGAAATCAATCACATATGCTGTGGAATGATAGTATATTATCTTTACCTTTACCTTTAAGCTGCTCTAATCTACACCATTACACAGCCACCATGTGTTTGATTTTCTTATGGTGAATATCATAAAGTATTGAATAATTCTCCACGTGCAAGCACCTTATAGAAGCTTGATCATAGATATGATTCGACGTTGGCGATTATATATGGTTGATCTATTATCTTCAGATATTTTTTCATCTACTATTCTGTGTAATATAGGTGCTAAAAGTTGAAATTCTCCGTTTTATAAGACATCTTTCCTGCAAGTTGATATGAACTAAAAATATAATCTAGAGGCCTGGTGAGACAATTTACTAATGACTGGAAACATATATTATATATAGATAGCCTACTGTATATTTTGAAAATATGCTTCCAAAATAGTTTTCACGAAACAGGCTTGTCTCTAGGCTACTAGCTCCGTGTGGCACTGTTCTATAAGTGTAACGGTCTTATATTATTCCAGTAAGAGCATGCATAAATATCACAGTACTCCACACTTTTAAATTGATCATTCATTTATAAGCCTGTATATTGGGCACCATTTAAAGACCACCTCATGAGTAAGGCTCCAACAGCGACACTTATTTCTGTTTGAAATAGGTACTCTAAGCAGAAATAAGTGAAGATATTTAAAAAATGATCTATGAGAAAGTGATTATTTTTATTTTCGAACTGTTGTTGAGACCTTGACATTTCAATTTGCGTGAATAATCTTATGTTTTCAAGAATATTGCTTAAAAGGTTCATATCGTGAACTTATTACACGAGAACAGAAAGCATTCGAATGCATTTCATGAGAAACAACTGAAATATTGTTGAATTCAACTTCCGTTTTTGGAAAAGTAGTATTAATATTATTTCAAGGTTGAAATGAAAAGAGGAGAGATTTGCTTGTTGTATATTATTGTTAAAAAACCTAAAAATGATTGACAATTATGATTAAAATGATTTTTAACAATAATCCAATTCCATGTAGAGGTCATAACCTTATTAAAGTTTCTCTGAGGTGTGGGATTATATTAAGTAGTATCAATACTAACATTAAAATTCCAGAAATTGATGGAAGTAGCAAACCAGAGCAGCAAACATTATTATGTATCATTTTCAGTATCGCAGACAGTGGCGTAACGTTTTCCAATAGGGCCCCCCCGCAACCAATTTTCCGGGCCACTCTCCTCAAAATCATATAAATATCCCCCCTCACCCTTGCCACCCCTTCCTGAAAAACTTGCATAATTATTTTGTGGGCAGTTATAATATTATTTAAGAGCTAAACACCTTTTTATCTATTAAATTTTAAAATTCAATCATGTTTCAAGGGGGGCTAGTCTAATGATTTTGGCTAATATCTCAACACATTATTAAGAAAGATTGAGTTTTAAGAATTGAAATTTTTTAATTTTAGAATTTGTAAGTAGCCTAGTGGTAAAGAGGTAAAGACCACAAAATCACTCTAAACTCTGGGCTCTGTTATTATTTGAGCTCTGTTCCTAATTCTGTAAATATTGTAATACAATGATCTGTATATTGTAAATAGTACCATATTTTACAGTTGCACCAATTACAAAACCATATTATTGTAGATTTTTTAAGTTCAAATTAAAGATTGAACCTTGTAAAATGTTTAAACATAGAGATTTGGTTTTGAAGGAACTGACAATTAATCAAACTGACATATGCATAGAACATAATTTATTTATTTTAAATTCTTTTGAAGCACTTTGAGAAATTCTAAATTAATAAATTATGCGCATGGAATTTTATTGCACGATGTTGAATAACACATATAGGTTGTGGGGCTCATGAAATATAGACCATTCAACTGACTTTTTTATTTCCTGAAGAACCTTAAAATCCCAAAAGTCTAATTCTTTGTCTATTTCAAAAACTTTCGAGACTGTTCAAAATCTTAGTTTACTATATCGTTCCATCACTGTGGTATGGGAATCTCTGGGAGAATAAATCCCAATATTTTGTCTTTGAACAAAAATATCATTTAGCACCCACTATTTTAATAGTTAATAGATTCTTGGGTGAGAATTTCTTTTGAAACTTGGGTAACAACTATAAATAATATTCTATATTATCCAAGTTAACAATAATATTTTTAAGACACTCTAATCATCTAATTGTCAGACACTATAATAGGTTTCTGCAAAAACAGCTATAAGTCTAAAAATCGCATTTTCAAGGAGGAAGTAAAAACTGCATACCATTTGATAAAAAAATTTCATAGAAAATATACATAAATTTTCAATGTGCAGTATAATATCATTGAAATAATAGTTAGTGATATTCACAACAACATAATATAAAGTGTTTTCCACCAATAAATAATTATTGAATAAATAATTTATTTATTGATACTTAAATTCTAATTTTTTGGACTTTGGTTATTTCTATTAAAACCTTTTTTAATAAACTCAGAAATTTATTGATCCATCACGATCTGCGTTGTTACAAATGAACTTTTCTAATAAATTGTTACCAGTGGATTCTATCCTTCAACAAACTAATATATAGGCCTAGTGTCCAATGAATTTCCCCACCACCCTCTTAATGATGATCATGAGATCATCATTAACCGTTGATGCTTCTCCAATGTATTTGCTTTTATTTATCTATTTATTAAAAGAACACAATCAAGTAAAGATACAATAGGCACAGCCCACTACTGTTTTCTTTACAACTTTTCAACTAAAAAAATCCAAATTTTAGGTTATGACCAAGTTTAACACTAGAAATTCCACTTTGAAGTACAGTTCCTGATTCTTTCTAGAACATGAATATTAGTTTAGAATTTAGATGCTCAATTCAACAACAAAGGACTAAAATCGATATTATGAAGTTGACACCAAATTAACTTATCACAGCAAATAATATTCTAGTCTTAAAAATGAAGAGTAGAATGGTGCTTTGAACAATGCATCAACTACGCTAGTTGAAAAACAGAATTCAATCATTTTAAATTATATGTAGGCCTATCTGTTTATTACAAACAAACATTCAACTTCAGTTTTGAAACTCAATCTATGATAGTTTGGGAGGATACAATATTGAAATAAATCAAATCCATGTAGCAAGTGCAATGTATTGACCTAATAATAAGTTATAAGGAGGCTAGCAGACCTTCGCCAAGTGTCCTACAATCTCTGATAGCAGTTTTCTTATAACCGAGAGAAAATTAATCGCTCATTATTATGATTATATTTTTCTTATTCTTGATCGCATCACTTCCGATTATAAATTTCAAGGAAACGTTTCAATAGATCTCGACACTTTTCCATTGAGTTTTTCACACACAACAGAGCTATTAGTGTCCGATTCAAGGTTTTCTTTCTAACAAGAATCTGCGCAAACGGAAGGATATGTTAATAAAATGATAAAAGAAAAAATGTTGCGCTATGCTGCCACTGAACTAGAAAGATGGCCTTTATCATGCAACATAGGCAGTCTATACGCGAGAAGTTGCTATAGATGCCAGCACACTTGTAAGCTCCTTCAAGTGATGATGTATCCTTGGTGAACTAGCACAATCAACATAATTATTGAGTAGATTTGTTCTAAGATAGATAAATAAATTTTATTGGATAGATATAATTATATGATGTCATAGCACCCAGAATACAACTAGAAAAAAAACTGAGGATGGCTAAAAAATTGAAAATCATAATAAAAATTATGTGGCTTAATTAAAAAACGTATTCACTGTTTGGAGTATGGTAGCCCTTTTCACCAGCTAATCCTATGTTTACCCCGAACTTTGAACTTCCTTTGATTTTCAGATTTTCCAATTTCAAATGAACTGAATTAATAGAGACAAGTAAGTTTTTTTTGGAGGATGAATCCCACATAGGTCTGAGACCTGTGCGCGGGTAATGAGTTGAATGATGGTGATTGATGAGCTTGACCTACAGTTTTAGGTGGGTTCCGAACCACCGAGAAGTGATTTTACAGCAGAGAACAGCGTATTTTTTGCTGGCCAAACAAATTGGTCACCCTTACAAAGAGTGCCCAGGAGAATGCAGCTTATCTCTATCTGATTGAACAGATACCTGCTACGGCTCACGGCTATTCACGGCACCCAAGTCTGGGTGAGCAAAAAATATCTTGGAGCCACCTTTGCTTATAAAATACATGTAAGGTATTTCTTTTTATTGCAAATGAATATTTATCATAATTATATTTATTAAAATATATACTAGATGAATTGATACTCAATATTAGCAACTTTCTATATAAATATGTTATGGCAGCCGCAGGTATTCAAAGCAAAATTAAAAATAAGTATAATAACTCACTTAAATAACAAATATTTAACTGCAAATCTTAACAAATATTTGACTGCATGTCGTTAAATTTCACATGGAAAGTTAATAATTACAACGCAGTTCGTCATGGAACAAGAAATCCAGGAAGAAAAATTAAAGTTTCACTCTGTTTCCTTAATTTATTTTTAAAGAAAACAAATATATCTATAGGTAAATGCATAGGCTACTTTACCAGCTTCATGTTATTTGTTAGAATATTCAGAAAGTTATGTATTATTTATTGAAATTGGTTGAAAAATGAGCATGCTTCCACATATTTACCAATATTAACAATTTACTCTTCTTCCTTTTGGAATAGGCCTAATATTGTTTTTTATGATTTTTAAATTTTACAAGGAAGTTGCACATATCACAGAAAAGAAACCAACCATACTTTTTCTCTTTACGACAAAGCAGCTATTATTATGCTTTGCAACTGCGCAGTTCTCAACTTTTAATCGATCGATAGTTTAGTCGTGAGTGTGTGGACTCCATACATCATCGAAATTAATAGCAAAGCGCACGCAGTACTAGATACAGTATGATAATACCATGCGCGAACGGTAGGCCTAGTCTATTGATAATAAAGTAGATCTGATACACAGTAAAAATTAAAGAAAAACGCGGGAAATAATGGCAGAAACGACTGTCGTTTGCTGATTGTGACATTGTGAGAGAGCGAATGAGTGAATATGACAGTGTGATAAACAAAGAGCGCATGTGTGAGAGTATGAGAAAGAAGTATATCCCCACTACAGAACGATCGTGCATGAGTCTTGAGCGTGAGTCGTGAGCTACCCCCCCACGCGTCCTCCCAAGCATTCAACCGGAGGTCGATAGCCTTGTGACTCAATAGTCGCACGATAATCGAGTGGAGGGGATAGCAAGCGTTGCCGTTAGCAGCAAAGAACGCGAACACTGGCAACTAAGCATCGTTTCACAGTCGTAGTCGTTAATAGGTCGATCGACATTTTGTTGTGCGTTGTTTGTGGTCTGTCTTCATGTAGTAAATAAGTTGTAAGACAATTGTAAGCTTGAATGGCGGGTTTAGTGTCGGATGATAACGAGGCTTTTATTGACAGTGTAAAGAAAAGGCCCGGTCTCTACGAAAAATTGTCTCAAGAGTACGGCGATCCGAAATTGCGTAGACGCCTGTGGTGTGAAGTGTGTTCTGAAGTCGTGTCGGGATGGCGCGACATGAGTCCTTCTGCAAAAGCTAACATGCGTAAGTGCGCTTATAACATTATTAACAGGTTGCCCGATTCAACTGAACCTGAACTTTTTCATGTGTAATTACTTATCTGCAAATTTAATGTAATTAAAAATTTCGATCTGAATTTTTAAATGTGTAAAAACTTATTTGCAAATTTAATTTAATTTATTAATTTCGAATTCCTTTTTTGCTAAAGGAATTCGAAGTTAATAAATTCTGTTTCTGTTTATTTGTCAGTCTGCTAAATTTCCAGTTACTTTGAACTAACTTTTAATTTAAAAGTATATTTTTTATTCCTCTCCTTCTCTTGCGCTAGGCCTATATCGATAGGCCAACTGTAAACTCAATATTATTTTTTTTTCTACACATAACGGCTCGTGCAAATTAACTAACCTAATTATAGGGAAAGTAAGAAAATGAAATTATATATATTTCTAGTCGAATATATATTTTTCTAGCCTGTACTAATAGGCTTTTACATTACCGTATGTTATCAGTAGGCTCGCGATTCATATGCGACTGCTCTATTTGACTTTGACTTGACATTGACTCAACTTTGACACGACATTGACACGATTTTAAATTTTTTCTGTTTTCTTACCATCCAATATTGGATTCACTGACGTACAATAAAATAAATTTGTTTTTAAATAATGTATTCACTTACATTTTTATCAATAAATTATTAATACGGTATTAAAAATATATTTTGTATATACTTTCACGCCTCACAATTTGACTTCGACTTGATCGTGATTAGATTTTGCATTTACGATTTTCATTTCACATCAGTTTTATTCCTTCTCAATAAAAAAGTCACATTGACGACCTACATGACGGCGAAGAAATGACTAATTAATAATTTAGATGGAAAATAAATTATTTGAATCTTCCGCAATACATTATGAATAAACAAGATTAAATAATAAATAAATAATGCTAATAATAAACATTAAATTGATATTATTTAAAATATTTGACAGTTGACGATATTGACAATATTCATCAATTTTTTTTTTGAGGATGAAGCCCAAATAGGTCTGAGACCTGTGCGTGGGTAATGAGTTGGATGATTGTGATTAATGAGTTGGACCTACAGTTTTAGGTGGGTTCCGAACCAAAAATAATTTTTTTATTTCAAGGAAAGAGCGAAAGCACAGGAAAGAGGCTCTACTTTTTCTGTGAGATGCTTTACTTTTCTCCCTGTTTTCTGTGGGAAAAGTATTTTGCCAATAAAGGCGATATTATATTGAAATTACAAATAAAATATATTATTCATCTGCAATAAATAAATGAAATTAATTAACTTACACGTTTGCAAATTAATTATAAATCAAAATAACTTATTTGGTATTTTCAATATTATTCCTGGATTTCTTGTTCCATGAGGAACTGCGTTGTTAATATTAACTTTTAAAGTGAATTCAACGACTTGCAGTCAAATTTTCATTAAGAATGAGTAGAATTTACTTACTCTGTAGGCCGAACGTTTCTGAATCTTTGATATCCATTTTCAGAGGCCTCAAAGATTCGAAAACGTTCGACCTACAGAGTAAGTAAATTCTACTCATTCTTAATGAAAATTTGACTACAAGTCGTTGAATTCACTTGAAAAGTTAATATTCTATATTTATCATTCAAATCGCAATTGTAAACAAGTTAATAAAAATCATTACAAAAGAGAAAATAAAAAAAGAAATAAAAATTGAAAAATGGAATATATTTATAATTAATGGAATTATGTGAAAATGACTAAAATAATGAAAATTATTTAGCTCATCTAATCTGACTTGGGCCTTCGAAAAATGTGAAATAATTTATTATTCAATGATAATCTTGTGAAAACCCAGTAGGCCTATAGAAAAATTCATCGAAAAAATTATATTGTTCAACTCATATTCTATTCGAAAAATAAAAACAAGAAAAATATTATAGTTTTGGCAGTTACAACTTCTGCTTGAGTTACCGTTCAACTCCAAACTATTGTTAGTTTGATTCGAAGGCCCAAGTTGTAAGACTTGTAGGCTACCGTATATGTAAAAATTTAAATAACACGTGGAATAAATATGAAATAATCATTCAATATTGAAACTTAAATATGGAACCTAATGTTGCAACCTTTTTGATTGAGGTTGAGGAATAATTAAACTGCTAAAGCTATTAAAATATTGAACTATTAACTATCAAGGATTGAATATTAAAACTATAGCATATTACTTCTAATCGAAAGTTATTTTTGTTTATTTTATCTTTTTCTTCAATAAATGGTAGGCTGTAATTAACAAAACTGTTCAGTAAGTAATTAATTTTAAATTTTATAAATGCGGTTGAGCCTTAGCTTACTCATAATAATAGATTTCACTTAAGGGACGTGATAGCCGTGAGCCGTAGCAGGCATGTTCAATCAGATAGAGATAAGCAGCGTTCATCTAGGCACTCTTTGTAAGGGTGACCGATTAGATTGGCCAGAAAAAAGACACTATTCTCTGCTGTAAAATCACTTCCCGGTGGTTCGGAACCCACTAAAAACTGTAGGTCCAACTGATCAATCGCCATCATCCAACTCATTACCCACGCACAGGTCTCAGACATATGTGGGCTTCATCCTCCAAAAAAAATTGATTATGATTACCTTACCTTCAGGATCACCTATAAAAATATGATTGAAGTTCAATATGTCCTGTTTCAGTTGCAGTTGTGCAGAAAAAATGGCTCAACTTAAGAACATGCTTTGCCAGAGAGTTTAAAATGCAACAAAAGAAGCTGGGTGATACCTCAAAGAAGAAACGCAGGTATATTTACTACGATAAGCTGCTATTTCTGAAATCCAACCTGTCTTTCAAATCACGAAGACCGTCAACACCTCTGGAATACCTGGAAGAAGTTGATCCAGTAAGTAATGTAGAGTGTAATAACTATGAAACTACGGAAGTGTATCCCCCTCAACTTTTGGCCAAATCTCCAAGATATGAAGAGAAACCTGTGCCTGTAGATAATTCAAATTATTACCAAGAAATGCTTCTGCATGCCCTGAAAGAGAACTCAGATGAAGACAGAAATTTTGCATTATCACTTGTGCCAACCTTGCAATCCCTTGGTGAAGACGAGAAGTTACATGCGAAAATTGAAATTCTGAAAATATTACGTAGAATAAAAAGTGATAGAACTGTAATGTCGCTTGGTAATACAAGTTTAGACAATTAGGAACGGAATGTTCCAAGAAAATCAACGTCAGATCTATCACCACTTGAAATTTAGAGAAATTTTTTGTTTCTTGTGACCTGACAATTTAAAAGACTATGTTGTTGAAATTAAGAAATAATAAATATGCGGTTATTCTCGTGAATTTTTTGTTTCTTGTGACCTGACAATTTAAAAGACTATGTTGTTGAAATTAAGAAATAATAAATATGCGGTTATTCTCGTGAATTTTATTGTTTTTTACAATTGTGTGATAACTGTAGTTGTAAAAGTGGCATGCAATCACTTAGATATTTAATTTAACCATCAATATTAAACATTCCGCTTTTCGGACAAAAAATAATGTTGAAGAGTGAAGTGTCGCCCACTGTAGGAATCAGCTAAAGAGAGTATAGAAACACCACGTGTTCAAGCTAAGCTTGGTAGCACTCGACAAGTTTTTCAACATTTTCTAGTCATAACAATTCATTAAGTTTAGAAATTATTATAAACATAGCCTAGACATTTAAACAATAATAATACATGTTTATTCTCCATCTTGACTAAGGAAACAAGTGGAAAAACTAGTTCAGTGTTCCAAACAGATATGATCTCAAAGGCTAGTTGATAGGCTAACATTGATATAAAATAGGATTTTTTATTATAATTTTTAGCCAGCAAAACAGACTCGGTTCTCTGCTGTAAAATCACTTCCCAGTAGTTGGGAACCTACCTAAAACTGTAAGATAAACTCATCAATCACTATCATTCAACTCATTGCCCACTCACAGCTCTCAAACGTAGTATGTGGACTTCAACCTCAAAAAAAATTGAATGTGAAAAATCGCATTCCATGAGCCAAGAGTCGTCTGTATCGTCTTTAACTGAGAATTTGGATGTACAGTGAAACAGAAAGCAATCTGTGATACATCATCTTTTTTGACCGAAAGAAAAGAGGTCTCTGAAGTCGACCGTTTTGCATTTGTCTGTCTGTTTGTAACGCATTTGTGGCTGAACGCGGGGACCAAATTCAATGATATTTTGCATGGATCTTCCTTTAAGAAATGCCCTGCGATGTATGTGTGAGGATTTTCGAAATTTGGTTGCATTTAAAGGATATTTAAAAGAAATAAAGGCTCGTGCCTTCTTCTATAGAAAACATAGCCCTATAATGATTTTCAAAATGAGATTCTCCACCAAATTGCAATCAAATTAAATGAAAGCTGTCGGGCCCTCTTATTCATCTGGTTAAGCCTTCATATGTATGAAGTTTTCATTACATTTCAACCCCTCACAGCCATCCCAAGCCACCAAAATCAAAAACTTTTTTGAAAATTGTGTAAATTATTAAATTAAAAAATCTAAAATTATTATGAATAATAGACTTTTTTTCTTTTAGTGGTAATTTTAATATTTTTTCTGTTAGTTATTTTCATCAATGAGTTAGAAGTGAGTTATTCATTTTTTAATGTTAAAATTTGAAATAAGACTATTTTTAAGTGTTTTTTTATTTTTATTTTTGAAACTACAAATTTTGTAACAATTATATTTTAAAGGCATTAGTTGCCTTGATGATCCCCCTACTACTCCTCACAGCCATCCCAAGCCTCCAAAAACAAAAAATTATATTATTTTGAAAATTATTAAACTGAAAAATCGAAATTATTATTATTATTAATGGTTGAACTTTACACTATTACTCTGAGTTGTTATATTATAATTTTTTAGTTATTTTCATCAGTACCGGTAAGTTTATTTTGTTTTTTTTTTGGAGGATGAAGCCCACATAGGTCTGAGACCTGTGCGTGGGTAATGAGTTGGATGATGGTGATTGATGAGTTGGACCTACAGTTTTAGGTGGGTACCGAACCACCGGGAAGTGATTATACAGCAGAGTTAAAAATGAGTTATTTATTATTCAATGTTACAATTTAAAATAAGACTCATATTTTTAAGTAGAATACTTTTATTTTTGAAAATATAAATTTTGAATAATTATTTAAAGGAATTAATTGCCTTAATGGCCTCCTTACCAACCCTTAATCATCTCAAGCCTCCAGAAGCAAAAATTATTATTTTTATAATCACTATTTTGTTTTATTTATCTACGTTTATACAATATGTAATTTATTTTTATACCTGAATAATAGAAAGTTCATTTTCAAAATGTACTTAGGAGAAGCTCAATCCTTCAAATCAATTAATTTATTTAATTTAGTATATTTTTGTATAAGATTTCATATTCATTTCGAGTGTATTTTTTGGCTATAATTCAATGGCTCTAATGTATGAACCCATCCTTCTAAGTTATTGTAAAAGTAAATCCTTCGAAATAATTTTTTTTCATTTAATATTGTAGATTTAATACATTTTTTTTTTAATTTGATTTTCAGTTATATTTAAATGGCTTGGAATTGATGTCCAGAAACAATTTTTTGAAAATATGTAGGTGAGCCTACAGTTTTATGTGGGCTCCGAACCACTGAGAAAATGAAAAAAAATTATAGGATCAACCTATGCTTTATTAAATTCTAAAAGGAAGAAAGAAATTCATTAGCACAGGAAAAAATATACATAAGGCATTTAGACAAATAAAGATATGAAACCACTCAATGGTCTCAAAATTCAGACGTATATTTCAAACTAACATGATTCAATTTCATATTTTATTATTTATGAGAATATTAACCTGTTCATGTGCGACCTGATAACTCTGACACCAGACCGGAGCCAGCCAGTTCACACGATATATTGTTTTGAAAATATTTAAAATAATTAAAATTAATAAAATAAAATAAATAATTAAGTTAAATTATTTTAAATATTTAAAATAATTTTACTCCAATTTTAAAGTCATTTTATTGTTTTAGAACTTTCTTATTTCCAAAAAAGACGCAGATGATGAGCAAATCGTTAAGAAACGCGACCGCTTTCAAAAAAATCTAACAAGCTCACCATGAAGGTTGAGTTTCTATACTGCATTCTATACACACATTTCGGAATATATACAGTATCATTCAATGCACAATAATAATCAATTAATCATGATAATGTGGCAAAAATTTGAAGCATCTATACATGCAATGATTTTCAAACACCAAAACTACTGCAATAAGCGTGACAATCTTATTTTAGAAATTGGATAAATCTTAAACTAACATGACTTACATCTAGAAGAGTCTAGAAAGTCGAGCTTCGATCCTACATTTTATACATATTGTGGAATATATGCAGTTATATATTCACACACAGAAATTATTCTATAAATAAATATAATAATGGCAAAATTCTACGCATGCTGAGATTTTCACATCAAAACTACTGCAAAAAGCGAGAAAATTTGAATAAATTGTACTACTATTTGTTGCACAATTGGTATTTACCATTAGGGACCTAATAAGCTAAACTAAAAGCTGAAACCTATTTTAACCTAGACAAAATCAAACTAATAGCTATTATTTATTTATTTATTTATTTATTTGATGAAATTATTACAATCAAGTAAAAAACTACAGGCATTTGCCCAAAACAGTTCAAATTACAAATTTGTCACATAAATAGTCCAAATTAGGTTATGTCCATAGGTTGTGTTCAAATTTCTGTTTCCATCAAATATTATAATCCCTTTACTACTCTAAAAGGGACGCTAGCACTCCTACGTGAACTAAAACCACATGTCATCATGCCAAGCCCATCGAAATGGAGTCCAGCTCAGGGATCGACAGTACCATCAACACCACAGGGACTGACTGTATTGCTGTGAGTGAATACTGTCTTGCAAACCCCACCTATTCCCAAAATATAATAAGCCTACTCATTTACAAAAAAAAAATATTTCATACAATCATACAAATTGTAAGAAACAAAATCCATCTCTAAATTCATAAACTATGTAAACTAGTCATGAAATTTGATTCTACACTAAAATAATTCATAATAAATTAATCTATCACATAGGATCCTAGGAGAACTGGAACCCTCATATCAGCATGCCAAGCCCGCCGAAATGGAGTCCAGCTCAGGGATCGACAGTACCATCAACACCACAGGGACTGACTATTGGTGTGAGTGAATACTGTCTTGCAAACCCCGTCTATTCCCAAACTATTCCCTACTTCCCCTTTCAATTGCTAAACTGAACCCTGGGCCAGGGGGTCTTGAAGCTGTAGATCTTGGAGGTCAAAGGGGCGCTGAAAACCCTACTCTTAACAATTTGAAAAATTCGTAGACACCACAGCATCGGTGTTGGTCTGTTGGCTGTGTCGGTGAAAGTGACTATTAAAGTAGCCTATAAATAACAGATTTATCGTTTATTATTAATATATTATTACATAATAAAGAAACTAGATAAGGGGCGCGAGCAAAAGACAAGATAATCTTAAGTTGTTACCGTTAGGTTTTCAATTGCAACTTCCTTGGCTTTTGATTTGTAATCAAGTGATAATTCTATTCATCTTATTCAAATAAACGACAATGGGGCGCGATCAAAGTACAAGGATAAATTTCAATCTCTAATTACCACCATTAGGTTTACAATTGCAACATCCTTGGATTTTTATTTACTATTAAATGATGAGTAATACAAAAAGACAAATTTTGATAACATTTTAAAACATATTTATCAGTTTAAAAGGTATATTTGTCTACCTACAAAAACAGTATATTTTGATTCAACATAGCAAATAGACTCAAAGAAAATTTAATCTTTAAAAGATTAATGATGAATAACAAAATACGGTATTGGGGACAGGGCCAGGGAATCTTTGATGATGATGTCAATGATGACTTGAAGATCCAGAAGATGAAGAGGGCTCTGAAAATTATCCTGCTCTAATTGAATTTATTCCGCTCTATCAATAAACTATCTTTAAGATTCTAATCAGAAAGTAAATAATGAATAAAAAATCTATGAATTTTTATATTTTCAACTCTGTAACAAAATCTATGTAAAAACGAATCTAAATTTATTGAGTGAATTTGGAAAGATTAATTTATGAAAATTCGTAAAAGAAGTAAAGTAGCCTTCTCCCTAAGCTGCTATAGATTACTGTAATAATGTTTCAAATAATTAAATCTGAAAGCTAAAAAGAAAACATCCTAAATTGAAAATTAATCTGATAAATGAAATGATAAACCTAACATTTCTGAAAAGCTCTAAAGAAAAATCCGACTGATATAAAAAGTCCTAATTGTCTAATCTGAGTTCCTAAAATGGGGGATTGAAGAAGCACTCTGCAGTCAGTAGAACATAATAATAATAATAATTCCTGATGCTGTTTTTAATGTGTTGGTGTACTGTGTTTAAATCATGCTGTGTCTCATGCTGACACCATTCAGTGAAACCTCACACACATTCTACTTTCTAGTGCTGTACAACCTTACTAAAAGCTTAAAAATCGCGATGTTGACATTTTTATGACATTTATCATAGCTTTGCCTATTACCTCAGCACGAAATGGCAACGCTGCCAAACGAATTCCCCAAAAACTCGAGTTCTGAATATTTTATTCTAGTAGGCCTACCGACGCTGCAAGATCACATTCATTGGTGAGTCAAGATTTATCGATTTTTGCATGTCACAAAAACACCCTCACACACTCAAAATTTACTCAATTATTCTTCAATCTGAATTATCCCAATATCTCCAAACATGATTTTTCAATTACAAGAAATTTAACGTTTATGTCCCATCTAAGACTTTTTCTAAAATGCATCAAGATAATTACAATACTTTTTATTGATTAAAGTTTTGAATAACCTTACTGGTGGGAGGTTTTACAGCGTTGCCATTTTGTATGAAGATGATAGGGAGAACGTTAACATGTGTTATAAAAATAACAGCACCGCAGTTTTTCAGTTCACCTGCCAGTAAATTTGTTCAGCTCAACTAAATATTTGTATTAATACATCTAAAAAACTTCCTGTTGCCTTCAATTGAAAAAAGTTTATTCTTTTCTCAATAAAAAACTGTTCTAGTGATATGTGCAACCATACTGGTGCAAACCGACGTACCTGTAAACAAACAGATTAAAGATTTATTAATACATTACGAGGCTTGCATCGTTGCATCATTTATTCAAATACTTCTGTCTACAGATCTTGGAGACAGAAGAGGAATGTGGAAAAAATATGGCTGGGTAGGAACAGGGCCGGATTTCCTGAATTTGCTGTACGTGCACCTGCACAGGGCGGCAGAAATCAAGAAATTTTTCCATATTTAAAAAAAAATAAAAGCACCTATTAAACAGTGATAAGAAAAACAAGACACAAGTGAGTAAACAAGTCATGCAATATGTTTAGTTTGAAAAGGATAGTTTGGTTTTATTCTAAAAAGGATTAAGAATTACTTGCGATCAAGTCAAGAACAAGACAGATTAGTCAACAGTGCAGTGCTATAAATTGAATCAGACATTACTGTAATGTTGGACTATGATGATATAATCAATAAGTTACATTTGCTAAAGATGGTTCAAGAAGGAATCCTCTTATCTAAATGATGCTATTATAACAAACTTTCAACTCTTATAAAATCATGTAAGATAACAATGTATTATTGTATTATCTGCAAACGTTAATTGGGCTTTTCACTTCATTTTCTTTACTTCAACATATGTATCAAAAACAGGTTATACTGTAACTTACTGGTTCGTGGTGGTGGAGGGGGAGCGTATGGAATTATTGTACACAGGGGCGGCAGACACCCTAAATTAGGCCCTGGGTAGGAATATGGAATAATAAACAAAGAATTAATTCGATGAGATTTTGTAGAGTTATGGAAAATAAAAACGTGGAAAATTAGAAAGTCTTACCTTGAACTCATATTTAGGATGCGCCCTCCCAGCAATCAGGAGCTACCCAGAGAGTCTTTTAGGCACTAGATGTCGATGTCCACACTATATATATACACATACTGCACCACATACACTTGATATATACTTTATAAATTGCACTAACACTTTAGTTCAGAGTTAAGATTACCCTCTAAGAACCAGGAACGATGCCAGTGTAAGCTGAAAAACATAAAAAATACTTTTGCAGCAAATTAAATGGTGACACATCAACAAATCAAATAATCTACATCAATTGATGAGTCATTGTGTCACTACAATAATTGAACAAATTAATTTCCTACCTAACAAGTATCTTATAAAATTCCTATTTCCAAGATTTATGATGGCCCTCAGTTGTCTCCAGAGATCTCCTTATTAGGAAGACTCCTTTCAAGTCCCAATCTCTCAATTATGAGCAGAATTGGGTGATAATTCAATTATACAGCGCATCAGCCTCAACCTGATGGCTCTACAAGACTTTATAACTTTAGTAAGTAGAAGTTACCTAGAATATTTAGCCAACAAATTAGAATTTGATGATCCTCTTTACAAAATCTGCTTAGTTTTTTCCAAATTATTTGGATTTTCAATTGTTATTACCACAAGATGCTTCTAAGGATAGTTTGCACAGTGTGAATACAAATTATTACCATATATCTATCCTATAATTCTAGTTTTAAACCCTCATTGGTATAAAATTTGTAGTTAACACGTTCACTGCGGCGGGAGTCACCGGTGACGCCCACGTGCCTTGCCACTGGTGCGGCAGTGTACGTAAAGCCGCTACTTCCCGATTTTGTGGAAGCGACCATTTGGACACCACTCGGTATTCTCACATGCTGATTTCACTCCATGGAATGGTTTTTGAATATGGACTCACAGTTTTTTTATTTTTGCGGGAGTCACCGGTGACTCCCGCCGCAGCGGTTTCTTTCCGGTTTTCTTTTATTTTTTTGCTGATGATGCCCACATGAGTCTGAGACTTGTGCTTTGGTGTTGAGGTGAATGATAATGAGCCAGCACAACCATGACAGGCTAAACGGGAATCACCGGAGTAACAGCTAGTAAGTCTTATAATGCATAAAAAAGGATTCATTGCTCCCTTTTCGATACCAGCAAAAGCTAATACTCGATTGAGTCCAGCTTTTATTTTATAAATCAAACTGGGAATAATGTTATTTTTAAATATTGAACAAAATATATTATTGAAAAATCAGATCATTACTTTTGTAATATTATTTTGACCATTTATCAATCAAACTAGTTTCATGTTGAAAACTGAACACCTAGCGAGTTCAAGAAAGTTTGAAAAATATATTTTTTTGTTAGTGCTGAAAAATGTTTTTCATCTACATGAATTCAATGGAATATGAATGGCATAAATCAATCAATACTCTCACTTTGTTTCACCTTATTTTATTAAATTATTATTTATGATGAAGTTCTATACTCCTTGTTAAAATGGCTTAGCCATTTTAAGATTTGCTTTCAAAACATAGGGACTCCACCACTTCTTTGACAGTAAGTTGTTGTATTTGGTAGTTGTAATACTTATACTACTTCAGAATAAGGGATTAACCAGTAAAAATAATAATCTATTCCTGGATTTCTTGTTCCATGACGAACTGCGTTGTTAATATTAACTTTTCATGTGAAATTTAACGACTTGCAGTCAAATATTTGTTAAGAATAAGTATAATAACTCACTTAATCTGGCCGAGCGCTTTCGAATCTATGAAATCCATCTTCAGAGGCGTGGGTTCCTAGATCATCATGTCAGTTTTTTGGTTAGAAGTGCTGTGGTTTTTGTAAAATGTGATCAAAAAGTTTGTGAGATTTAAAATTTAGTTGTTCATTGAGAATGTTTTGTTTATTGTGTGTGGTGTGTTTGTATATTTCAAATTGTTCCAAGGTGTTGAGTTCGTGTTCTACACATTCTACATATAAAATCTAAAGGACACGAACTCAACATCTTGGAACAATTTGAAATATACAAACACACCACACACAATAAACAAAACATTCTCAATGAACAACTAAATTTTAAATCTCACAAACTTTTTGATCACATTTTACAAAAACCACAACACTTCTAACCAAAAAACTGACATGATGATCTAGGAACCCACGCCTCTGAAGATGGATCTCATAGATTCGAAAGCGCTCGGCCAGATTAAGTGAGTTATTATACTTATTCTTAACAAATATTTGACTGCAAGTCGTTAAATATCACATGAAAAGTTGATAATAGTCTATATTCAATGCAATGAATCACCCCTAAATTAAATTTTGATATAAGATGATGATTGAGTCGTTATTTATTACTTTTTTATAAAGTAAGCCTGTTATGAGTCATTTACAGTGTGTTATCGTCAGCATGATGTAGTATTTCACTCTTAAATGTAAGGCTGGCCAGATAATTTGCACACATATATTTAACAGAGTTGATGATAAAATACACACTTCTCTAAATTGAGTTGCATATTTTAAGGTTTAGATGATGCAATAAAAAAATAGAAAACAGATATACAGGGTGGGGGAAATGTTTGGAAACGGCTTAATATTTCATATACAAAGGTGATTTTGCGGTAGGTATGATTGAGGATCCTACTCAAATTGAAAATACTATTTTACTGTGACTTTAAAAATCTGGTCCGCCATCTTGGAACCGCCATTTTGAATGTAACTTTTTTTTTTTAAATAGGAAGGGGGTCATGCGATACATGATTTCAATACGGAATTTTAAGACAAAATGAATGCCGAAAACCGCACATCGATATGTCAACCCGTTTCGGAGATATTTACATTATTAATCGATACCATGAAAAGCAGAAATGAAATAAATAAGTACATTAAAATCTTACCTATCAAATTTTTTGTTAATAGTGTTTGCTAATAAACATTAAAACCCAATTATTTTAATAAATGTTCAAACTGTTTTCCTTCAGCTGTTTGACAATGTGCTAATCTTAAATAATAGCCATCAAGCACATTTTGAATCATTTCGCGTGGAATTCTGTTAGCCACTTCAGTTATACATTCTCTCAGTTCATTAATTGTTGCTGGTTTCTTTTTGTACACATTGTCTTTCATGTAGCCCCAAAAGAAATAATCAAGTGGAGAGAGGTCAGGTGACCTAGCGGGCCACTCTATTGCACCCCTACGACCTATCCAGCGTTGGGGAAATGTTTGGTTCAATATATCCCGCACTCCTAATGCATAATGAGGGGGCGCCCCATCTTGTTGAAACCACAAGTTATGTAACTCTTGTCCGTTGATGTTCTGGATGGCTGGAACGATCAAATTTATTAACATGTTCTCGTAAATGGCACCTGTTAAATTATTCTCGATAATAAATGGTCCTACAATGTGACCATTTACCATACCAGCCCATACGTTTAATTTTTCAGGATACTGTGTATGACCCTCCTTCATCCAGTATGGGTTGACATCGGTCCAGAAACGATAGTTTTGCTTATTTACATTGCCGTTAAGCATGAACGTAGCTTCATCCGAAAATACTACATTATTAAAGAAGTTTGGATCATTGTCATACTTGTTCATCATTATGTCACAAAACTCTACCCGGCGGTCGAAATCATCCTCATTCAGTTCTTGTAATACATGAAGCTTAAACGGATGGAAATGAGATTCCTTAAGAACTTTTCTGACAGAACGAGTAGACATACCATGTTCCTTGGCAACGCTTCTAGTTGATGTATGCGGATCTTCAACAAATGATTGCATTACCTCTAAAGATTTTTCATTGTTGGTGGCAGTATTTGTTCTTCCAGTGCGAGCACGATCAGTCACTTTGCCCGTTTCTTGAAACCGCTTTACTGTCTTAAAAACAACACTTTTAATAATTGGATTTCTGTTGGGAAATGTTTCGTTAAATAAATCAGAAACTTCTTGGTAAGACCGTACTCTATCTCCATAGCCGCGCATCATTAACAAAGTTATTCTCTCGGTTTCATTTAAAAATGCCATTGCGAACGACTTTAAACACACTCACTACTTCATGATTGAAAAAGAATTCATTAAATCAGTTGGATTATTACAGATGATTTTAGGTTGATATCATGATTATTGTTGATATTATGATATCCAGAGTCAGATGTTCATCACACGAAATGATTCAAAATGTGCGGTTTCATTTAAAAATGCCATTGCGAACGACTTTAAACACTCACTACTTCATGATTGAAAAAGAATTCATTAAATCAGTTGGATTATTACAGATGATTTTAGGTTGATATCATGATTATTGTTGATATTATGATATCCAGAGTCAGATGTTCATCACGCGAAATGATTCAAAATGTGCTTGATGGCTATTATTTAAGATTAGCACATTGTCAAACAGCTGAAGGAAAACAGTTTGAACATTTATTAAAATAATTGGGTTTTAATGTTTATTAGCAAACACTATTAACAAAAAATTTGATAGGTAAGATTTTAATGTACTTATTTATTTCATTTCTGCTTTTCATGGTATCGATTAATAATGTAAATATCTCCGAAACGGGTTGACATATCGATGTGCGGTTTTCGGCATTCATTTTGTCTTAAAATTCCGTATTGAAATCATGTATCGCATGACCCCCTTCCTATTTAAAAAAAAAAAAAGTTACATTCAAAATGGCGGTTCCAAGATGGCGGACCAGATTTTTAAAGTCACAGTAAAATAGTATTTTCAATTTGAGTAGGATCCTCAATCATACCTACCGCAAAATCACCTTTGTATATGAAATATTAAGCCGTTTCCAAACATTTCCCCCACCCTGTATGTTATTTTGTAAAATATTCTTGAATTACATTATCCAGGGGTGGGATGGTTCATCCGTGACTAGCAAAGTATTAAAAACCCACTTTTTTGGAGAATGAAGCCCACATAGGCCTGAAACCTGTGCGTGAGTAATGGGGTGAATGATGATGATAATGAGTTGGACCTAAGGTTCCAGGTGGGTTCTGACCCACTGGAAAGTGATTTAAAGCAGATAAAAGAGTCATTGCGGCTGATCAAATCAAAGTGGTCACGAAAACAATTAAAAACATGGCATGTTATAAGAAAACAAATGTTTGTATTACTTGTATGCGGCGGGAGTCACCGGTGACTCACGGCCATATGATAATTGTAGAATACGATTTGTCCTATGAAAAGTAGAGGTCCAAGTAGTTATAAAACTTTCTCATAGAGCGTTCTACTGTAGCTCCCCACTCTGATAAAATTCACTAAAGTTCATCTCTGTCGGGAGGCACCAGTGATGCCCCCCGCACACAAGTAATATATACCGGGAGTCACCGGTGACTCCCATCGCAGTGAGGGCAACTTATTGAAAAAACACGACGCAGTGAACGTGATTCATGAAAGTTAACGAGCAGGAAAGTTACGGTATTCATGAAAGATACATGAATGCAGATCTAAAACAGACAGATTGAGGCAGTATACCAGCACTGTTATCAAATCTGAAGCCTCATCTATGGAGTAGAAATATTATCAAAATTTCTAACATTACTCTATAGACTCAAAGCTAGTATTGAGTCTATAATGCACTTAATATTCATTGAAGTGATAATTATCGAACCCTATATGGTTTGGATTCAAGCTAGAACTCAAGATCTACCAAGATGTAATTCAATTACATTCGATATACGGTATTAATTTGTAAAGTGGGTCCCCGCGCACCACAAAGTTAATAACTTGACAACTTATCTATACTTGAAATTATGCTGAAAGAAATTACAATTAGTTAGTCACAAATTCATGAAAATTACAAGAAATACATCAATATGTGTAGGAATTTTCTCTCTATATTGTAGAAAACTCTACTTTTTTAATGTTACATTTTCCTACAAAATCTTCAGATTTGTTAAATAATCCCACACAGCACATAAGCTTAAACTAAGTTTGTATTTTACTTGGTTTTAACACTGTCAAGCAAGTTTGGCGATCCAAATTATTTCCAAGCTCAAATCAAGCTGTTTAATATAAGCTGGTATTCCCAAGCTTATTAATAACTTGGGTTTCACGGCATAATAGTGGAGGTGCGTTTGATGCGCGCGCAACTCATAAAGTTTCTTTTTTGTGTGCTAGTTTTGCTAGTAGCGTGTAGCGTGATCTCGTCAACATCGTTGTTATTTCATAGGTCCGCCATTGATTGCTAATTGCTAATACTGGATCACCGCCTCACGCAGCAATTTGCAATCTTTCAGCAATCTATTCAAGTTATTTAATTTTGATATTTCAATTGTTTGCCCACTCGAGCAGAGTTTTAGTTGAACATCAAGATCTAAGGTAAGTGTTTACTGAGCACTATTCATGTATTTTGCAAGTATACGTGCATATGCACATAATATTAAAATTTTAGGTAAGGACGAAACCATTGTGCATCATGTATTAACGGTGAAAATAAATAGTCTTACTGACTCTTATAATTCCATATTAGCAGCATCCTTAGACTATGATTCAATACGATTTTTGATGCTATTTAAACAATACAGAAAAAAACACAAGTCAATGATTAGATTCCTGGATTTCTTGTTCCATGACGAACTGCGTTGTTAATATTAACTTGTTATGTGAATTTAACGACTAAATATTCATTAAGAATAAGTAAAATTTACTTACTCTGTAGGCTTTCGAATCTTTGAGATCCGTTTTCAGAGGCGTGTTCCTAGATCATCAATGCCAGTTTTTTTTTATTTCAGTTTTTTTTTCAATGATTAGTCTACAATAAGGTGTTACCTACCCTACTTTATTTTATTTCAGAAACCTAACTTTCTCCCATTGTTTTGTGTAGTAGTGAAGTCATCACTCACTAGGCTTTAAGCTAAAGCAGTGTAAACTTCTAGGTAGGCAAAGGCCTCAATCTATTATTTATTTTGCATATTATTAGCTTTGCCAGAAGTCTAGGAGATCCAGCTTAAATGTATTGCCTGCAGACTGAGTTTGGCACTGTGCAACAGCAAAAATGAACAGTTTTCGATCTGATAGACAGGATTTCTTGTTTTGACTGAATGCGAATTTGACTTAATGAAACGAATTCGTTTTTTGTGCAAGCATATTTTTAAAATAGCATCTATGCCCAGTGCTGTTTTAGTGACAGTATGCCGTACCGGTACCTCTTGGGACAAAAAACAAAAAAATATATATATTTTGTAACTTCATGTGAGCCATTATGCGATTGAAGCGATGTAGAACTAGCAACTGTGTTTACTTGGCGCAAGACTGTACCTAAGTTTATCAAATTTATTGCTTTTTCTTGTAAAATCTAGCCATCTAAAAACTTAGACTGATTACCTTACTTTCCATTTTTGTAACAAACTGTTATTTGGAAAACTATGCAATAAAACATGTAAACTAGGTTTTTGTGCGCTTTTTATAATATGCCCTTGAAATCTGTCCAAGATTAAATTTCTACAGTAGGCCAGTTAGTTATCAAATACAGTTTTTTTCCAGTAAAAGCAGACATAACTTCTAAGGAACCACAAGTTTGATATGAGTAAAAAATTTCAAACTGTCTCAGACAAATAATCTTTGTACTCTTATCTTATCAATTTAAAAAGTTTTCCCGGGGGCGGACCCCTTCTGTATACCCCCCAGACCCCCCGGAACATTGCATACCTGAACCTTTATTGTTACAAAAACAGCACTGTCTATGCCTATATTAATAACTTAATATTTGCTGAATTAAATAATTTATTCGTAATAATCAAATGCTAATACTTTTTTGCTGTAATATCGTAGATTACAAATTTAACATCTATATTTTATATGCAAATTACAATTTTTTGTCACATAAAGTATTTATTTTTCAGCTGAAAGTACTCATGTCGGTGGGAGGGAGAGATGCTAAGGCAATGACTTATAATTATTGCTTAAGACGGTGTCTAAGCTACGCAGTCGCAAACAAATTGTCTTATTCAGGTGTGGCAGCTAAGGACAGGGCAAAGACCAAGAAAATAGCCTTTAAGACCACGCAGCTCTGCAAAGTTATTAATGGTAGGTTTTTTTAAATGTTCTGTCTAAAATATTTGGAATCTACATTCCAACCTACCTATCACTGACAGTTCCACTGCTGATAGAAAGATTGTTAAAGATTGAATAAATATATCAGGAAGCTTGTTTGAAGGTTAGGACATTGGCCTCACACATTAACAAAACTTGCTTCAAACGAAACCTTATACCTACTTATGCTAGAATGCAAATAAAACTACCTAACAAACCCCATAGAAACCTACAATTCAATGCAGAATATGAATTGGACTACACGTTGAACTTCTTAGACCTCACTATCACAAAACTAAATAACATGCACAAATTCAAAATGTACAGGAAACCAATTCTCACAGACACTCATTCACAACTCATCCAACCATCCACATCAACACAAACTTGCTGCTTTTAACTCCATGATCTGTAGACTCTTAAATGATCCACTATCACAAGCTGACCGACCACCAAGAAGAAATTTATATGATCAAATACGTAGCTCAACAAAACGGATACAACACTAATATGATCGACAGAATCCTAAATAAAATGAAAACCAAAACAGATTTGTCATACACATATTTCAACAAAAAAACACATATTCAAAATCTACAGGACTTTTGACTTTGTGCAACACAAAGTAGCACATATTTTTCAAGAATCTTTATTTAACACAGCATTCAGAACAACAATTAGCCTGAGACACCAGCTCCAACAAAAAAACATCTCACCTAACAAACAGCAAAATATGTTTTTCATAACCCATTAAAGTTTGTCATGTAACTAACTACATTAACATTTATTTTGTTGTTGTGGTTATCCATTTCTCGTGAACTGCAGTAGAACTATTCATATGTATTATCTTGCTGTGCAGAACTGACCTTTTTGAGTCGTGACGGACGCGTTTCGAACTATGTTGTTCTTCTTCGGCGCTTGCTTGTTGTTCTTCCAAGCGCCGAAGAAGAACAACATAGTTCGAAACGCGTCCGCCGCGACTCAAAAAGGTCAGTTCTGCACATATGAATAATTTATTTTGTCTTTCTAATTCAAAATTCAGTGTCAGATTAATCATTAAAGATCAACCTTACATACATTTTTAATATGCACTAGGCCTAATTTTCAGATTCAGTTATCTTAAAATGCATATGTCCATCAACTAATGATCCTGATATGCATATGTCCAGCAATGATCCTGACATATGAATCAGCTGGCATTTGTCAGTAACAAAGCTACACAAGGCATCACCCATCCTTCACTCATACTTGGGTTAAGATACACCTGTTTGGAGTTCCCATTTCAAAGTTAACTTGACCATGTGGATTCATTGATTTCATCAATTTCAATTGATGGTACACCCTGACTTGTTGAGGCGTTTAAACAACGTTTCCTAAAGTGATCTATTGTCAGTAGGTTCATGTCACTGAAATGACAAAAACACTATTATTTTACAGTTGCTGTGAAGAAAATTCACCCTTCATCTACTGACCAAGATTTGAAGGTCTACATGTGTCACTGGTTGCAGCAAGCCAACTCAAGGATCCCCAAAAAGTAAGAATACTTATTTAAGTTATTTTAATTATTTATCCTCCAAATTGCATCATAATTCTTTCCTTTCAGAAATACATTTATTTTTCATAAGTGTCCATGATAATGAATTAAAGTGTATATGATGTTGAAGATTCATCTTGTTTCCACTAATATATAATAAAAACTTAGAAAACACTTAAGTGGAAATTATGACTCATTTTATGGCATGACAGCCATTTCACTCTGATGTTAAGAGCATCATCAGATGACCCACAGTACACTCTGAGTATACTGTGAGTCATCTGACAATGCTCTTAACATCAGAGTGAAACGGCCGTCACATCATAATGTGTCATAATTTCCACTTAGAAGTGTTTTTCAAGTTTTTATTATAAAATGTATAGATTACATTACATAGGTTTATTATATTACATAACAAGGGTGGTAAGATGGTGTTTACTGTATGAGTATGATAGTTTATGCACAAGATGAAGTTGAGTGCAGAATTATCTTAAGAGTATATTAATCACCTTACCAGATGTGTTATATATGTTAAACACAGCAACTCCAGGTGAAATGGGCAATAATGATCTTAGATCAGCTGATCTAGCTTTTGGTCAAATGTTTTATCAGTGAATTATTAGCAAGTAGCCACCCGTAAGTGTATGGTAATAATCATTTGATGATCTTTACCACACAGTGTGCGGTAATAATAAGTGACATCAGCTGACAAAAAAAGATAGTATATTACACTACAAGTGTGGGAAATGGAGTTTACCATACAAGTATGATAAGTTAATGCATGAGATGAAGTCAAGTGCAGTATATTATCATACAAGTATGGTAAACATCTTCCCAGACAAGATAAAAATGTTATTTTTTGTCATACTAGTCAATATAAAAACTGAAATATAAAAATAATAAAATTTGAGCAAGTACAAGAAACATCATTAAACATAATCTCAAAATCCACCACAGTAGTAAAATACTAAAAATTTATCTGAGATCAGCTGTTTTTCCAAATTCTGAATCAGCTGGAATATGGTAATATCCATAACACACTGAAAAATGATGCAGTAATGAAAATCTGCTGTTCTTTCTGTAAACAGTTGTTTACTGGTTTGATTCAATGCTTGGTAAAGTGGTGAATATGTATGAGTATGACAAAAATATTATTACCATATTGAGAAATGGGTACACTGCCAGCACATATTTTTGTATTTGTGCTACACATCTAGAGTGAGCTACTTGAGCCATATTATGATTGCCACCTATCACTGATTTAAGTGACAATTTGGTTTAAATTAAGCTGTAGCATTTGGATGATCACTGTCGATTAAAATATATAATGGCTCTAAATATCATCACTTTTGCCAGAACTGTTTGCACATATACAAGTGCATTCATGACATTTGCCCTATCAACCTACTTCCTCCATTTTAATTGTGATTATTTTTTTCAGGGCCTTTGTAGAAGAAAACCCTCAAGCAGCTACTTCAGAATAAACACTGCTGTGTGTGTTGTATACATTAAAATTATTTTATGAAGATTCCTTCTTTGTACATATAATTTATCCTCAACCCCTACTAACTATGAAAACTATATACATTGTTTTACAAGTGATTTGGTAATCAAACCTGTTAATTTTATCATATAATACCTATATACTTTATTTGAAAAAATTCAAAATACTATAGTTTTGTCCAGGAAATTATAGTGCTTTTTAAATGTTGCTCTCCAATTTCAGTATTGTTGTTATTCAACAGCAGTGTTACAACTGTTGTTATTTTGCAGATTTTTGTTGATAAAGTTCAATCAGCTACCTAAAAGCCTGTTAATAACTTGGGAATGTAATTTTACTTTAAGCTTACTTTAGACTAGTTGTAATAAGCTTGTTTTTAGCCTGGTATTGTAAGTCAGTTAATAACTTGATAATGCAAGTTTACTTTAAACTTACTTTAAACTAGTTCTAATAAGCTTGTTTTTAGCCTGGTATTGTAAGTCAGTTAATAACTTGATAATGCAAGTTTACTTTAAACTTACTTTAAACTAGTTCTAATAAGCTTGTTTTTAGCCTGGTATTGTAAGTCAGTTAATAACTTGATAATGCAAGTTTACTTTAAACTTACTTTAGCCTAGCTTAAACAAGCTTGTTATTAGCCTGGTATTGTAAGTTAGTTTTAAGCTTGTAACCTCAAACTTAGAACAAGTTGAGAAAGTGGTAACTTCGAAGCTTAAAACAAGCTATTTTTAAGCTTAAAAGCTTGTTTACCCAAGCTAAAGTTAAGCTTGTAAGCTTATTGTTTTAGGCTTGAAACAAGGTTGGAACAGGTTTATTGTGCTGTGTGGGATGTGAATTCATAACACAATATTGGTTTTGTGTAGTATTGGCAAAACTGCCAATATAATTTTGTTAGTGAACTAAATACATAATTCACCCACTTCCAAGCCAACTGCCATTAGAATACATATATTGCTCCAAAATCATAATTAATTCAACTTTTTTTAGCTGCTTGAATTGGAAATGGCACTCCTATTACAGGAGTGACACATATCAGTTGTATACCACATATTGATGGTAAACAAACTGTTCATATGGTTCGGATCCCACCTAAAGTGATGGATTCATATAGTGCTCTAATAATGTTATTACAGTTCAATCAGATTGATAAAACCAGCTAGAAAGGATCTTTTATCACCAAGGAACTTTTATCACCACCTAAAGTGATGGATTCATATAGTGCTCTAATAATGTTATTACAGTTCAATCAGCTTGATGAAACCAGCTCGAAAGGATCTTTTATCACCAAGGAAAGACAACAGAAGTATAGCTAGATAACTTTTGTAATTTTTATACTGAGCAAATAAATAGAAAATAATCTCTTTTTTTAATGTTTTCTGTTCCTCAATCATGTATAGATATCATGATGACGAGCATATCAAAATAAAATTATTTTCCAGCAAATTATTAATTTACTGTATAATTATGTTATTTTAATACTACACAGCAAGGTGGATATTTTAATATTAGGCTACACAGTTTAGCCAGCAAGGTGGAACTACCGCGAAATGACTTCATCATCAAAGATATCCACACAAAATAAGGAACTGCATAAAATTACACCCCAAGTAGCAAAAAAATGTTTAAGCAATATTGTACAAAATATTGGTACAATGTATTTACAATATTGAAAACCATTGTTTCAACATTTTATAAATATTTAATAAATATTGTTTTGAAACAAACTTTATTTATCAATAAATATTTACCAAATATTGTAAAATATTAAAACAATATTGTGGAAATATTTTGTAAATATTTTTTAAAGTTGTTTTTTATATTGATTGAATATTTATTTATAAACATTTAATCAATATTAACCAAAAGTTTTAAAAATATTTTTTAAACATTGTTTTAAAAATATCAAATAAATAATTTTATAAATCAAATATTTTAAAAATATTTGATAAATATTTATTGATAAATAAAGTTTGTTTCAAAACATTTTGGCACTGCATAATTCACAATGGCCCTCAGGGCTACGCCACATTCAATGTGATTCAATGTGACTTTTTAGTAACTTCTAGAAACTTCTAACTTTTAGTACTGTACTAGAAGCTGCTCCCCATGTCACACTTGCTACTTCATATCAGCTGTTTTGAAATAACAAAAAAAAATTTCAAGATTAAGAGGAAAAGTAGATAAAGAATTCAGAGAAAAATCTGCAATATATTCAAAATATACAAACATTCAGATAATAATATACACCCAAGCAGCAAAATAATCAGTTGGGAAGTACTTAAAAAGTACTATAAAATCAGTTTAAATAACTTTTAAATGACTTTACAATGATTTATAATGCTTTAAGTTGGCAAAATTGTGATTTTCAAACTACTTGAAAATGATTTGAAAAGCACTTTCAAATGATGTGATGAAGTTCTTCTGAATCATTTGAAATCATTGATTTTGCCAACTTAAAGCATTTTAAATCATTGTAAAGTAATTCTATCAATGATGTTCAATCATTTGTGAATGCTTTAAACTACTTTATAATAAGCTAAAAAGTTCTTTAAAATTATGTTAAAGCATTTTCAAGTGATTTGAAATCAATGCAGGATAAAACCACTTTCAATAGCTCAAGAGTACCAAGTGAACAAAAGTTATGAAGACCCACTTGCTATATTTGTAATATAGCATGTTTTCAGTTTGATCACATGAAAATGTATTATTTACATTGATAACTAGAGTATTTAATTGCATGATGCCTACATAGGTCTGAGACCTGTGCGTAGGTAATGAGGGTGAATTATGATACAAAATATGTCAGCCGGAGTGGGAATCGAACCCACGACCGTAGCAGCTTCAGCCAGATAAAGTTTGCAATGCTCCAACCAACTGAGCTACGCCGGTCCAACAAATTTTACTTGGAAGTGAGAAAAATGATGACACAACTTCAAAATAAGTGAATGAATAGTTTATTTAAAAAAAATATTCACAATTATCTATAAAAGTTTACATATAGGTTGTTGTCTACAGAGAAGGAGATTTCAATGTTCACCTCAACAGGGGTGACATAAAGACAGGTAGACTTCAAAATATTGTTAGAATGTTAATTTATTCCGGAGCATCCTTGAACCTACAAGATATCTGTACTACCTGAATGCCATAGCAACCAATGATAGTTCAAATTCAGGGTGTCCACTAAAAATAAAATAAAAATATTTCATATTGAAACAAAAGTTAAGTTGTTAGTCATATAACGCAGTGAAGTAGTTTCATACATTTTTGTATGAACTGTATGACGATCGTAAATAAATAGGGAACCTATTCACAAACCTAATGCAAAAAACCAGGGAACACAAAAGGCTTCCAGGGAAGCATCCTTATCGGTCACGATATTATTCAACATTACTCAGTCTCTTTTTCTTCAGTTGACAGCCTCTTTGCTCCATGATTTCTGCAAACAAAAATTAAGTCAACTGAATTTTAATTCAATTCTTATAGCTTCCAGTGCAAAGATAAATGAAAAACAAAGGCATTTGATTTATACAGGTTATGTTTATCATTAAAACAACAACTTGCAAAACTAAGTGTCCCTTTATATGAAAGGCTGTGCTCACAAGGTTACATCGGTTATGTAATAGGAATTGTATAAATTATGAGTGATGCAAAAATCATTATTATTGGAATTCATGGTATCATTGTAATTGTTTTTGTTCATCAAAATCTTTTTCCTAGTTACCCGAAATAGTGCCTATTTTTGCACTAACTATAGCATGCAAAATAGTATTTACAGGGTGTCCCACATAAGGTGTAACACCCGGAAATCCATAACTCTACATAACATTTCTGACAAAAAATGTCCAATAAAAATATGCCCTATCGGACTTCATTACCGAAATATATCGAAAAAAAACGAGTTTTTCGAGACGTGCCTACATCCTGCCATTAAACGATTTATAACTAAAAAACTACCCATCGGATTTCAATTTTGAGCCTACTAATGGAAAAGAAGAAAATTTACCAAAGGATAGATGTATTTTAATGTATAAATCATTTTCATAGTATTTGTTATAGTTAGGCAAAGTTCAAAAAACGATTTTTCAAATTCATAATCAAACAGATTTTTCTCAAAATGTTTTCAGGGAACTTAGCTGGCACATTTCATTAAAAACTGCGCAATTCATTAAGCTTCCAGATTAGCCCAAAATTATGTGGATAGGTTCACGACATAAGTTCACATAACATAAGAATTGGGCTTAAGCACTTGCAAAACACAAGGTTTTGATAACTAAGGTGAAAGCATATGATTATAAACTTACTGCAAGTCATAAGCTGTTTGCTGCAGCCATGATTTCACCGATCTCTCAATTTTTTCGTCCTGAAGATAAAACCTTCTCCTCACAGCACCTAAAAGAACAAAAAAGCAAGTATTTATATATCACAAGTTAGTTCGAAGTTACTGACAATTGAACAAACTGACAAATTTACTTAAACAGAATTTATTAATTAAAGGAATTCGAAATTAATAAATTCTATTTATATATATTTTAAAGGACAGATGAAATTACTTCAATATCGTCTTGTTCATGTAGAAATTGCTGATGGTAAAGGGGCCTTTCACAGTTTTATGGGACGACACTATGTGAAATCTGCCAGCAGGTAACATTTCATTTTAAAACTAATATTTTCTTAAAGTGTAACTTCCAAGTGTCTATGAAATGACACATTTTCTTTGCCACATTGACTTGGAATAGGCCTATGTTTCTCTTACAAATATTTGTTGCAGTAAAATTGAAGTTCTAAAATCGTATCTGAAAAACCCTAAAAACGCATATCTTGTAATTCTTAGAACTCTAGAACTAGAAGTTTTATTTACTATAACTTTCTTTTATCATCACTAAGCTGTTTGATTTTATTTTTACCTTAGGCCTACTTTTGTTAATAATGCTATAGAAAGAAATATACGCAGAAGGCAGTGAGTTTGCTTATGGAAAAATGCTTCAGACTTTATTAAAGTCATAGCTATTCAAATTATGTTACAGTAGCAGGCTACTCAGTATATAATATTTGAAATTTATTTTATAATTACTGTAGGCCTAGAATAATTTAAAAGAGACCAAACTTACTTGGTATGTTGATCCATGTCGATCCGTCAAAAAAAAACGAAAACCAGGAATTGACGGAAGCACTGGCTGATCGCAGAGATCCCAGCCTGAAACAAATAAGGGATTGACGGAAGGACTCTTCTCTTCACTATGTGAAGTAAAAACTTGACAAGGCCTACCCAGGTAGAACGACCAGATGTTATGCCCAGTCAGATGGGCAGCGAATGTGCCATACACAAAATCAAAAGAGACCTCTATGAGGTAAAAGTCGACTCCGGACCTTATGCACTAGTGCGGCCAGAGGGGTGGAATGGCGGGCTTGCGCCAGAATATCATAAATATTACCAAAAAGGGGATTTGAATACAATTTTTACATTCTTACTCACAAATTTTTATTCATGAAATAAAATGCTAACCTTGCTCTGCACCTAACCTAACCATGCCCACACACTCAACCTAACCTCCTTGAAACGTTGAAAATAGGTTTTTTCTCAACATATTTAGCCAAATATCTCAATAACTATTGCATTTGGACTATTGAGTGACTGAACATTTTATCTTCAGAATTTAATTTTCTACAAGTTTCATTAATAAAAATTGCTTGTTTATCATAACATAAACAGGTAAACCCACTTTGAACATGAAAAATAGTATTTTTAGCATATTTTTTGGAATATCTCAAAAACTACTGAAGTTACACACTTCTAATTGGTCTCATTGGATTTCTTGACAAATTTTACATAGGATTTGACTATTTTTATACGCAAATCAATGCAGAAAAAAATTACAACATTGAAAAATTTCAACTTTCAACGGCCATAACTTATTAACTACAAGTGACCGCCGCAAACGTTTTGTGGTTTTATTATCAGAATAACATGGTGAATCGATTGCAACCAGAATTTTGACGCCAACTAACTGGGCAGGTAAAGTAAAAGTTAGCCTCAATGGCTCGGCAAATTGCCGAGAATAGCGTAGGGTTACTTGTATTTAGCCACAAGGTTACAAATCTCAATTTCAATTTAGATTCTGGTTAGGCATAACGGTAATTGTGCCGCAGATGTTAGCAAATAAAAAATCACTTGAAACCTTCACCAAATTGTAGTATTATGTCTCCTGATCACAATTATCAAGTTTTCAAGTGTCGGTCTCAATTAAATAATTAATTATTCAATATTAAAAACTCACCTTTTGAAAATAAATACGGCTCTGAAAAGCCTTTATAGTACCTTAAGCATAACATCATAGACGAACAGATAGAGCAATGGAGTGCCATCTACATCAGAACATCAATGGAAACTGGAATGGAACTGCTTAACCAAACCTTTCCTAACCTGGCTAGATGTGACTGAACCAACTCTGTAAATATTTAAAAGGTTTAAAGTTAAATATTTAAAGGTATTTTAAAGGTGGTTCAGTCACATCTAGCCAGGTAAGGAAAGGTTTGGTTATGCAGTTCCATTCTAGTTTCCATTCCACTTCGTTCCATTCACGCAGACTACGCTTCTGCGAAATATTCATGCAGATTTAAAAGGTCGTGGCCTAAAAGCCTAAAACCCAGGCTGTGGCTAGGTTATGTATAATTATGTGCGATGCATCAAGTGATGAGATTTTGGAACAAATTGAAAATGCCTTTATTATTAAGTAGATAAATTGCATGAGTAAATAATTAATAAATTAAAATGCAAATTATTGTGTTGCAAAGATTCATGCATTCTCACTCAATTAAAGTTAATTGCTGAAGATAGCCATTTTGGGGCTCTGCTCCAAAGGTAGGTTTTTAATATTGAATAATTGATTATTTAATTGAGACCGACACTTAAAAACTTGATAATTGTGATCAGGAGACATAATAGGCCTACTACAATTTGGTGAAGTTTCAAGTGATTTTTCATTTGCTAACATCTGCGGCACAATTACCGGCATAACTTATGTCTAATATAAATTACCTATATTTTAATGTATTTCCCTTGTTTCACTAGGTGAAATGATCTACTTCATGGGTTAATTTATTCTACTTAATAACTATGGACTTATCCTAACCTAAAACGAAAAGTGGGACAACCCTAATTCCTAAACAAATTAATTTCAATAGTAAAATCTTATTACAGTGGCCTAAAATATTATACAAAAAAGTAACAAAACAGGAACTCACCTTGAACAATAGTTGAGAATAACGTAGGAGCCACAAGGTTACAAATCTTAATTTCAATTTAGATTCTGGTTAGGCATAACTTATGTCTTATATAAATTACCTACATTTTAAGGTATTTCCCTTGTTTTACTAGGTGAAATGATCTACTTCATGGGTTAATTTATCCTACCTAATAACTATGGACTTATCCTAACCTAAAACGAAAAGTGGGACAACCGTACTTCCTAAACAAATTAATTTCAATAGTAAAATCTTATTACAGTGGCCTAAAATATTATACAAAAATACTGGAGAAAGAATGATTTTTAATACTGGAGAAAGATGTGAAATTTAAAATACTGTAGATCAAAATATACTTTCACTACAATCACTAAATAACACGATGTCCATCTTTCGATAGCAATGGCGAATGGTGAATTGGTGATGGTGATCTGTTTGGTTTGGCGGGATGGGTATCGATTATTCGATTAATCGGAATAATCGATGTTTTGATGAAATAATCGATTACTCCATAACGATTGATCGATAAGTGGGATTTCTCTGATTATTCAATTTCACAGGATTTAGGGACATAAATATGTCAATAATTATTATTTCAAACATATTTCAATATACATTTCAGATATTCATTATGGGGATTTTTCTATTGTTTTTTTCTATTCTCAAAGGCTGAATTAATCGATGCTTGTTCACCGATTAATCGATGTTTTCAGTACCGATTAATCGGTATGAAACATGAACAATAGTTTGTTTGATAATGAAAATGATAGTCAAGACTTGTAGTCATCCAATCGTGTTGTAAGGTGGGCAATTTTATCCAATCCAGTTTCTTAGCGCCAAATACCTCAGCATAGCGCCGCGTTTGAAAAGTTTTGAACTCCCGTATGGGAGGTTTTCCAGCTTAGGAGGGAGAATAAGCTTAGAAGGGGACATAGTAAAATTCTATAAAAAATCATGAAAGTTTCTCTTCATAGTATTGAGATGCACCTGAACTTTCAAATCAATCTGTCCAAAATTAACAAAGTTATAAGCATTTTTCAAATAAATTTTTCAAGTAAAGAGTTAAAATCTTTCTGAAATCACGATTTTTGACAACGGGAATGTGTGTAAAATTGATTTTTAAACATCTTTTGTTCAGTAACATTTTCCTGTCAGATGCACGGTTAACGAGTATTAGCGTTTTTTAGAGAAAATTGTTACATGTTTGAGATTCAAACTCAATATCTAGCAGTTCTTGTGTATAGTATATGGAACTTTGTGATGCAATCACAACACGTTTCAAAAGCTTGTATCTCGACAACCATTGATCGTAGACCTACGTATAGCCATAGTTTCTGAATGTAGACAAAATTTCGAACAGCTTGGCACTGGCCGTTCCGCCCCCGGACGAGCCGTTAACGAGATAATAGCGTTTGAAAGTGAACTTACGAAATTCGCCCTAACACACTATTCAGTTGGGATAAAAGGAATTTAATCAGTAAGTAAATTGTAAAATTGAATTTAGAAACTTTTTTGTCTCTTGACAAAATCGTGTCAGACGCATGGTTAACGAGATATTAGCATTTCGCGCTAATTCCAGGATGAAGAATTTTCAAGTCGAAATTTTTTTTCTCGAAAAATCACTATGATCACTGATACGGATGTAGAAGTAAATTCTAAGCACTTTTTTTCAGTAACATTTTAACGTCAGACGCACCGTTTACGAGATATTAGCATTTCGCGCTAATTCTAGCACTTGGAAAGAATTTTTAAGTCGAAATTTTTTTTCTCGAAAAATCACTATGATCACTGAAACGGATGTAGAACCTAATTCTAAGCACTTTTTTTCAGTAACATTTTTAACGTCAGACGCACCGTTTACGAGATATTAGCATTTCGCGCTAATTATAGCATTTAGAAAGAATTTTTAAGTCGAAATTTTTTTCTCGAAAAATCACTATGATCACTGAAACGGATGTAGAACTATATTTTATAAATAATTATTAATTATTAGTTATTTATAATTTATTATTTGATTTGTTTATTTATATTATTTAATAATTTATTTTTGGTCTAAAAATAACTGGAAAAATATTATCTCAATATCTAATAAATATTTACCAATGTTAATGGGATAATGTTGTCACAATATTATATCAATGTTTCAAGAATATTTTCAGAATATTGTTGAACAATATTTCACAGGATATATTTACCAATATTAAGAAAATATTGAAACAATATTGCTACAACATTACCATAAAAATATTTTCTACAATATTGATAAATGTTGTGCCAATATTGGGACAATATTTTTTTGCTACTTGGGACAGTTCATATTTCTCAATGAAATAATAGATTAACATTCAAATCTAACAATTATCTCATGATCATCTAAATCATTAGCGCATTGGGTATTTCTAAATAAGTTAATATTGGTTGTGAATGAATATTACGCCACGCCTATTTAACAGGACGAATTCACGTACACGTTTGCCTCTAATGCGGACTTCATCAGCTCATTTTAGTAACTTTCTTTGAAACCTCTGTGCTATATAGTTAATTAACTTATATATACGTTATACAACAATGATGTTGTGAAAGATTGAAGCTAAGTGAAAATAACTGTTGGAAAAGATGTAAAAGGTACCGTATACCGTACTCAACTTTTGTGTGTGAGCTGTTTGTCTTTTTGTGGCTTGCTCAATGATCATTATTTCTCTTAACTTTTCAAGTGAATCCAACGACTTGCAGTCAAATTTTCATTAAGAATAGTAGAATTTACTTACTTTGTAGGCCGAACGTTTTCGAGGTACCGGCGGCGCGTGTATTGAATCTCATCATCAAGGCCTTGATGATGAGATTCAATGCCTCGAAAACGTTCGGCCCACAGAGTAAGTAAATTCTACTTATTCTTAATGAAAATTTGACTGCAAGTCGTTAAATTAACTTAAAAGTTAATATTAACAACACAGTTCATCATGGAACAAGAAATCCAGGATCATTTCTCCTCAAAGACCTCATTTAAGCCTCCTCATTGCACATGAAACTGTGGAGAAAAAGTGTTAATAAAGGAGTTAGTTTTTAGTTTTAATTCAATCTATGTGGGTTTAAATTAATCAGTTTTTTTTTGTGAATCAGTCCAGTAAAAGAAGCAGTTTGAAAATTTATTGATTCTCATTTAAATGATTAATAAAATGGGTAAACTGGGGCATCCCAGTTTTTGACTCTTATTCTACCAGTAATCTAGCAGATTAGCCATCTGTATCGATAATATTGTCAAATAATTTATTTTCTTAAATTAATACATAATTTTATTCGTGCTCCATAGGATATCAAAGAAATGTGGTGAATCAATATTATAGTTACCGTATAGAAATACTGAAATATTTAATTTTGAAAGGTTATAACAGTTTTTGTAGCAGCCGCCTTTAAAGTCAGCAGATCGACCCAAACCAAGTATCTACTATTATAAGTAGTTAAGAGGATCTATTACACTTATTTGGGTACATTCTATGTCTATTCCAGTACAAATTCTATAAAATAGGTATCATGAAAATTCATAAAATCACTTGATGAAATGTTTAAAGTTTCATGTGAATCATGGTAAACTTATTGAAATTTTATAATATTTGGGAGACTTTTCAACACATAGACACTTTGAATCATGGAATCACCATATATTTTAATGTTCTAAAAAATATGGTCATAGAAACTGGGAAATTTTACATGCCAAAAAAAATATATATGAGAATATTTGTGATAAAAACACAATTTTCTACTGATAAATACGTAAAATGTGGAGAAATTTTGTGGCGTCCACATCTAAGATAACATAACCTCAAAAACCTCCATTTTTCAATTCGATTATTGCCGGCAAATTCAAAATAAGAAGGACTGCTTCAACTGGGTGTCTAAAATCAAGTTTAAAATGAAATTAAAAAAAAAAATGGTATTGAAATCGCATTTAAGAGGCCTCTGAAAACGGATTTCAAAGATTCGAAAGCGCTCGGCCTACTGAGTAAGTAAATTTTATTTATTCTTAATGAATATTTGACTGCAAGTCGTTGAACTCACATAAAAAGTTAATATTAACAACGCAGTTCGTCATGGAACAAGAAATCCAGGTATTTTTTCATTTTAAATAAATAACTTTTACTTTGTACTGTAGAAATGTATTCCTGCAGTTAAAGTAAGTAAAATTTAATTAGAACAGTGTCAGTTTTGATTTAGATTGTTGATCAAGTATTTCATCATGGAAAGCATCGCAGAATTTTCAGTTTGTTATGCAAAAAATCTTATCTTTGTCGGCAGCTAATCCAAGACAAATTTGACCCAAATAAATAAAAAATATTAAAAGTTTGCAAAAAATTAATTTGTTTTAAATTAATCAACACAGCTAGAAATTCTTATCTCAACTGATTCAACTCAATAATCTGGTCAATTCAGGTTTTCCTATCCAAAAGATACATCTATTTATTTTCCATAATACCGATCACTTACTTACTGGGGCCCAACCTGTGAATTAGCTTTCCTAATATTAAATATTAGGGTACTAAGGAGCCTTGTTTTGAAACAAAAACTCTAGTCCATTCCACAAGTCATTCATGGGCACAGAATGAAACCGTGATACAGTGACCTCAACCAGCCAGAAATGAAAAATGTGTCACCAAATCCCTCTGCTGAAGAATGAATTGTGGAATCTACAATATACTATAAAAATCGTCCTCTTGGTGAAAAATTTTGAAAAAAACATTTTCAAAATAGATTTTAATACTAAACACTTCCGAAAATTTCAAGACAAAAACTATTCTAGCCTCCGCGTACCGAAGCACAGACCATACGCAGACTCTCAACAGAAGCTTCGAATAAAATTCTTCTATTAAAGTATACACAATCAAATATCGTCGCCTGGCCGTCTACTAGACTTTACCTTCAATGTGCGCTTTATTGAAAGTGTGCATTTCAAATGCGAGGTTTTTCTCGCTTCTGTCAATAGTCTGCAGACGATCTGCTGGTGCTAAAAAGTCCTATTGAAATGATTGAATACACTCTTTGATAATAAAAATCATCAATAAAAGTCTGTTGACGCAATATTCGCAGTAGTTATTTTATTCAGTCTCATTTTGGTGCCTAATAAGCTAATGAAATGTTGCACTGAAATATATTTTTGAATGAAGGCGCTCAAGTAGTAGATCCTTGATTTTTTTATTTTTAGGGGAAGTTAATCACAAATTACATTGAGAAAAACTACATTTCATAAAAATATTACAAAGAAATATACAACTGTCAGTTGACATAATTATATAAACTACAATCTTTATAAATTAATAGAATCGCAAAAGGTTTTAATCAAAACAAACCACTGACAATTCTTCGGGTGCTTGCACAGTGGAGCATCCAATAGTCGATGATGATCACCGTCGCAAAATCAAGCACATACCGTACCGTGGAATGGTTTGTCACATACTGGAGCATTGGATGCTCCACTGTGTAAGCACCCTTAGTAAAGACATGATTCGCTGTCAAGAAAAAAATAAACATCACATTGTGGGTTGAGTGGAAGAGAGGGTCCTGAGTCCTAACTAGGGACGTTCCGATACTATCGATACCAGTAGGTATCGATACTTTGGTTCCGATACTGGTGGCACAGACAACTAAACTGTTGTTCTGTAATCTGTGCTGGTGGTATCGTCGTTATCGGAAGTTCCGACATTTTACTCGTATCGATACGCAAGTTGGAGTATCGGTATCGAAAGGGTAAAAAAGTAGTTCTCCTTTTCTTAGACATAAATCAACTTTTCAGTAAATAATATTTTAATAACGTATAAAGATCACTATAAATTAATGTAGTTCATGGTACCCATTTAATGACTGAACGCACAGAAAAATTATACATTGATATATTTATTGGTTTAGGTGGAGGAAAACTTTTGTGTGTATCACGGTGCTATAGTACTTTTTCTCCCTCGGGAAATTGTCAACAGCTTCCCTAAGGGAGAAAAAGTTGCAGTTTAGTCCCTGGATGCACAAATAACTATTACAGAAGTGGAAACACGACTCTGGACTGCCAGTGTGACAAGTAGGTACGTTCCGATACTTTACTCATTCGATACTTATGGTATCGATACTTTTCTTTCAATACTACACAAATATCGATATACTCGTTCCTATACGGTATCGAATGTATCTCAGTATTGGAACATCCCTAGTCCTAAATCCAGTGGCGTAACGTACACCCCCGCAGACCCCGCGGCGCGGGGGTGCCCGGGCTACAAGGGGGCCCGGAATGAAAATATATTTTTTCAAGAAATGTCCCGTGCCCAGACTGAAATAAAAAAAAAATTCCAAAAGAAATAAAACTGAAACACTGAAGAAAGAAAGAAAGAATGAATTGGCTAAATATTGTCAGGTCAATGTTTATTGTTTACTCTATCAATTAATTCCCAGATAGCAGATAATTCGCAGATAGTGAAGGAATTCAGAAGCAGGATGTTGTGACTTCGGGAATGGAGACATACCGAGGACAAAACACTCTTCAAACAAACTTATCTAGACTGTTATAAATCATGCCGGCTGTCTCCACAGTGCAAATATTAGAGGAAATTAATATTATTTTCCCACGAATTCCTCAATGTATATTAGCATATACGAAGTAATGGAAAGTGGGGGGTTGTGTAGAAATTAAAGTCAATATTTTTCTTCATACAGTATTTTGAATTCAGTCTCTTTTGAATCGTCCTGTTGGATACACGTGTCCGGTTAATTGGCCTAGAGTACAACCGTAATGTACGGTAAACCGTATGTTTATTAATAATTATTGAGTTCGTGATCGTGAATTTTATTATTTGGAGTGCCATTTTGTTTTTCATTTCTATTCTATTTTTCAACATGCTGCGTTTATGGTATTGTGATGTACGGTCATGCTTTAGTTATTTCTATTTTTTATCGACTAGTACATGTTTAAACAATATGCTCAGAAGGAATATTTATACACTTGATATATCGGATAAATTACGTGATTATTGTATAAGTATATAAATAATAGTTTTGGAACAATTGTCAGTTCTCCCAACGCAGTTGAATCTTGTTCTTATAATAGGATCAAGTACTGTATAAGTAGTTTACGTTTTCTATCTTCTGTCTCTTAAGAATAAATTTCTTAATTTTTTTCTCTTTTCCTGACTTAGTAATTTCGCGGTAATTTAGATAAAATGCCTTCTTATTAAAAATTGAACCTGTGTCCGTGTCTGCAAATGAGGCGAATTCTGAGAGAACACATTTCTGGGAAAAGGAGCGAAGGTGCTAACAAGGAGGATGTGAATGTGGATCCTATGGAAGACATCAATTTCAAGGTTTCTAGGTTTCAAGATTAATTATTTATAATATAATCAACTCTCAACTATTTCAGAAGCCCGCACGCTACAGCCCAAATCATTAGACTTGCCCCCCTTGAAACATGATTGAATTTTAAAATTTAATTTATAAAAAGGTGTTTAGTTCTTACATAATTATAACTGCCCACAAAATAATTATGTAAGTTTTTCAGGGAGGGGTGGGGGTGGCAAGGGTGAGGGGGGATATTTATATGATTTTGAGGGGCCCGGAAAATCGGTTGCGGGGGGGCCCAACTGGAAAACGTTACGCCACTGCCTAAATCCATAGAGGCAATTTATTTATCTATCAGCTGTCTATAATATTGTTAAACAAATTGTTCTTAGTGGAATGAATGAAATTTCAATGACACAAGAATATTTTCGAATATTTATGTCCATTATGATACTGCAGTTCCTACGTAAGTCAGTCTTTATTGGTCACTTGTGACGCCTACTAAATAAGAAATCAACCTATAAACACCTGAAGCTAAAAATCCTTACGAACGGTAGACACTTATTGCCGTAGAGCACTCTCATACATAAATCTAGATTCCTGCTTCTCGAGTGCACACTCGACTACAGAGCCTAGGCTCAGATAGCGCTCTCACAATAAATAAGTGCCTCTCCGTTTGGACGTACTTCGAGGATTATTCCACCATTAGCAGCCTCTAGTCAATAGTCTAAATTTTCATTCTTAAATTTACTTATAACTTATAAGTATTACCCTCCTGAATTCTAGAAACACTGACGATGAATGAAAGTGTGTAGAATTCGGGTGTAAGAGACACTTTTCAATCCTGGAGTAGAGTGAGGGATTGACAAACAATAAAAACCGGGAACTATTTTTCCTTAATCAATTTTATAAGATAATGCTTCGTAGCTATTAAATCGTTGATAATCACATGAAAAGTTATAGATTAAAATGAGAAAAGATCACCTACTACTCAATCAATCACTCATAAAAAATAGTAAGATGAGAAAAAAATTTGAAATGAAAAATATGAATAAAAATACTACAATAAAAATGATAAAATAAAGTAAATGAGATGAAAACACAAAATAATAAAATGAAAAATGAAATAAAAAACCTATATTATTGATTTAAAACATTCAATTTTTAAAATAATTATTTAAATTTCCCAGTGATAATGAGGACTCCTGATTCCTTCCTGTAACATAGAATGGAGCGACTTTTAGGGGTTTGAAATTTCTCTTCTGGCTTTATCAAGCATCAACACGCCATGCTCGTGCTCTGCCAACTATTACTGCTCATGCCACCACACACTACTACAACAAGAGGCGTAAATAACAGAAAATAAAAAAATGAATGAATAAATTGGAAACAAAAATAATGAATGATTGATAAAAAAAAGGCTATATTACACACAACAGGCATTCACCAATCAAATAAGAACCACAAAAATAATCACTGTCACGCACAAATATACAGAAAGAATATCCGTCAACGAAGCTCTAGTGCTGGAGAGGAAGAGATTGAAGGAGGAGGGGGAAGAGTCGAAGAAGAATGAGATGAAAATGAAGAAGAAAAATTAAGTAGTATAAGAAATTGAAAAAAGGGTAATAGTAGTAGTAGAATAAGTAGAAGTATCAAAAGGCAGAAGAAGTATGAAAAATAAAAGAAGGAAAATGCAAATAAGACACTGATATAATTGAATCGGGCTACCTGCTAGACAATATTACTAGTGGAAAAGTGCACAGAAAATCCATAGAAAACGAAGCCCAACGAAATAAAGGCACTAATTTCAATAGAGCACTCTAAGAGAGCAATCTATAATACAAACATCTTCATGCTGTCCTCTGTTAAGAGAACGACGCAGACACAAGTGAAATAAAATTCGTGACCAGATAAGAGAGAGGAAAAAGCTATCAAAAGCAGTACAGAATAAAAACGACGCAGAAATAAGAGATCGATTTCAAGATTGAGTTTAGTTGGCAAACGACCACACATTCTATTTTCACGGTGCAAGACATCATTCACAATACGGTAAGCGGTCAGTGCAAGTATGCTATAGACAATATTGAAGGGTTAAAATTATTACAAGTAACAGAATGCAGCATCAAGGTTTGAGTACTGTAAATTGGCCAAGGCAACAACAAACAACAGTTGTAAAGGAAATTGAAGAAATTGGAAATAGTCTGTGACTAACCTGAAGAAATTCGTTCTTTGGCGATTCATCATGAGTTTGACAATACACCACTGGAGACTCCCATCACATACTGAGATATTCCTCCGCAGTCATCCATCTTCTGTGCAGATTTGAATAGACTGAAAAAAAGAAAAAAAATTCTAAAAAAACTTTATAAAACAAATGCCTTATCATTCTATACATTATTATAAACCCATAGTTAATGATTCTTTCAACTACCGGTACTTTCGAACAAGAATAATTTGGAATTTATATGTTGAGTAAATAATGACCGAAATTTTAAAAATATAATTCAGTATATAGGTAGGCCAATCTTTTTTGGTGCCTGGCATGTGGGTGCGCGTAGTACAGATGACGCAAATTATCAGTGCGCGTGGACTCAAGAGTCGGGAAATAGGCGGGTGGGGTGGAGGTGGTTCAGTATACTTGCTTTTCAAATAATGTCGCCTACCGATTCAGTCAGTGTCAGCATCTCTCTCGCTCTATGAACCAACCTATGCGATCACTGTCAAACACTCCAGAGAATATAATTAAAAATAGCTACAATGGTGAAAATTAAAAAAAACATAATAAGCATATCTCACAAAATTCAGACCTAACAACCACTGAACACAATTTATGAAACAGGTAATGAAATAAATCCATTGTTTCCTCAAAATTATAGAATAATTCATTTTCTAAATTCACAGCATGAACTTCTACAACAGTGCGCATTCAATTGGTCTGGTACCGCGTTTTCAAGATAACGTGTACTAAATGAACGAATACAGCAGAAAAAGCTACAAATTTCTAAAATTAAATAGCTGATTATTATCTACAATATCAGCTACATTATCTATAATAATTAAAGTACGACAAAAACTTACATACAGCTAGAAGCAACTGTAAATCAGCAGGTATTACGCCTCAAAACTTTAAAGAAATTATGACGCACCTCAAGGTCGATATCCTTGTCGACTTCAAACAGTTTTCCACCAACCTGAAAATTACAAATTCTTACAAATAACCAAGGAAAATAACGTAAAACTCGTGCATTCTGACGTGGCCACACAAAAACCAATTATTTGTGGTGAAAAATGAAGAATTTCATACAACATAAACAGCTCAAATGAATTCCTAACTCCAGTTAGTATCAAATTTCCCATACACTGTATCAAAAATAAATACATTGTAAAGATCCAAAGCTAATCGCGCAACATCAAACATTTCAAAAACATTAAAAATATAATAAAATACAGCAATTTGATTCTAAAACATTTCAAAATAATGACCTTTTATTAGACTGAAACTGATGAAATAGTTCTGGAGTTTGCAATATTCAAGAATAAGAATCACGGCAGCCTGTGACACAGAGAGGCATTTTCATAACATTTTGATTGAGAAAAGTAGAATTCCGCATACTAAATACGGTACATTAAAACTCATTCCCTAGAATAATAATGACCATAAATTAGACCATACGCTAATTGAAGCCTACAGGTCGCAAAACTATCAGTTTTTTTGTTTAGCCCGTAGGCTATCAAGTAGCAGTGTTGAATAACTTTGGAAAACCACTGTATTTCAAATGGATAAATAGTAAACTACAATAAATGGGGAAACAAGAGAAAAAGTGAATTATAAACCTAGTTTCATCAAATTGACTGTAGCCTACATTATTCACATTTCAAAAAAATAATAATAATAAAAACAATTTAATAAACAGGAAGGCAAGAAAATAGTTTCAAACAAAAAAAAACACATGGAAAATAGCTTGAAAAGAGTTAAAATCAAATTCAAAACATCGAAATACGAGCATTTTGATTTATAATGACGAAATTATATAATTTCAAACAAGTTTAACGTAGTTAATTCAATTAGAAAAAAGGAATCTACAAGAGTCATGAATCAATTTATAATAAGCAACGAACTCATAATCAATGATAAGTGAATGTTATCGAAAACACGGTTGCATACCGAGGTTAGTGAATCGAAGTGCCTGCTATCTTTATAAGCTCAATTACGAAAAAAATAAAAATAAAAAGATTTGCTTACAAACTATGAAACCAATTATGAGGGAAACATTTCACATTAATTATATAGTTAGTCCAATAAATTAATAATGGAAACTTGAAATTGCTATCCCAAACAAAACCAACCTTCATTGGCAAGCGAACATGAATAGCCTAATTGACGAAATAATATAATTTTGGTTGATTCAATTAGAAGAAAGTAATCTACAAGAGTCATAAATCAATTTATCATAAGCAATTAGTCCTCAATCAATGATAATCAGCAACTTTTATCGAAAATAATACATTATTCATACCAGATATTCATGAGCCCAAGTGCCTGCTAACTTTATACGCTCAATTACAAAACAATAACCGTAAAACGATAATTTAAATGCACAAAACTATGAAACCAATTACGGGGAACACATTTCATATAAATTAAAACGTTATTACAATAAATTGACACTAGAAACTTGAATAAACTAAAACAAACACAGATTTTCACGTCAACGGCAAAATGGCGGCCAGATAATTTCGTTATTCCATGGTGTAGTTTATCGCGTCGACCTAGAAAACATCGATATTGTATGACGTCGATATATCGATACTAGCAAATCGAGAGATGTTACCAAAAATGAATTAAATCCTGAAATGGAAAATGCAATAAAAATAGAAAAATTATGGTATTTTATTATTCTTTCATGTGAAAACAACCTGGAGATTTCATAATTCCATTGATAATCCAAAGATAGGTGGCCTATTATTTCGGAAACAAAAAGTGCTAGACAGTATTTAGTTTGAACTCAATAAAAAACCTGAATTTCTTTAAGTTTACCCAACAAAAAACTATTTATCAATTGTTTTATGAAAAAATTGATGAAATAAGGGCTCCTATTCAACAAAGCATAGGCCTACCGGTAGCAATAATGATTGATAACTTGAGAATTTTGGCATTTGATGTTCAAACGTCTATCTCTCTTGGAAACCACAACTAATAAAATGCCTCATATTTGTATTCTTTCTTGAAGACTCCAGGCTCAGAGCTCCCATATAGGAGAAGATTCTATGTTGCCTCATTAAACAAGCACAAGTCTCAATCTCATGTGGGCACAAGTCTCTGGCTCATTGAACGCTCATTTCGTTTTCATTAGCAAGGAAACGAAACACGACAGTACACGATTATAATTTTAGGACTATAATATACCGGTAGTGCTCCGCTGCACAGAGCACTTCAATGTTGATCTTCAAGAAGTCCCATATATAATAATACATGACTAATATAATTATAATATAACAGTTTTTATTCAAAAAGGCAATTTCTTTTTCTAAATAAAAATTAATTTTGTGTGAATTGAAACCTCATTCACTCACTTCCAAATCAACAATCATTAGCATTAGAAGTAGCCTATATTAGAACAATGTCCACCAAAATTAAAAATTTTATTTGAACTTTATGTAGTTGCCATTTTTTACAGGAGTGACACATATGTCGTATACCACATTATAACAAAAAGTATACAAGCTATTTATGTAGTTCGGATTCAACCTAAAACTGTGGATTTACTGTGTTATAATGTTTATCATCAAGTTGAAACCGCAGCTTGGAAGGATCTTATCACCAAAAGAAAGCAACGCATAATAGATAAAGGTTTAGTACCAGATAAAGTTAAGCTACGAACTATACTGGACACTCTTCGTTGGGATATCTAATCGACTGGATTGGCCAACAAAAAAGATTCTTTTCTATGCACAAGTGTCATACTAAGCAAGAAACAAAAAAAAATCTTGAAGAAACAACCTTGAAAGGAACTCATCACCAAACAAAGTCACACAAAAGATGGAAATGTATAAATATCTGTGCTGAATTTTTTCACTAAACAATTTCTTAGTAGAATAATTTATTATTCGAGTACTTCCAGTTATTTAAATAATCATGTATGCCAAACCTTATGTCATTTTGATACTCAGGAAACATCGGCTTTTGTGAATCTACTTTAAGTTTAAAGAAACACCTCCACTTCTCAGTTCTACTATACTCAACAGGCCCCGGAAAATGCTTCTTAGGTGTATTTGAATTTTGAGTTTCAGGCTCTTGTTGACTATAATTTCTACTTTCTACTAGTAAATCTTAAATTGTGAAAGTTTCATTTTATTTATTGTAATGTTGCGACATTTTGTTAAAATATCTAGGATTATGAAATTTATAATAAGTTTTTGGAGATTACGTCTTGGAGACTCCAGTTTTAAGGGGTATAAGACAAGTCAGCAATCAACAATTATACTCTTATACACTAGTTACCATAATTACAGTACTATAATATCAATTAGTTGGGGTGAGGCTTAATTTTGATGTGAAAGGAACTAACATGTACACTATAAAAAGATTTATCAACTGAATATTTTTAAATTGTTTTTTAAACATTCCTATATTTTCAAGACTCTTTAAAAACTGCGGTAGCTTGTTGTAGAGTTTCCTACCAATATAACTAGGTTTTGTTTGAATAAGCTACTATTGTGACTCGCCAAGTGATAATCTCCTCGACTTCTAGTATTATAATTGTGTACGTCAAGATTCTGGTTAATATCATTCGTTATTACATAATTATAAAGTAGCTTATATTCATACACATTTATAAGTAGGGTACAGTTGGGAGACAAAGTCTCTTGAACAACGGCCAACATGAATCTAATCTATTTACTCTTTCTATACACCTAACCGCTTTCTTTAGGATCTTAAACACCGTCTGTCAAGGTTTGTTTTAATGAATGTAGGTTTTTATAATTATTAATGTTCATACTAAATTCATATCTATCTCGTACATGATTATTGTTACTAAAAGTTCCCTGTTCTTTTACTGGTAAACCTACTCTATACACTTTATTTTCCAATTTTTTATTTGATCATCATAATTACGGTACTTTTTCATTTAACTGATCTCCCCTCTCTACCATCCACTTCATTGCTTTTCAAAACTGAATCATTAGAATCTTTCATAGGGAATTCTGTAAGTGTGAGTTAAGTTTATTCTCAATAAATTGAATATATATTGTCTAATCACTACTATTATGTCCCTACTGATCTGTTTTTTAGTTATTTTTTGAGTAGATAGCCTCATTTGTCTCATTTAACTCATGTTTCAATAACTCATTTGTCATTTGAATAATCGACCTTCTTGTCTAACCTATTTTCCATACTTTCAATGTGATTGTTTAAACTATTTTTTTTTAGACTACCGTACTATTAAGTTCATTGATAATCTTGTCATTTTTATCATTAAATCTGAATTCTCTTTCTCTCTGTACTTGCCTAAAATTTTCCTGTTACTGATCTCTTCTAGCATTCATTTGTTCCCTTTCCATTTGTAATAAAATAATTAAATTGGTATGGCCTCTCTACTATCCACTTCATTGCTTTTCAAAACTGAATCATTAGAATCCTCCACAGGGAATTCTTTAACAAATAGAATTATGAAAAGGAGTTAAAAACTCAGCTTGTTTTGAAAATCCAGGATGTTAATTTCGTTTAATACATGTTCAGTTTACTGTGAGCATAATATTTATTAATTTAGATAGATGGTTTATTCTCAAATAAATTTACAACAAAAGAACATAAAAAAATTTACTAAGAGCATTATTTAACATTTTTTAACAAATTGATTTATTTAAAAAAATCAAATCAATAAAGATGAATTTGATAAAAAAATAAAATTTTAATATAGAATAAATAAAACTTGGAACAATGGGATAGTATCGTAGTCATAGTTAAAACAAAAAAATTGTGATTCTTTACAAGATACTGACTCTAGCAGAAGACAAACCACTAACGACAATATTTTCCCCATTTAAAAAAATTGTCTTTCTCTTTTTCTGCTATTTGTAACTGCAGGTATTCTGGAACGATATCCTTTCGGCAATTATTTTCTCATCATCGTTTCAGTTCTTCCACCTTTTTATCGGTAATTCTTTTTTGATGTTCCTATTTAAACAGTTTATTGTCAAGGTTAATTCATTGAAGTAGCCATCATACCTGATAATGATTGAGCTTTTTCCCTTTTAAAAATTGTATTTCTATTTTGGAATTATTGTTGGACATGTTGATATTTTCTTCCCATTTCTTTGAACTCGACTCAACAGCTCAAATTATTGCTATTCAAACGGGAATGAATAGAAGCCGCACAGAAGGTGATCATATTGTAAATACTTATAGATAAAAAAGTAAATATTTGAAGTAAAGTTTCTCTAGAGCAGTATGGACTATACCTATAGGTGCTCAGATTGTTATACAAAAGCGCTCTATTGCAATAAGTTACGTGTCTCTGAAACACTTGAGGACAGAAAGAGAAAGACATATTCTCTCTATTATAATCATTTTGAAAAATCTCAACCAGAAATTCACAATTTGCAGAGCAGATATATAATGACTTTGAGACGACCTCTAAATACTCATAATCACGTTATGCTACTCAAACAACACAAAATCTATTAACTTTTCATGTGAAATTTAACGACTTGCAGTCAAATATTTTTTAAGAATAAGTATAATAACTCACTTAATCTGGCCGAGTACTTTCGAATCTATGAGATCCATCTTCAGATCACTCTTCAGAGTACGAAAGTACTCGGCCAGATTGAGTGAGTTATTATACTTATTCTTAAAAAATATTTGACTGCAAGTCGTTAAATTTCACATGAAAAGTTAATATTAACAACGCAGTTCGTCATGGAAGAAGAAATCCAGGAACAAAATCTATATTTCTCTGTATATTGGTGAAATGCGGTAGGCTACTCTTAAGGATCTGTTTATACATCTGTGAAACATGAAAAAGTGCTAACTTATTGTTAGTTATTTATTGGTTCAATCGTGATGATTTATTTTCAAAAATAATTTATGAAAATTCTAACACATTCAGTGCAAAAGAAACTGGTTTTTCAATAGAGTTGTGAACGAGGTTATCTGGGTTTCTAATGTGAAAATAACTTCACAAATTCGTGAAAAATTATTGTAGAGTACCAAAATCATTAAAAATAAAATAATGACATCTTGAAGAACGTATGAAACAGCCACTATATTTTTCAAAATAATACTGTTAAAGTTGGAGGGTGGACTGTTGAGGTTCGGTGGAATAACTTTATTTATTTTAAAACTGAATAATGTATAAAACTAAAGCTTGTAATTTAATGTAAGGTTCTTTGCTGTGTATTTTGTGAGTTCTTCTTGGTCAACAAGACTTGATGATGTTTGAGAATTACACGAAACGTTGGCAATGACAAATGAAATTATGAATGAATAAAATTGAACTTTATATTGAATACAAAAGAAACAAAAAATATGAATTAATTCAAAAGACAAATAAAGTTATTATTTAAACTCCATAAAATCCGCTTCATTACTTCACATTAACGTTTGAGATCCTGCTGCAAACATTCAATATTATCAATATTATTGTTCTATTTTACAATGAAAAACAATGAAATTGCACAACAACTCTTGAACAGGCAACAATAATTAAACATCAACTTCAGAACTTAGAAAAATATCTGGAGTTGATGTCTTAATTTTTGCATAGAATAGGCCTAATAATTGAATAAACATATTCTTCATAAAATACTACATTCTGGAATCAAAGAATCAAGTACTGGTATTCTAATTCAAACTATTAGAAATATTATTACCATATTTTCTTGAGAAGTGGCTAATTAGAGTTTATATGAACTTCTCGTACTCAATTTAGGCCTACGTATATTACCGGTATGTATAATAAATAAATTCAATAAAACTATAACAATCTAATCTCAAAACTGACATAGTATTCAATTACAAGTATTTCAATTACTAATTGAAATACAGTGTCAGTTTTGATATTAGATTGTTCATAAAATATTCCGTCATGGAAAACATCACAGAGAATAAATTATAACATTGAAGCTTATGGTGTGGGTGGTGATTGGTCATGCGGTGAGCGTGGTGTTCAAGTGGTCGTGATGTTCAGTCACGAACGCTCAAGACTGCGCTTGGATGGGTGACCGTGCTTCAATGACTTGATGTTACAAGCTTTATTATCACTTACCCGGTGGTTCGGAACCCACCTAAAATAGTAGGTCCACCATGTTCCCCGTAACATGGCACAAACGGCGAGGTGGAACTACCCGTAAGAGGGTCTCCCCACCATTAAAAGCCATACGCTTATTATTATTATTGAAGCTTATGGTAAAAAACTAAGCCTTCTAACTTGACTTCCATCAATAATATTAGTTATCGACTAATAACTACCTATATTTTCAATAAATTAGAGCTGGATCGGATGCGATGAATGCATTCCAGCTATCAAATCAGAGTCAGTAGATTCTCAATAGATCTTACACGTGTTTCTTTCCTGAAATAAATCCTTGATTTTAATAATGATGCGGACGGATTTATGGTTGTACGAACCCTCATAGCTTCACGCTCAGTCAATCAAAGTTACAGAAAAAATTTCAGAATTATTATCTGACTATATGGGTCGTCTGCCATCAAAACATGCCACTAAGAACATGAACCGGATACTGGAGTTACGAGTACAACACTTTTCACGCGGCCGGTGTTGAATTTTGAAATATTTTGTTTTTTGTGGTACGTGTCCGTCATTTATTCCATCCATGCTGAATTCATCATTAGTATGCAAGTTGTAAACAAACTGTACATAAAGTGTATGACAAGGTAATTGCTTCTAAGTGAAGGTCAAGGGTTACACGGTTGGTATGGTGTTGGGGGGGGGGGGGGGCAACAAACAGACGTGTACAGCACAGAAGGATGGATCGTCCTATTGTGGTGTGCTCATCTGTCAAATTGAAAAGAGAGAAACAGATGAAGGATGAACTATTATGAATTTTCTACTTCCTATTTTTCATATTCTCCGCCTTCTTTTTCATCTTTATCTTCTCCTTTGTTTACTTATTGTTCCATTTTCTCCTTCTCTTTTTCCTGTTTGTGCTTCTCCTTCTCTTTTTCCTCTTTGTGCTACTTCTCCTCTTTTTCCTTTTTGAGCTTCTCCTTCTCTTTTTCCTCTTTGTGCTTCTCCTTCTCGTTCTCCTCTTTGTGTTTCTCATTCTCTTTTTCCTCTTTGTGCTTCTCCTTCTCGTTCTCCTCTTTGTGTTTCTCATTCTCTTTTTTCTCTTTGTGCTTCTCCTTCTCTTTTCCTCTGTGCTTCTCCTTCTCCTCTTTGGGCTTCTCCTTCTCTTTTTCTTCTTTGTGCTACTTCTCCTCTTTTTCCTTTTTGAGCTTCTCCTTCTCTTTTTCCTCTTTGTGCTTCTCCTTCTCGTTCTCCTCTTTGTGTTTCTCATTCTCTTTTTCCTCTTTGTGCTTCTCCTTCTCTTTTCCTCTTTGTGCTTCTCTCTCTCCTCTTTGGGCTTCTCCTTCTCTTTTTCCTTTTTGTGCTTCTCCTTTCCTTTTTCCTCTCTGTTCTATTCCTACTATTTGCACTTCTCCTTTTTTCCCTTTTGGTGCTTCTCCTTCTCTTTTTTCACTTTGTGCTTCTCCTTCTCCTCTTTGGCTTCTCCTTCTCTTTTTCCTTTTTGTGCTTCTCCTTTTCTTTTTCCTCTTTGTCCTATTCCTTCTATTTGTAATTTTCCTTTTTTTGCCTTTTTGTGCTTCTCCTTCTCTTCTCCTCTTTGTGCTTCTCATTCTCCTATCCTCTTTGTGCTCCCCCTCATCTTTATCCTCTTTGGTCTTCTCCTACTATTTCTCCTCTTTGCGCTTCCCCTCATATTTCTCCTCCTTGTGCTTCTCCTTCTCTTTGTGCTTCTCCTTCTCTTTGTTCTTCTTCTCATTGTCCTCTTTGTGCCTCTCCTTCTCTTTTTCCTTTTTGCGCTCCTCCTCTTCTTCTTTATACGTCTCCTTCTCTTTCTCCTCTTTGTGCTTCTCCCTTTTTTCCTTATTGAGCTTCTTTTTCTCTTTTTCCTCTTTGTGCTTCTCTTTCTATTTCTTCTCCATTTGTTCCTCCTTTTTGTGTTTCTCCGTCTCTTTTTCATCTTTGTGCTTCTCTCTCTCTTTTTCCCTATTCGTTTTTCTCCTTCTCCTTCTTATTCACCTCTTTGTGCTTCTCCTTCTCTTTCTCTTCTTTGTGTGTCTCCGTATCTTTCTCCTCCTTGTGCTTCTCATACTCTTTCATTTCTTTGTGCTTCTTCTTTTCATTTTCCTCTTTGTTCTTCTCCTTCTCTTTTTCCTCTTTGTGCTTCTCCTTTTTTTGTGTTCTCTTCCTTCCCTTTCTGCTTCTACATTTTTTTTTGTTCTTGATCTTTCAAATTCTTCCACTACTACTCCTTCTGCTCATCATTCTCATACTAATCTTACTAACTATTTTCGTTCTCCTTGACCTATTCCTCTTTAGTTTTAATCATCTTCCTTTTCCTCTTCTTCCTATTATTGTATTTCGCCTTTTTCGCTGCTTCTTGTTCTATTTTCCATTCTCTTTCCTCTTATTCATCCTCAGTCGTCATTTTCTTTTCTTGCCACTTCTCTCTTGTTGTTGCACTTCTTCCTGTTTTTCTTCTCCCCCTCCTCCTCCTCCTCCACCTTCTTCACCTGACTTTTTTTTCTTTCTCTTCTTCTTCCCATTCTTCTCCTTATCCTTTTCCTCCTCCACCTCCTCCTCCTCATTCTCCTCCTCCTCCACCACCACTTCATCCTCCTCCTCCTCCTTCTCCTCCTCCTCCTCCTCCTCCTCCTTCTTCTTTTCCTCCTCCTTCTCTTTTAAGCTTCTCTTCTCCTTCCTATACCTGCTCTCTTACTTATTCTTCAGCTCTGTTTTTCTTCTCCTTTGCCTCATCTTTTTCGTCCTGATCCTGCTTTTTTCCCTTATTCTTCACTCCTCCTCCTCCTCCTCCTCCTCCTCCACCTCCTCCTCCTCCTCCTCCTCCTCCTCCTCCTCCTCCTACATTGTTAAGCTCCTCTTCTCCTTCCTATACCTGCTAACCTCTCTTTCTCATTCTTCAGCTCTGTTTTTCTTCTCATTCCTATTTCTTCGCCTTTGCCTCATATTTTTCGTCCAGAACCTGCTTCTTTCTCTTATTCTTCACCTCATCTTCCTGCTCCTCCTCCTCCTATTCATCCTATTGTTCCTTCTTATACTTCGTATTCTTCTTTTCCTTCTTCATCCTTTTGTTCTTCTCAATTTTCTTCTTTTCCTTATTCATCCTTATATTCTTTTCAATTTTCTTCTTTTCCTTCTTCATCCTTATGTTCTTCTCAATTTTCTTCTCCTCCATTTCGTATTTGTACTCTTCTTCTTCTTCTTCTTCTAAAGATAAAAAAGCGACAAGGATAGATGGAGACTGATGGTGCGTCGAGTTCAAGGTCATATCATCACCATTCATCTTGCAGAAAACTTTTTTGTGTTTTTCTGCATTTGCTACTTAATTGCCCCGATATGGAACAAGTGAGCCTACACTATTTAAACGCCTAATTTCATACAATCCACATCAGTAGTTGTTCTTCACCCTTTGCTTCAACATGGCAACCTTATTTCTTATTTTGGTGAGTTATTTTTCAATTTATCTTTGAACAGTAAGTTTTGTTTTAGGATTAAATCTTAATTTACCTCTCTTGTTTTACTAATTTTTAAAGTACCCTATGCTTTTAGTCGTCAAATTTAATAAAAAAATTAATTTGTCAATTTTTGGTGAAAATTAATTTTGAACTATTTCTCGAACTATTGAATTGAAAAATTCTTGTATGAAAATGCAATTTAGAAATAACAGATGCTCGTTGAGAAAATTTATTTACAAAGATTTATAAATATAACTAACATTGTATAAAACCAAAAATCTTCAAAAAATCTTGCCACATCATCTTATTGGAACAAGAAACAAAATAAAAAATGCCCTTGCACCCAAAGCAACACTGAACACAAAGAAATTTGATCTTCCAGTGATCTACAAAAAAAAGAAATGCTATTATTGTAACAAATTTTACATAGGACAAACAGGCCGCGCATTCAAACAACGTTAAAAAGGGCATTTACAAGATTCAAATACAACAACCAAATCAGCTTTTGCCGACCATATCATTCAAACTGGGCATGGAATCACTTACTGGAATCACTACCAACCCACACATATATAAAATCCAAAGGACATAAACTCAATACCTTAGAACAATTTGAAATATAGAAACACACCACACACAATAAACAAAACATCCTTAATGAACAATTAAGTTTTAAATCACCCAAACTTTTCGATCAAATTTTACAAATACCACAATAATTCGTCTAAGCAACAAAAGGACGCCTTTGTAGATGCGAGGATCGAAAACGTTTGGCCAAAAGTAAGCAAAGTATTATTTATTCTCAATTAAAATTGACTAAGTCGTTGAATTTACCATAAAAAGTTAAAACTAACATTAGTCGGAAATTAGTTGCTACATGGATTAAAAATCGTTGTTATAAATTGTTTTAAAGCGATTATAACCGCTGCTGACATAAGCTTATATTCTGTGAAATTTTTTTTAGAAAAAGAGAACCTTTATTTCCCAAAGTCTATGTGACTTTGCTAGCAAACAGGATCAATGGAACAGGGTATCATAAATTCAATTTTAAACCTTAAAAATTACATAAAAATAATATTTTAAAGTTTGTCTTTAAGGGACTGACAATAAATTTATCAAACTCACAAATATATTAATTTAAAATTCCTCACAGTGCTATCAATATTTATACTGAAGATTTCTGCAATGGCGGATATTGATAACAGCATTGAATAGCTGATGGAAATCGATGAACGCTACTACACAAAAATATTTAGTCACCGCCGGGAATCAAACTACGGACTTCCCGAGTGCCGGTCAGGCCTCTAGACTGTAGTGACCCTTTCGTACAGCAGCGTTCATTTTAGAATCGGCCACAATTTTTATAATGTGTGGGGGGGGGGGGGGAAATTTTGTTTAACTTATATATTGCAATACAAAGAAAGAGACTATGCAGTACAAATGAACAAAAATGAACTTTTTAGACGATCTCCTCTTTAAACTCATTCTTATGGAAGTAAAGGGAGTATATGCATGTTCCTCTGGAAAATGTTTGGAAAATAATTCCTATAAAACACAATTTTTAATGATTCTTGACATGAATCCATCCATTTTCACAAACATTATGGATTTTAAGGGATAAAATGTATTTTATCAAGTTAGGGGTTATAATCCCCAAACTACCCTCCCCTTGGATACATCTATCACTGAATCATAACAATAATTACAATTTAGGTAAGGAAGAGTAGTGTAACATTTTAGAATTGTTTAAAAAAATATAGTTAGCTGTTAGTTGGCTATAAAGAGCATGTGGACATTTCTTATAAACTAATAGATTTAATTCTAAACATTAATTCAATTTTTTTCAGTTGCCACTCATTATGATTTCGACATCAGTGTGCTATGCTTCACCTCAATTGGAGTCACAAACCAATATGGCGGCTCAAGGAGGGGGTGGTGGAGGTGGTCAACAGCCAATGAGACCCAACGACTTTTGGAACTGGCAAAGTAATCCTGCTTATGGCGATTATTGGCAAAGGTATATTTTAAAAATAATTCAAGTCTTGTAGTACAGGCATTGCTGAGTATTAGGCAATCTCATCCAATCCAGAATACAATATGAAAATTTAATAAACTGATTATAGTTCTGTGATGTTTCCCATGACGAAATACTTGATGATTAACCTAATATCAAACTGACTCTGTATTTCTATTTAATAAGTTACTCACTTATACTCATAAATCACTTCCCGGTGGTTCGGAACCCACCTAAAACTGTAGGTCCAACTCATCAATCACCATCATCTAACTCATTACCCACGCACAGGTCTCAGACCTATGTGGGCTTCATCCTCAAAAAATAAAATACTGGAGATACTGGAGGGATGCATTTCGCTTCTATAAATAGAAGCTTCTCTTTACAATCTAACAATCTGATATCAAAACTGACACTGTATTATTTTCTTTTTAATAAATTATTTTTCTTCACTTATACTGGAGATATGCATTTCATGGAAGCTTCTCTTTAGAAGTGAAATGCACCCCTCCAGTATCACCAGTATAATTGAGTGAAAATAATTTATTCAATTCAATTCTTTATTGTCACAACTTTACAAGAAAATAAATTGAAGGTTACTAATCAACATAAAGGAAATAAAAGAAACCTAACTAACCAAAAATGAAAAAACTAAAATTTTGGTTCAGGCACCACAGCAAAAGAAAAGTCTTTGACCGCTGGTGGGAGTCGCAAAAAGTCCGATTCAAATGACATATATGACATTCAAGATAACAATTTTGGTATTGGAAGTTTAGCCATTTAACTTACAGAATTGAATAAAGAATGAACCAATCCTATTCTATCATACTGCATATATACAAATAACAAAAGAGAAAAAATTATTTTGAGAGAAAAAACAAAACAAAAAACTTTTTGAAAGGAAATACATGAATAAAATAGACATACCAATATTAGTGTACTCAATCAACAAAGATATAGAAGATAGTGATACTTAACAGAAATACAATAAATAGAAATACAGTGTAAATTTTGATATTAGATTGAATATAATTTATTCCTGTATAAAAGTAACCAGCGTATATATTTATATATTATAGGTTAGTGGGTTGCTCAAATCAAATAACTTTACTAGTTCCTGGCCACATTCAAAGAAATTTCACCTAAAATATTTCAAGAAACTACACTGTAGCCACTATTTTGACTACAATTATTTAGCTCTATTCAATTGGTAGTTCAATGGACGATGACATGAAAAAGATAGCGTGGCATATGAAAGTAAGCCTCAAGATATTTCGAATAACGTGGAATCAATTTATCAGTTTAATCGCAATTGATCTCTATTTGAAGCTCACCTTTGCTGACCAGACACAAAATGTCCCCGATCGAATTGGTCACACCAACCCTAGGGTTACCCAATGAACAAAATACTTATGCTGTAATGGTCAAAGAAGCATATGCATATATTAATTCAAATCAAATTAATATTTTTCTTGAAATGTACAAATAAAATTACAATTAACTGTTTAGTGAATAACAAAATGTATAATAGAATTTAGGTAATAAAGGCAGTAGGTACCTGTGTGCCAGTTTGGATTCCCTATCAAAACAAAATCCTTTGAGATATAGGACACACTGTGACTAAACTAGAGAGACTGAAAATAATTATTTAAATTAAAAAAATAACATGAAAAAATAAGGCAGACAATGCAGAGTCAAAATATAGGTGAGATATTGTTTGATCTGATTCACACATAGAACAAACTTCTTGATTTTGTTGTCATTGGTGCATCTTTAAAAATATATGTGTATTAAATTTAATATTTTTCTTTGAACTGTATGCAAATTGTCACCTGCAAACGGTTAGATTGCTATTTGTAGCCTCAAAGCCTGGGTGACGGATGTTATGAACTATTTCTTGAGAGATCAACATATTTTTGTTTCCATTGATGACTAGTAAAAGAAATTTCACACACAACTGCTTTATTGTCAATACTTTGGAATCATTGAAAAGAGCGCTGCTAGGAAATATTCTATTTTTGAGTAGCAAAACTTTGATAATATATTTTTTGTAGTATGAATAATAAATTCATTATATATGCTGCTCCTCGCCTCCTCCCAATACAAGTAATCCATGCAAGACTGTAGGCTACATGAGCCAACTACATTAATCAATCTAACTAATTCTAGATGTATTAATTGACAAATGACATTATAAATTATTGACAAATAATTCACAAATCAAAAACTTGAATTTCTATCGTTGAACAAAACTGTATTGTTACACAGAAAATTGTATTTCCACCGTTGATAAAAGGAGATAATTCGAAAGCGTATTGATTTGTGAAATTATTCGATGGGTAATTTTTTCACAAGTAAATAATTTTTTATAGGGAAATGACCCGAAGACAGTGGGCACAAAGGGCTGGAGCTCCAGCTGGATATTACCCAGGGGCCACGGCTGGTCCCGACTCTCAGTACACATACAAGACCTACGATAATCCCGAATATTACGGCTATGATTCGGTATTTCCGGGAGGCAGAGCTCACTTTATCGGATATAAGACACAAGGAGGTAGGTCCTTACCTGTATTATTATCAATTACTAGCAGGTTGCCCGATTCAATTGAATCTGGATACCAAGAACTTGATAATTCATTTAAAAAATTAATTGTGTATTGTTGTAGTCTGTTTTATTCTTATACCTCTTCTCCTTCCTCTTCCTTTTCATCTTCCGCTTTCTCTTCTTCTTTTTTGTATTTTTCTCTTTTTATTTTCTTCTTCTTCTTCTTCTACTACTACTACTTCTATTTATTCTTCTTTGTCTCTGTTATTCTTTTTCTTCTTTTCTCTTCTCTTCTTCTTCTTCATCGTCTCTCTTTTTCTTCTTTTTCGTCTCTATTTTTCGTCTTCTTTTTCTTTTTTTAGCTATTTTACTTCTTCTTCTTTATCTTTTCCCTTTTTTCTCTTTTTTCTTCTTTTTTATTTATCGTTCTTTTCTTCTTCTTCTTATCCTTCGTCTTTCTTTTTCTTATTCTTCCTTTTCGTCACTCTATTTCTTCTTCTTCGTTTCTCTTTTTCGTCTCTCTTTCTTCTTCTCCTTCATCTCTCTTCTTCTTCTTCTTCATCTCTCTTCTTCTTCTTCTTCTTCTTCTTCATCTCTCCTCTTCTTTTTTGCTATTCTTCTTCTTCATTTTTTCTCTTTTTCTTCTTCTTTATTCTTTTTTCCTCTTTTTCTTCTTCTTTATTTATCCTTCATTTCTTCTTCTTCTTCTCCTTCGTCTTTCTTTTTCTTCTCCTTCGTCTTTCTTTTTCTTCTTCTTCGTTTCTCTTTTTCTCCTTCTTTATCTCACTTTCTTCTCCTTCGTTTCTCTTTTTCTTCTTCTTCTTCTTTGTCTCTCTTTCTTCTTCTTCATCTCTCTTCTTCTTTTTTACTCTTTTTCTTTTTGCTATTTTTCTTCTCCTTTTTTCTTTTTCCTCTTTTTCTCATTTCTTCTTCTTTTTTGTCTTCTCCTTCGTCGTTTTTCTCATTCTTCTCCTTTCTATCTCTTTTTCTTCTTCGTCTCTCTCCTCTTTCTTTTTCTTCTGCTTCTTCTTTTTTATTTTCTCCTGGTTTTCTTCATCTGCTCCTAGTGGATTATTTTTTTTTCACATGTCATACTTTTTAGAGTTTTCTCGACAGAGGGCAGCATCAAAACATTTATATTATATATTTTAATACTGAGTTATTTATTAAGTATTTATACACTAGAAACTGGTATTGTTAGTATTACTGATATCATTAGTGTACTAGAATCGCAGTATTGGTAGCAAAAGGTGACATTTTGTGGAACAAAGAAGTGAATTAGACCTTTTGTTGCTCCCATTTGCACAGCTGAATTCTTTTCTGTATTTCATAAGAAGTCACCAAGCTTGCGTTCTATCTGCGTCGACAATAATTGCCTCAATAACCAATAATTATGAATTTGAGTGTTCAAAGTAGGGCTACTTGAACCAGAACAAGATTCATTTTCTCAATTAAAAGAACAATGGGCGAATCTAACCAAAAATTATAGTGAAGATTACAGTAAATCACGAATTGGGAGGACACTTTCAATTATTAGTGTATTCAGTGAGAAAGCATAATTGCTGGCTGCATTTGGTTCCAGAGGTAAGAAGTCACTGAAGCGTGTATAATCGCTCGAAGAGTAAACAAGCTGAACCAATGGCAGGGGCAATTGAGCCATTGTTGTTGATGGGACATTCCAGAATAAATTGCTTATTTAGGGCTTCTATCTCCTGGACAATCTAATTACAGTCCAATTAGACTGTCTAGAAGGCATGCTTTATGACAGTACAGTCTCAGACATTTTGTTACAAATAAGCTCCGTCAATGAAGAAGCTGAAATCAGTCAGTCAGGGTTTATCCTTGATATTTGTGTTAAATTTTCTCAGTAGGCTGCGTCAAGAAGGATAAAATAAAATTTGGGTTTCTTTGCAGTAGTAACTTCAACCCACAAGTATATTGTAGTTCAGTACGTATTACAGCAGATTTAAAATAAAACAATTGAGGAAATTTAATATTTAGTTGATAAAGCTTTTGTAGTGTAGTGCGAGTTGTAGGTACTTGAGGACAGTGGCGTAGCCAGGATTAGATTTCGGGGGGGGCTCACCAAGCACCAATTGGGGGGGGGGGTGTGGGCAGTGGATAAGCCAGGATCAAATTTCGGGGGGGGGGGGGCTCACCAAGGGGGGGTGTGGGCAGTGGCTTAGACAGTATCAAAGTTCGGGGGGGGGGGCTCACCAAGGGGGGGGTCTGGGGTATAGGAGGGTCCGGATTTTTTTTAAATTTAGTGGTGTGAAAAGCAAATCTAGACAACTTGTTAGGCTCTAAAGTTCAGAAGAAAGTTTTGAAAAATTACTACCCAAGAACCTAGGTGGCCAGGTTTGAAATGATAAAGTTTGATATACCGATAGCTGTGACTAATTTGAGTCAAAACCCTTGAATTGGAACTAATCATACTTAACTTATGTACTGAATCTCAAAATTAATACTAAATTATTATTATAAGTTTAAAAAATTTATGTCATTAGCCTAAAACGCACCCAGCCCAAAGTTCATGAAATCGGATTTTTTTTTATCATAGCACACTGATTTTACACGTTTGCATAGAACTTGCATTTATTTGTGTGTTTTCATTTATAAAATCCCGATTTTATGAACTTTAGGTGCGTTCAGGCTAGTGGGTTATACTGAATTTTAACTTCAAAACTAAATTTTCTACAAGATGAGATTATTCAAAAAGGTGATTTATCAATAATTAACAAATTTAATCCACTTCAAACTTGAAAATTGCATTTTATTTAATATAATAAATAAATAATTATGGTAGTCCCAGTTTTCTAACATGTTTTATTCGATTTCGTAGCACATTTTAAATCAAAATTATCCATTTGAGCACCTAACAAGTTTCTATATGAGTAAATATTGAGGAAAAATTTGAAAAATGCATTAATCTGACTATAACTGTAGTTTATTCCATTACACAAACAGAGTTTCTGTAATCTGTTCGTTATAATACAACAAAACATAAAGAACCCTTCGGCTTTAATAAGTCCTTATCTATTAGTTATTTGAGAATTTTTTATTTCTGAAATTTCGGGGGGGGGGGGGCCCGGGCCCCATGGCCCCCCCCCCCCCCGGCTACGCCACTGCTTGAGGATAAGAATGATAATATATTGTATACCGTATAATTATTGATCTGACTTGTGTTGCTCTTGACTAGCGTACAAGAGCTCCTTTCAGATCAAAATTGAATTTCACATCAACTAATTGAAATTTTAGTTGTGGTACTTGAGAATAAGAATCATAATATTGAATATTGATCTGACTTGACTTGTCCTATACTTTATATAACCGTCTTAAAAAAAAAGTTACAAAATGCACATAACCGGTAAATAAATACTGTAAGATTAGAATTCTTGTATATTATACGTGTACTGTATACCGCAAGCCCATTTACTTGTACTGTAAAATATAGGCTCTTATTCATTTCTACGTACTAGTATATTCTAGTTTATCAATAGTACAGTATAAACGCAAAGTATAGCGAGTAGTAGGCTACAGTATTCTACTCTATGTATTGTACAGTATTGTACTCTAATTCACTGTTTGATTTACCATTACTATGTGCATTGTAACATTTTTTTATTGAAGATGGTAATAAAGTATAGGACAAGTCAAGTCAAATCAATAATTATATACAATACTCTCGCAATATTTTTGTAGGAAAATCTAAGTTTGAATTCTAGAAATATGAGAAGTATTGTTTTGATGAATCCAACAACAAAATTAACAATATCAATAATATAATAAACTTTTTTAGTGTTCGGGTGAAAACATTTTAATAATTAAGCCTAACTGATAATAAATTTCATGACGAATAAAATCTATTCTATTTTAGCAAATAATAAATCTTAGGAGATGACTTCTATCCAGCAATACATCACTCTATCACCAATAGCCTGAACATTTCTACTTAACTTCTAGCTGAAATAAAAACCATGTTATTCTGATTATTAGAAATAATGGATAATGAAATAATAAATAAATAGTAATAAACTGATGATAATTATTATAATAATTTATAATTAACAATATACAAAGAATTTTCTAATGCCGTACGTTATTATTTACATTGAGCAAATTAATATTCAATGTACAAAATGCTTATGAGTTTAATTAAATATTAATCATAATTAAAATTATAATTACAATAAATATAATCATAATGAAATACAAATACAGAAATCATGGAGTTGATTTCCTGTACGAAAACGGAGCATTGCAATTGCAATTAATTCATCATTATTTATAATGTCACAAATTTATATTTGAGAAATAATTCTCACAAGAATTAGCCGATTAAACTAAATAAATAAATAACTAAAAAAATATCTGTGATGTTTTCCATAACGAAATACTTGAACAATCTAATATAAAAAATGACGCTGATGTATCTCTATTTAATATATGATTGAAAATTCAAATGATGAACAATCTAATATAAAAATGACACTGATTTATCTCTATTTATATGATTTCCACTAACTTTTACTGGAGATACTAGATGAATGCATTTCACTTCACTTACGGTATAGTTATTGAATAATTGTAAGAAAAAAAGTTCAGAGAATAGCTTTATTATAGCCTTGTTTTCTAGTGGATAGCCATATTCCATAAAGAGAAACAAACAGTTTTTTAGTATAAAAAATTTCTACTTACGGCTCCGAATCTTCTAATTCAAATCAAGATTAGTTCGTCCTAGAACAAAAGTCAACGACCTTCCGGTATGACACTAAATTTACGGATTTTTGGCTAAAATTGATGGTCTTTGTCCAGTCCAGAGCAATTGTCTCACCAATTTTGACCGTTTAAACGGAATTTAACTTGGAATAATTTATTTTCTATCAGGCAAGAAAGCGCCATCCGATTGGAGTCAAGATCAAAATATGAAAAGACCTTCATTCTTCAATTCACCTGTAACGCAGCCGACTTATCCTTCGAATCCACAGCAGAATTTCAAGAGAAAGTGAATCTAATTTACCCGCATCAAACCAAATATCGAAGGCTTTGTAACTATTTTAAAGTAATTGTAGATTTTATTACCATTATTTTTTTCAAATAAAAGATGTGTAACGCTCTATTATTATTCCATTATTTTCCTTTCCACTACATCCTCTCTCTTTTCATATTTTCATCCTTTCCGTTTTGCACCAATTCTTCCTGGCAAGGACAAATCTTCCAGTTTTAAATGATCTATTTTGGATTATGGGTAACATTTCAACAATCTGAGGATTGCTGAATCCAGTTTCATGGTAAGTGTTATTCTAAAAATGAAATCAAAGTACGGTATTTCTTGAGGTAATGAGGTTGTAGCAATGAATCTGTAGAGATTAATAAAAAGTAGCCAATTCAAGACACCTGATCCAATTGTAAGTTCTTGCCTCATCATACTACATCAATATTATTAAGATAGAAAATAATGTCTAAAAGTAAGGTTCAATAATACCCAATACGCATTGCTTTCTTCGTGAATAGAAATATGATAATATTATTCATAATTTTTAAATTTCTAATTCCGCAAATAAGTGCTATTAATTTATACTGAAGACTTCCGCAATGGCGAATATTAACAACAGCATTGAATATCTGTGATGTTTTCCATTACGAAATACTTAATGAACAATCTAATATTAAAACTGACACTGTATTTCACTTTTAAATAATGTTTTACTCACATATATGCTTGACCTCAAGCATCTCCAATATATGTGAGTAAAACATTATTTAAAAGTGAAATACAGTGTCAGTTTTAATATTAGAGCATTGAATAGCTGATGGAAATAGATGAACGCTACTACACAAAAATACCAATCACCGCTGCGAATCGAACCGCGGACCTCCCAATTCCCGGTCGGTTGCCTTAATCACTAGACTACAGTGATCCTCTTCTGTATTTTCAGCGCTCATTTTAGACATGGTCATATCTAGTCGTATACAACAAGGTAGTTTTGAAGAAACTGACAAATTATCAAACTGACAAATATATAGAACATAATTCATTAATTCCAACATTGCGGAAGTCTTCAGTATAATTGATAGCACTTTGAGTAATTTGAAATTGATGAATTATGTTCTATATATTTTTGCACGTTTTATAAATTGTCAGTTCCTTCAAAACCAACTTGTAATATTATTCAGTTTCAGTTACATTTCTCTTCGATAAGGAGAGCTGCACTTTGAGCTCATAATGTAACAGTACACTATTAGGCAGGCCTGGGCTACTTATTATTTGACTAGGCAAAAATTATTAGTAGAAACTTTGGCTTACTGCAGGATGACATAATATATTGCAAAATAATACTGAAATGGACAGGATTATACACATAAGAACGACGCTAATGTCTAAAATCTATTTCTGTATTTCACAAAAGTCATACTGTAATGTGTAGTAAAGGAAAATCTACATGCAATGATGTCTGAAAATAACTCAACAATAAAAAATTTGTGTGCGGCCAATATCCATAGTCTAAATACTAGTCTAGTAAAACAACAGATATGAGATTCAGTTTTGACAGGAAAATAATGGTTGTAACTTCAATGAAATTCCTAGGTGTGACCATAGATACAAATTTAACATGGAAATGCCTTATTACTTACATCTACAAAAAAATCAATAAAGGTATCTTCCTTCTGCGAAGACTCAATAAAATTGTAGACTCATCTGTATCAATAAATGTACATTTTTCTTATATCCATAGCCATCTCGTATATGGCATCCACCTATTCAATGTCTATCATTCTGTTCAGGTTACAAAAAAAATCATTACCGGTACGCATTAGGCTATGTGCCGTAAACCGTCTCTCACACCATGTAGGGAATTATTGATAACAATGGGTTTATTAACATTATCATCATTTTATATATTGACATGCTTGATTTACATTAAAAAACAGTCATGAATATGAGGTGAATTCTGATGTGCATAACTATGAAATGAGAAATAAATGTGATATGACATAGGTATTGATACCTAGATATTGGTATTGATATTTATCAATGCCAGTACAAATCTTCACAGCAGAACTGGCAGTAGGCCTACATGTTTGTCAAACTGTTTAATGCTCTTCCTAGAACTGTCAAGTTATGGAGATTACTAACTATAAAAAATAGTTGAAAGGATTTGCTCATCAAAGAATGTTTATATACAATTGAAGAGGTTTTTCCAATTACATTTTAGTTTTTGTGTTTTATGTTTTGAAACTGTTAGTATTATGGATGTACATGTAGGCTATTACGTTGACGTTGTTGTGACATTTTTCATGTTTTATGGCAATAAACGATTTGATTGATTGATTGATTGAATGCTGCCTTTCATCCAACTCAGAGCTTACAATAAATTATACCGTGTACTATCTGTCACAGCGATGGGCAGTGGCTGTCAAAGTTTATAAAGCTGTTAAAAAGAAGCCCTTATTTACTGATATTGCATTTTCTGTGCTTGTGGCAGTGGTGTATGCTCAAGTATTTTTTAAAGAAGAGGCTCCTGATATAGCTATTTTCACAGAGCATGGTTTAAAAGAAGATGAATTGTCACAACTTAATATTCCAAACTATTCATTGAAAACGTCGTATTGCAGGACATCTCATCGAAGTGGGGGAGTAGCTATCTTCACTAAAAATGCTAAGAATATGCAAACATTTAATTTAGAATATGTAGAGAAATTTGCTGTGGAAATGGATTTAGAAGTTACTGGTTTGAGAGTAAAAATCGACAATAATTTCGAAGTAGCGGTGTTAGGTATTTACAGGTCACCAAATGGGGAATGGAACAATTTTTGTGAACTATTCAATAGGCTTTTAGAGATTACTACTACTCGTTTTACAAACGTTATTGTAGCGGGAGATTTCAATACAGACTTTGCAACACAGAATAAAATGACAGAAGATTTAAAGGATATTATATGCATGAATAACTTGGAAATAAAAGTTCATGAATATACCAGAGTCACAAGAACATCACAAACAATAATTGATAACATCCTTACTAATATAGATTACTCTAAAACAAGATTAGGCGGCTCGGAACTATCTGATCATGACTATCAAATCTTAGAGGTGGGGTTGCAAGGTCATAAATCAATTAAAAAGAGTAGAGTAATGAAAGAAATTCAACAATGTGAACAGGGGAATATCGATTGTTTGAAGCAGAATCTGCTACAAGAAAACTGGAGTAGGGTTTACAATAGCAATAGTTTAAATGACAAATATGATAGTTTCATTAATATTTTAAGGTTTCATATTACTATGAGTTGTCCAGTTAAAAAAGTCCCTGTAAAGAACAAATTAGACAAGATTGAAGAGTGGATAACTGATGATATCCTTGCAGAAAGAAATAGGGTTAAAGATGCATATGATGAATTCAAACTATCTAGAAATATGTTAAGTGAAGATAATTACAAAGCTCTAAAGAAAAACTATATGAAAAAAGTGAAAAGAGCGAAATGTAAGAAAACAGCTGAAATTTTGAATAATAGTGTGTACTTTAACACAGCAGTGTGGGATGTAATAAACAAAAATAGGCAAGTAGCTCATGTAGATGCTCATACTAGTGTCCCCAGAATAATTAACGAAAATAAAAAATATATTGATGATAGTGTAGACATTTGTAATTTCTTTAACAGATATTATCAACTGGTTGCTAAGGATCTTCAAAAATCTCTTAATACAGGTATTAGTGATGCAAACATGAGGAATACTGAGGGGATTCAGAACGAATTAAAATTCCACCCAGTATGCCAAGACGAGTTGTCAAATATCATTGATAGTTTAAATAATAAAAAAACTGTAGGAATGGATGGGGTATCCAGTAAAATTCTGAAAGAATGTAAAGATCAATTGTTAGACCCTTTGATTCATCTGATCAATCATTCATTAGAACAAGGTGTTTTTCCAGATAATTTAAAAGAGGGGAAGATCTTGCCAATCTTCAAAAGTGGCGATAGAGAAAAGGTAGAAAACTATAGGCCCATTAGTATTTTAAATGTAATAAGTAAAATTTTTGAAAGAGTAGTTCTAAATAGGTTACTTCTGCACCTTCAAGAAGCTAACTTTATCTGTGATGAACAGCATGGCTTCCAGAAAGGGAGATCAACAAAAACAGCCATAGTTTCTCTAGTTGAAAAACTAATAGATATAATAGATTCAGGTGATAAAGCTACTGCAATCTTCTTAGATCTGTCAAAGGCATTTGATTGTGTTAATCATAGAACTTTATTGGAAATACTGCAAAATGTAGGTGTAAATGGGGTTGAACTGAAATGGTTTGAATCATATCTTATTGGGAGAAAACAATGTGTAGAACTAACTACAGTAGTTGGTAATAGTATAGTAAAGAATAAATCTAATAAATTAGAGGTGCAAGCTGGAGTGCCTCAGGGGTCAATACTAGGTCCATTGCTTTTTTTGTTATATGTCAACCGTTTACCTAAAGAATTAATTAGTGGTAGAGCCCTCTTATTTGCTGATGATACATCACTCATTTTCAGCAATTCCATTCTAGATAATTTAGAAATAAGTGCCCATATAGGTGTGCAGTCCATTGTCCAATTTTTAAACCAGTTGAAATTAACTATAAATAGTAAAAAATGCCAATACCTTCAATTCAAAAACAAACATAATTTAAATGAAGATAGGGCTATAAACGTGTTTGTAAACGATAATCAATTAGACCAGGAAGAAAAAATTGCATTTCTAGGAGTTACGTTGGATAGACGATTGACCTGGACTCCATACATTGAGAAAATATGTAGTAAAATTTCATCTGGGGTATTTGTCCTGCGACAGCTCGCTAGATTGAATGACAAAAAGTTACTTTTTACAGCTTACCATGGGCTCTTACTGTCACATATTAGGTATGCTATCTTAGTATGGGGTAATTCATCAAAACAAAATCTTGATAGGGTGTTTAAGATCCAAAAGAAAGCGGTTAGGTGTATAGAAAGAGTAAATAGATTAGATTCATGTAGGCCGTTGTTCAAGAGACTTGGTCTCCTAACTGTACCCTGCTTATATGTGTATGAAGCTACTTTATATGTAAAAACGAATGATATTAACCAAAATCTTGATGTACATGATTATAATACAAGAAGCCGAGGAGATTATCACTTGGTGAGTCACAATAGTAGCCTATTCAAACAAAAACCTAGTTATATTGGTAGGAAATTCTACAACAAGCTACCGCAGTTTTTGAAGAGTCTTGAAAATATAGAAATATTTAAAAATCAATTGAAGAAATATTTAGTTGATAAAGCTTTTTATAGTGTACAAGAGTTCCTTTCACATCAAAATTAAGCCTCACCTCAACTAATTGAAGTAATTATGGTATCTAGTGTATAATATTGTTGATCTGACTTGTCTTATACTCCTTAACTGGAGTCTCCAAGACGTAATCTACAAAAAAAAAAAAAAAAAAAAAAAAACCAGGAAAAAGTATAAATCATTTTTTCATCAATTTTCAGAGGATCCCATGACTTATTCAGTAAAACTTCACAACAATAATTCAATGAAGTGTCATTGAACTTTGCTTTTCAGCCTACAAAATACTATTTCTGCCAAGCTCTAGTAGCAGTCTTTTAAATACAAATGAGAAATATTATTTTTAATTTTCCTATTTCACTTTATTTGTATTTTTCCATGTTGATTATTCTTGGTCTAGAGGTTCATTGGGAATTGAATTTTAATCTATTTATTGAGAAGTTTTATTACCCAATATTGCTAAAGAATTTCATTCCAAAATAGTTCTTGTTTTTTCCAAAATGGCCTATCAATTTATTCCCACAAAAATGAATCTTAAAGGGGGCATTCTGTGTAATTTATTTTTGAGAAAAGAAATCTCCAGTTTCTGGATAATTCTTTCATTTTAGTTCAAAATAACTAGCTGCTAGAAAATACTCTCTTGCTTAAAACAGATTCTTTTGTAGTCACAAGTGATGTTTAAACGCTGCATAGAATGGTCTAATGAGGTAGTACAGTAGGATTAATACGTGGTGAACCAGATGAGTAAGTGGATGAGCAGCAGCATTCATTGCCAATGCGCATGCGCTACCAGTAACCTCACCCCACCCCATCATGCGCCAACTGCTTCATCACAAATTAATTCTACTGTAGTGGATTTGTAATTTGAAATTAGCATAGTTTATAATGGAATGTTGCATAGTAGTGTGAGTAAGATCGGTGCCAAACTGAGCTTGGTGCCTAATGACAAGCTTATCTCACGATTATTGGAAACAGTTAATTTTTTTTTAAATTTTATTATTCAAAATAGGTAACTGTTTTCAGTCGGTCATGCCAAACAACACTTGTCACCAGGCAACCTATAACTTGTCACCAAACAACATATTAAGTATGGCACCACACGAACTTGGCTTGTTTTAAAAGGCACTATGAAGACGTTTATAGAAATTTAAATGATGTTTATAGATCACTATTACTGGTCAATACGTCATTAGCATTATTTCATTGCAAGCGTTAAACGTCCACTAAAAGCTTGTTCCTTCATTACCATACTTAAATATTACAGTACTGAAATAATTTCCCAATACCACAAAATACATTAAATAAACATCTACTTTTATTGCTTGCTCCTGCTTCCTGATAACCGAAATAATTGCTTAAGTTCATGAAAAATAAGTTTTTGAGGACCTCAAACCAAAATAAAAAAAGATTTCCGATGAAGTTTTATTTAGAAAAAGATAACAATGTACAGTCAGAGATTTTTTGAAGCAAATGCCTCAAACCAGGAATCTCAGTAGAAATATATTCAGCGCAGTTGGAAGGATGTGATTTTCCTAGCAATGCCAAACTCTAGAAACCGCCGTAGCCATGAGGATGTGATTTTCCATGCCAGTATCCATGTTTGCCGTGCTTGCCCCCATGATTGATGTGGTACTCGAATTTGTGGTGTTTGTTATCTGGAAAAATTGAGAGAAAATTTGAAACTAAATTAATTAGAAAAATTGTATGGCTTGATTCTGGAGCCGACATTATTATATAGGTTTCTTTTATTACAAGGATGTGAAAATTCAAAAATAAATTGGTATTCGTCATTAATTTATTGATAATTGATAATTGTATTTGTCTCCATTATTCGTGAAAATTGATAATACAAAGAATTCTTCATTATTATTTGAACTTTTTATCGCAAAATTATTGGTTTCAATAAGGCCATTTAAGCAACGCTGCTCAGCACAGCAACTCTTTTGGCGACCAGCCATTTATTAAAATCATCATTGGTTCAATTTTAAATAGCTGATCCAGCTCAGCACAGCGTCGTTTGGTGACTTTCAGTTGTTTTTAGTTTCAGTCCACTATATTATTTTAACTTGCGTAATGAATTGCTCTTCTATCCATGGATCTTAGAATGAAGTACCGGTAAGCTAAAATTTCTCTCAGAAGCTTCTCCTCTCCGTATCTTTTTATTCTTTTCATAATCTTACCATTCCCTATTCTTCAACAAAATTTGATTTAATCATCAAACATTTATAAGAAGGATATCAATTATTTAATCCCAATCTCATCTTCCTCAGCCTTTGGTTTTTAGCATTTAAATGTACTGTCTTTGGTCGTTACTACATTAGGTTTCCAACTCCTATAGCACTCTATATTCATCCCTATAAATCTAAAGTCTAGAGTCTACTTGACTTTTGTGACAATTTACTCCTTTTTCCATTTTAATCTTTATTCATGTTTCTCGAATGGTTTTTATTATGTTTTTCTCAATAATTTGGAAAATTCTATGATTTTTGATACTGTTCAACAGTTCATTATCATAATATGCTATCTAGTTCACGCCACCTAATTAGGCGGCTCTGGAAAACTGCGGTGTTACCAGTTAGTAGAGATAGTAGAGAATCACTTAGCTCAATGCATGAATTGACAACAATACTTGTAGAGTGTTGCCAAGAATACAAGTCTGACGCTAGCAGGCAGTTGCTGGTTTGTCACAGCAGTTTTTTTTTTTTTTTGGTAAATTGTTTGAGCTGCCTAAATTTGTGGCGTTAAGTATAAAGATATAAAGAGCTAAAATCATATTAGCCTACCGGTGGAATAATACTACCGGTATAAGGTCTTTTTATCAGTAGTTCTCTTGTTATTACTGCGTAAGTACACATATGATGATGTAGGTTTAGTTCTTGTGAAATTTGTTGTGAGATTTGAAGTGATGGCAAATTGAAATTTTTGTATTCAAATATAAAGCATTTAAAGACAAGATAACACAATCAGTGAATTCGGCTGTATAATATAATCAGATCAATTACGCTCAAACTTGGATACTAAGCTTGAGCCTTTATGCAATGTAACTCAAGTTTTTAGATTATTCAAATAATAGAAATTGAAATAATATTTTCTTATTCATAAAAGATAAAATATGAAGTATTACTCACGAATTGACTGATAGCTGTTTGCATGGTGATCAGCTTGAACAAGACCGGCCAAAGCAAGAATGAAGAAAACGATGAATGCCTGAAAATAAATAAAATTAGAGAATGAGGAAACTAAAAATCGATATAAGAGTAATAGGCTAATTAATTTAAAAAATTGTGGAAATTGATAGAAAATGGATGTAAATATTAAGAATAATTCAGAAGCAGCCACAGAGAAAAATAAAAATGAAAGCTTTTCCAATAATGAGGCTTGAAGCTAGAAACCTATTAAATGATTTCAAGGTGCATTTTTCCCCGTTTTAACCCTCAAAAGTTACGGTCGGGTCGTGTCCGGCCCAAGCATTTTATTTCGTCATTAATGACATTCAAAGTGTACAAAATATGTTGTTATGATCGGCTACGTCTATTATTTATATTAAAAATCAATAGTCTCAGAAATTAAAAAAAATTCTCTATAAATACTAGCCTAAATATAATGATGCAGTTGAAGTTAGTCTCCACAATGATAATGACAGAAAATATTATTTTGAATTATGTTGTCAATCAAAACCTTGGTATATAATACTCTGTATAATGCTTTGTGTTTATTATTCATAAATGATATGAAGTTCTACTCACGAATTGCCTGATAGCTGATAAAGCATTATTTATATAATATTCTACATAATGTTTTGTACTCATTATTTCATCTCATCTACCTCCAGTTACAATATCTACAGATCTTTGAATTAAAAAATGAAATTAAATTCCTCTCATGAAAACGGCCCTTCTGTGAATAAGAAGTAGTATTTTGGGTACTAATTAATTTATTCATACAAAATCTGTATAACTTTCCTAATTATTAATAGTTATTAAATTATTATTTATTTGATTTTTCTCATTTATCTCACCTGAAAATTCCTCCATGAACAATTTATTTGAAAAGAATATTCAAATTTCATCATTAATCAACACAGATTAAAAAACCTATCTTTTTATTTGTGGGGCCTAATGCATAACAATTAGCAAACTCTTTACTATCGAAACTGACTGTATTTATATTAAAATTGTGGTTTTATTTAAATCATGAAAAATCAGTTTTATAAGAGTAGCCTAAGTACTTCTATAAGAAAATATTTTTATGATTACAATTATAATTTAAATAGAAATACAGTGTCAGTTTTGATATCACATTGTTTATCAAGAATTTTGTCATCGAAAACATCAGAGATTTACAAACTGTTCTATTAATAATAAATATGAATAATAATAAATAAATATAATAATAAAAATAAATTATTTTTATCCAATGACGTCTACAAAGCCTACAAACGAACAATAAAACAACGTTCTTTTAATGAATAATAAGGTTTCAGAATCACATTTTTTATTGAAAACTGTGAGATACTTGATTCGGTTGTTACTCATTTCCAATAAATGCGGCTCTGACAACTTCAAGTCTTATTATTCATCATGAATATCTTCCAGAATATCACCTTGTTAACTATAAAGAAAATATTACTTCAGACTAATTCATTGTAAGCACAGGTAAGAAAGCAGTCATTGCTGATTGAAGTGGATAGCTTGCTCAAAGAAAACTCTTTTCCTGCCAAAAGTCTTATTAACACTACTTGTATTCGTAGATACTGCAAAGTTCTATTGAAATTGTCACTTTTGGATTATGATTTACATTTCCAAGTTCTCATGCATCATACACCTTAATTAACTTTTCATGATAAATTCAACGACTTATATTTCTACTCAAATAACTTACTTTTGAAGATGAGTCTCCATGACTCGAAAACGTTTGGCCTGAATTGAGTATAAATATCATTTATTCTCAATTCAAATTAACTGCAAGTCGTTGAAAAGTTAATATTAGCAGCGCAGATTGTTATGGAACAAGAAATCCAGACACCTAAACTTTAGTACAACAAAAATCGTAAATAAATAAAAATGTCCTAATAATGTCAAATAAAAATTGAAAATCTCAGCTCACCTTTAGTGCGTACATGATTGAGAGAGGCTTTAATCCTTCAGGACACTTTCAGTTGTTAACAGTTGAAGGATCGATGGAGATCTGATGGCAAGTAAAAGGAGAAGTGTCCTTTTTAAAGAAAAATCAAAGGATACGTCCTTGTTTGGGCGAGCACTGCTAATTAAACAAAACCGTCACCGGTTGAACGACGCTACCGAAATGGCACCAGTGAAAAATCACATTACAAAATACCAGGGCAATAATAACTGCTATAGATGTTCTATAACTATATCTTACTGCAGCTTACTTAGAAATGATATTACTATATAGTGCAATGTCCGGCTTAGGAACACTGTGGAACAAAACCAGAATAGCAGTTAATTGTGCACTATATAGTAATAGTTCTACATAGTAGCCTACAGTTATGATATACCTATAACAGTCTGATGTCAGAGTAATGTTTTCTCAATAACAATTAAAATTTGATAACAACTAATGCTTTATATCTGATGTGTTGCTGAGATTTCAGGAGAAAGGAGAGGTCGTTATTGATCAGTGAGGAATATTTGGACCATGCATCCTGGCGATCCTGAATGATCAGCAAGGCATGACCAGTGTGGATTACACCGTTTATAATGCGCTGTAGAACAATATGGGGTTATGAACAACATAATCGCAGGCCTATGCATGATTGTAGCACTATTATGAATGTACCATTACTATGAGAATATTATTATTGTAGTATTGATTCAAGACTGTATCGTTTCTCATATTTAACGACTCTCCACCACAGCACATAATTTTTTCTTTGTAAGTTTTTCAGTTTAGAAAATGTTTTCAGATTTTTTGTAATTTATATAAATATATCATCTTTTTATGGTGAATTTAACGAATTGCAGTCAATTTTAATTGTGAATAAATAATATTTTTGTACTCACTCTTGGCCAAACGTTTTTCAATCATGGAGACTCATATATAACTATGAGTCTCCAAGACTCAAAAACGTTTGGCCAAGAGTGAGTACAAATATTATTTATTCACAATTAAAATTGACTGCAAGCTGTTAAATTTATAATAAAAATTAATATTATCTACGCAGATCGTTATGGAACAAGAAATTTAAGAATTTATATATATTAAACATACTGTGTATAAACATTAAGTCTGCGGGCAGGGTTTCTGGTCATAATATTTTTCTTAGTTCCTTTCATTATATACTATTAAAAGGTACGGTATTGAAATGTTATCTATTGCTGTGAGAGAATGTTTTTGTACTGATTATTTTGTGAAACATGGGAGTTGAAAGGAGAAATCATACGGTTTTAGGAGTAATTGATCTCACCTATAGGTCAATTGAGATTTTTCATAATTTGTTTAATAACTATAAGACATTTTGTTAATTGAGTTAAAAAAGACACATTTTTAATTTCGACCAAATAATTCGTTTTCTCAAAATACATCATTGTTAAAGTGAAAAGTTTTTGAAATTTAAAAAAATTTACTTTGGGTATAATAATAGTTTGATTCGAATAAGAACCATGTAAATTTTTCCTCTAGGTGAATTTTATTTATAAAAAATTATCAAATATTCAAAGTAACTTGCAAGTAAGATCATTTACCTCTCAAAAACCGAAACATTTTAACTTTGAACGCCAATATTTCACAAATATTTATGAAGAGAGTTTTTTGTCAAGACAATATGTTTATAATATCCAATAAGAGAAACTTTGAACAAAAATTATGACCAAAAAACCTGCACACATCCTCAATGAGCTCCTCCAAATAGTGTGCACGAGAGAAAAAATGTTCAATAAAAACTGAATTGGATTGATAATTATTATGTTTTACTGCCTCGACTCAATTTAGCAGTTACCATGGTCAAATATAGTGAGAGAGTAGGCCTATAATGATATACATTTATTACAATAATAAATATATCATAATGTACTGTATACAAAATGTGATGTTATTGAAATTATATCATGAATTCATGAAGGAGTGATTGGATATAACAAATATTATCAAATTGACAATTATATATTCGACTAAGGTAATTTATATTTGAAATATGGTACTTTTTAGCATTATAAGTCACACACTAAAGACTTCCGCATTGTGTACATCGACAGCAGTATTGAATAGCTTGATAAAAATAAACCCAAAGATAAAGCCTGGGCCTGATTCTCGGTTCTGGTAAAATATTATTGTACAGTTATTACATTCATCAATTTACGTGAAGCTATTGAATACTGTTGTCAACGTACGCAACGTCAAAGTGTGATTTACAACATTAAAATAATTATGAATACAGATATCTCAAATTCAAAGCATGTTTCTATAATAAATGCTGTATATAAACGCATTCAATAAAATGAAAATGAAGAAATGTATTTCATAATAGTATATTGAATAATTTTCTTCTCATCACCCTACTGCCTCAATATAAATACATAGAAAATAGTGTTATTGATCACATTATTAATTATTATTTAATGCCTATACTGTTTAATGAGGTTTTGGAATATTTTATTAAATGACTGTTGAAGTGGTATTATCCAAATAAATTACTTAAAGTATCAGAATATTCAATATAAATGAATACTATCAACTATGTCACTAGTTATATTGGTAGGAAACTCTGCAACAAGCTACCGCAGTTTTCAAAGAGTCTTCTAAATATAAAAATATTTAAAAAACAATTAAAAAAATATTCATTTTTTTTTACTTTTTTATAGTGTACAAGAGTTGCTTTCACATCAAAATTGAGCCTCACCTTAACTAATTGATATAGAAATTATGGTAACTAGATTAGTGTATAAGAGTTTAAGATTGTATGATAATTGTTGATCTGACTTTTCTTATACTCCTTAACTGGAGTCTCCAAGAAGTAATTACAAAAAAAATATATATAATTTTATTTAGTTCTTGCTCTAACAGGCAATTATTGGAGAGAAGCGCACCATACAAGTAAATGAAAGTTTATAATTTATTCTTCATGAATCAAAAATAATTTTACATTGTATTTTTCTGTATTAAGACCAATATTGAAATTATCTAAGCAATGTCTAGCCAACTATAAGCATGTGCTAATCAAATCACTCATGACTGTTGAGTGTAAAAGTGATCAAATTATGTGTAAAAGATCACATTAGGCATATGCTACTGTAAATAGCAAGTAATAATATCTATCTATCTATGCCATGTGCAGTTCTACATCATGATAATGTCACAATGTGTTTAAAATTAAAGTCAACATGTAAGAACCAGTGGCGAAGCTGGAGGGGAATCTAAGAGTCTGAGACTCCCCAAAATAAATATAAATAATAATTTTTTTATAAGCATGCATGTTCTGCTACAAATTTGAAAAAGAACTGAGAATCTAAGTACCCAACTGCCTGACTTCCTCTCGTTAGGCTCTGAGTACTGAGTGAGGCTCTGAAACGCGAGACTCTGACTTCCTATGTATTGGGCGGAGCTATTAGGATAGTTGCTATGGCAACGTGACGTCACGCCATGTAACCTGTTTCATTCAGTAGCGTGGCCAAGAGTCTAGACTCCAGGCTCTGGTTTCTAGTGTGTTGTGTTGCTTCTGCATACTGTGTTGCTTTCTTCATGTATTGTTAGATACAGTTGCATATTATAGAGCATAAAAACAGCTTAGTATATTTAAGTTAAGCAATGGATGAATGTAATGATTTTGTCACATATTTGCTTCGAACTCTGTTTACTTCTTTGTTTTTTGAAGAAAAATGTGCTTTGAAAGGCGGTAATGGAAATTAAAAAAAAAAGATTGAAAAATTTAAGGTAAGCTTGAAAATTTCTAGACTCCCCTAGTAGTTAGAGATAGCTTCGCCACTGGTAAGAACTTTGAAAAATTATGATAATTAATGATGAAGTGTTCATCTTAACTGAATGATAGTAAGTCCCACAAAATTAGTTCATAATTATTTGTATGACAAAACGTTTCAGCCTCAGCAGCCATGAGTATCAAGATTTCTATTCCATTTTTTATTTATTAAAATCTATCACTATTCCAAGGGTGCTTGCACTGTAAAGAAGCCAACAGTCAATGATAATTAAATCACGTTTTCAAACACATGCTGTGGAATAATGGTACTCTTGCTTTCCCAATCTGTCATTCACTATTCCATGTGTTTGTTTTGTGATTATGATTATCATTGAATATTAATTTGATACTCCACTGTGCAAGTAAACAAAGATTCTACCATTAATGCAACTTTCCTCAAATAGTTTTAGAACAATCTAATATCAAAACTGACAATGTATTTCTATTTAAATTACGATTTTTATTCAATTATACTGGGATATGCATTTCGCTTCTAAGGAGAACAGCCTGCCACCTGAAGTCATGTTTTGTTGAGGTTAGGATGAGCGGCCATTATTTAATTGAAAATTGCATTAGGTTTAAACATCTTGATTTGAACTTGAAATTGACTTGGGTTTTTTGGAATAAGTTTGAGGACTATTATAGAGGTCTTTATTCAAATAAATTACTAAAAGTATGAAACCATTCAGGATAAATAAATAAATACTGTAATTTCAGTCATATCAATAATAATCATACAGCACACTAGGCGCAGGACTCTTGTAGCTGGCTGGTTCTTTTTTCCCATCATAATGGTAGCCCAAATATGTTGGACTGGCCACATCCTTATTAAAAATATTTCCAAATGTCTGAATCTCTATTGGACCCTCATATCCAGATTGTGGTATATCATAGTTGGCTGAATCATAATTTGATGTGTAAGGCTCTTGATACCCTGTTGTATAATGTACTTTATAATTTGATGTCTCAGGCTCCTTATAGTTGGCTATGTATGGCTCTTTGTAATTTGGAGTGTACAGTTCCTTGTTGCTGGTGATGAATGTTTCCAGAAAGCTGTTGGTACCACTGTTTGGTCCATTATAGCTGTTGGTGCCACTGTTTGGTCCATTATAGCTGTTGGTACCACTGTTTGGTCCATTATAGTTATTGGTACCACTGTTTGGTCCATTATAGCTGTTGGTACCACTGTTTGGTCCATTATAGCTGTTGGTACCACTGTTTGGTCCATTGTAGCTGTTGGTACCACTGTTTGGTCTATTGTAACTGCTGCTGCCACTAAAGCTGTTTGGTCCATTAAAGGAGCTGGTACCACTGTTTGGCCCACTGTAACTATTAACTTCTTTGTTTGGTCCACTAAAGCTATTGGTACCACTAAAACTGTTTGGTCCACTAAAACTGTTGGCACCACTGTTTGATCCACCAAGACCATTAGCACCACTGCTTGGCCCACTAAAACTGTTGATACCATTGAAACTGTTTGGTCCACTAGAAGGGTTAGCACCAGTGTTTGGTCTATTAAAACTGTTGGTAGCACTGAAACTATTTGGTCCATTGTATAAGTTCACACCATCTTTCAGTTCATTTAAACTATTGGGTCCACTGTTGGAGTTGCTACCACTACTTGGTCCACTAAAACTATTGGTGCCACTTTTTGGACCACTAAACCTGTGAGCACCACCTTTAGTGTAAGGTCCATTTATACCACTGAAGCTGTTTGTACCACTATTAGGCCCACCAAAGCTATTGCTGAAACCTGATGAGCCACCAAGGCCATTAGGTTCTGTGAAGCCACTAGATCCACCAAAGGATCCACTGGATCCTCCCAGTCCTTGAAGACTCCCTTCAAGTGTATTGAAATTGATTGGATAGCTGTTCTTGTTGGGTGTGTATCTAGCACTGTCATCAGAGTTTGCCTTATCTTTTGGAGCATAGTTATGGTCAGCTTCACTGTGTTTGTGATGCTTTTTTGGGTGGTAGACATGGTGTATCTTGTAGGTGAACTTTCCACCATGTTTGTTATCTGGAAAAATTTAAAACAAAAAATCATGTAATGTGTGAAATATTCATGAATTATGTTTGCAAGATCATGCAAGTACTTTTGGAAATGACTGTATGCTCCTAGACTCCCAGGGAGACAATTTTATACAAAACCAGCAGGCTTGCTTTGCTTGCCTTCCAGTGGAAGGGAAAAATTTTCACTTAAATGAATGAAATCGCTGAGAAAAGTCTAGGAAACCTCAAATTCAGGTGTATTTGTGGTCAAATTTCAAAAACTTTCCCCGGTATTTGGCAAGAGTCGAAACTGAAGATGTATATCAAATTTCAACCTTTTTGATCACATAGTTCTTGAGATTGCTAAAAACAAAAACGCTGGGAAAAACTTTAACTTGAGCATATTTTTGAAAAAGTTTCAAAAAACTATTTCAGTAGGCTTATTAATTATTTAAACTTACTTAATATAAACCAAACTTACTTTTTTACACTAGCTTTTTCTAGTAGCCTAATTTTCAAAAACTCTAGAAAAACGTGAATTTTTTGGGAAGCTCTTGACAACTATTTCTTGCATATGTCTATAAGGTCTCGACTGAACATGTGTGTACCAAATTTATACTTTTTTGGCCAAGCAGTTCTTAAAATTGCTAAAAAAATTAATTTTGGGCGTATTTTTGGAAGCTCCTGTTCTTAGCAAGCGTCTAGAATCTCGACTCACATGTGTACCAAATTTCAACTTTTTGGCCACATGTTTATTGAGAAACGATGATGAATGAGTCAGTCATTGGTTCTTGACTCTTATATTAATACGGAATACATGATTTAGTCAGTTTTAAATAATATCATTTTATAATTTTGATACATTCTTCTATTGCAGAAAGCGTTAATTCTGCCTTAAAGCAAATACTGTGGAAGATCAAAAGAGGCTCAAAATATCAATTTTGTAATGTAATATTGGATTGAATAATTTCAATATTTTGATAATCGAGAGTGAAACGATATGACTAACTGAGCTAAATATCATGATCTCTGAAAAAAAAATATGTTCCTATTAATCTAAACTCACAAAAATAAGGAATTATGTTACAAAAATGCTAGATGTAGTCTTGTATCACACCCGGGACTTGTGGTATAGGAGATTATTAAGGGGCGTTGACACAGTAAGCAAAGCATGCGTCATGCTCACAAAACTGAGAGCAAGTGGCATGAGTAAATGTTTCATTTACAAGAGCAATTGGCTGGCTTACCACATTCTACCGGTGTTGCATGACTTGCGCTTATCTGTTGCTCGCTCATTCTTTCGTTTACCCGGGCAACGTCGAAATTTATTCCACTAAAGCCATGTCTCCACCAACTGAACATGTCAGCCGAACATTGTTGGCGAATACAAAAAACTGACAAACATTAACATGGGTCACCGAACATATTCGTGAGTTCAATTGGAATGTTCGGTCTGTGAGCGAACACTGACGACCAACAACAGGTTCCCGCCACTACTCCCACCACACCGATCATAATGTTCGAGGAGGCATCCACACGAAACCAACATCAGATAATTCCAGAGAACACTGTTCGCCGAGCATGTTTGGTTGGTGGAGAGGAGGCTTTAGAGAGTCTTTGGCAGTCCGCACACGGAGCATTTGCCAAGCGTCAGAGGCGTCAAGCGTAATGAGCTAGGCCAGGCCGAGTGATTTGTACCGAGGCAATTGAAAGATTCTTTTGCATCTCAAAAGATCTTAATTTTTTCGAGCTTCAGTAACCATCAGGAAATGGTTAATGATGACTTGGAAAAATAACTTCCTTTCTCTGAAGCATCACTTCAAACGCATTTGCCACTCTATGAATTATCCTTATCTTGATTTATCTTAATTGGAGATTGGAGTGAACTATTTCTGCATTTGTTTATTAGCTTATTTCACTGACCTTCCGTCTTGAATCTTCAGAATTATTGTAAATGTTAAATGGTACGCATTATCAACAATAACTTCTAAATTAATTGTGGATTATTCTGATTTTTTGTCGAATTTTTGTCAAGATTCCCTTGTGAAAATAAAAGCATAATATTAAACTGAATTTTCAAAACAAAAAACATGTCTTAAAATAAGTTTATACTTGTGGAAAGTGTATTGTTTTTGAAAAAAGTATTGTATTTGTATTGTTTTTGAAAAAAGTATTGTATCTGTCATTGAAATGATTTAGAGACGATTCTGGAGACCAACATTTTTTAATTTTTACTATATGGTTTCTTTCTCTATTTTTTTTCCACTAAAATTCCCTTGTGAAATTAAAGAGCATAATATTAAATCAATGTGTATCAATTTGCCAAAATCACAGCAGAGTAAGACATTTCTTGATTGCATATTTCAGAAACGAATGCATTTATTTGGAAGTTCATTTCATTAACAAACTACGTACTTCATGCACCCTTGAAAGATAACAATCTGAATTTGAATAAAAAATAAAAATGAAAATTGTAGTTGAGGATGTCATTAATGTCTTAATACCACTGATTAGAGTTAAATCTGCTGAATCATTCACTATATAGGAAGCCGAAATAGTCATCATCCTCCTCTTTAGAACACACACACTCAATAATAAAACTTAATAAAGTTTTTTTGCTTTTTTGACTAAAAACTTATTGAAATCCTATTCCAGTAACACAGGAACAGTTCAAAAGTTCTCCAACAATAAAATTGAATAGCTGATAATATATTTATTTACTGCAAATACTAGACTACTATACCTTGCATTCCCAAAATACATTTTATTTGAATATTCAAATAATATTATAATAATTATTTGATGAAATAATAAATTGATCAACTGGGAATTTAAATAATTATTCCTCTCTTCATAGAAAGACTTCTATTTGCAATGGTATCACCGAGTGATATTAATATTATTATTATTATTATCATCATCACGGAGTGATTAAAAAATTGTTCATAAGCAGTTATTATAATATAGCCTAATTATTCAAGAATCATTGTTTTTAAAAAACAGCCATGACATTTCTATTGTTTGTTATGGGCTATATTTAAAAATGCTACAGCCTTGGAATAAAATTGTAAAGATTTAAGTAGAAGTGCTCTCTTTTAATCAAAAAGTAAAGAATTGTGACGGAAACATTGATTCTTTAGACATTTTGTGATAATTATGATAGAAAAATAATTGTGGTGCTCAATTAAATTAACTATAATTATTATTGAGTCCTCACTTACGTATTGATGTTTTACTGTATCCTTTGTGTACTTCAGCCGATGTGAGTGTAATAGCAGTGAAGGTGAACAGAGCAATGACCTAGAATAATCAAATTATAAGAATATTGCAAGGAAACAATGAAGAGCCGCAATCTAGAAAATGCATTAAAAAAATAACGAATAGATGGGAAAACAACAAGGATGAAGGAATGAAAACCAAAATGGATGATGATGGTGGTGAAAAAGTAGGTAGTATAATAAATAAATATTCAACAATGAGCAGAGAACCACGTACTGATAGACTTGAAAAGTAATAAGTTGTCTCTCTACCATCTAATGGAAAATGAACTTTAATAGTTATGATGCTGAAGAGCCATCTTATTGTTTCCACTAATATGTAATATAAACTTAAAAACACTTTTAAGTGGAAATTTACACACGTTATAGCGTGAAGGCCGTTCAAGTGGAAATCAGTGTACTGTGGGTCGTCTGTCGATGCTCTTGTCAACAGAGTGAAACGGCCGTCACACCATAACGTGAGTTAATTTCCCCTTAGAAGTGCTTTTTAAGTTTATATATGAATAGTTCTTCAGGATTTAATTGACAGAATTCAGCCAGGTCTCAGATTTAACTCAACCGCTTGGCATTTCGTTTTTAATTTTGTCTGTCTGTCTGTCGTTACGCGATTTCTGCCAAACGCCTTGACCGAATGGCATGGAATTTTGCATGAAAGTTTCTTATCTCTTTGCCGAGCGATGGTATGTATAAGGGTTTTTTCAAAAAATTCTCCCATCTTTTCAGCTTATCCCCGAATATTGGAGTATTTGGTTTTGGTGCTGTTGGTTTTAAAACGATTCCAGGGGGTTTAGTCCGTGACAAAATTCGATAAGCAAAACGGGGAGCACAAGAGAGAGCTATCTTCAATATTGAGATTTTTCCGAATTGCTCTTCCTGCTTCGGTAGGGATTTTGAATTTTGAGCTGATTGGTATGATAAGTACTGAATTCTTCATAAATGAACCATTTTGAGGTATGGATGGGAAAAGTTGACTTTCTCAAGAAACACATCAATTTTGTTGAAATTCTGGTTTTTTTCGATTGGAAGTGGAAGATTACTCTGCTAGGAGAAGATGGTTGACACTGAACTGCTCTATTTCTATCTTGTAACCTTTCGCTGCGCTTTTACTTTTCATGCCATCACCAGATTTTGCACTTTTTGCCTTCCTTCATTTTTGCCTTAAGTTATCTCAGATAAAGTATTTTACATCGATATTGGACGTTTTTCAATAATATTAGAGGAAGAGAACATTTAAGAACTGAAATATTAAGATAATTAGAAAATTCTTTTTCTCTCAGATACAGTATGAGAACTCCGGAGACTTCAATACGATTTTTTTTGAAAATAGTCCTCTTTAAAGCTAGGGACGGAAATCTAAATTTTACTGCAAATTTTACAAATTTCTAACGTTTCTGTTAATTATGGATGATTTTCACTTTTTATGATTGGAGGTGGATATAAGAAGCTGCTGAACATGTATATCAACCTTTTTGTTAGATGTAGGAGATTCTATAAGAATGCAATTGTAACCTATATATAGCCTAATTGTAGCCTATTCCATCATGGATAACAACACAAACAAGATACATTTTTTTTTAATAGATATGCTTTTCTCTGGGAAACCCCGAAGATCCTGTAGATTTTTCCCTGCAACTTCCCTGCAAATTTTTGTTATAATTTCTCTCTCTCACACTTTCTTTCTCCTCGTTTTCTCTCAGCAGGAAAAAATTTCGGCTCGGCTAATAGCTACTGGTTTTGGGTGGGGAAGTGTACCTTCGTACAAGATTTTCTTAAGCTTGACTGTCAATCGAATTCCATGTAGTCTTCCCTGAATTATAACTATTTGCTTCATATCTTGGGAATATATAATTTTAAAGGAGGGCTCACCTTGCTGAAATACCTCTCCACCAACATACCAACTTTAAATCAAGAATATTCATACATAATCACAATATAATATTCCATTTTAAAGAATAAATCAATTTGAATGCTTAGATGAATTATACATTTTCCAATAAAATAATTTATCATCTAGTCTTAGTAGAAAAACGTTGTGTCTTTGTGTATACAACTCTGTAAAGAGAGAGGTTTCCGACTTGTTTATCATAAGATCTTTTTTTTTGTGTTGAATGAATATGAGGTCTAGGAAATTTTTTGATAGATGAACTCTTCAAGTCATCATTTCAAGCAGTTTCAGACCCATATCAACTCAACTTATTTATTTAACTTTAAGAAGAGAATTTGGAAGCCTAGCAACGATCGCTGATTTGCCGATCACTTTGATAGAACGTTGAACTTTGGTTGATACAATAATAATATTGTAGTTCCTCAAGAAAAATACTTTTAAATAAAAAGACTGTTGGATCTGCAGTGACTTGATTTCATCTAATAGTTTAGAGTTCTTTTCATCAAGTATTGTACCAAACAATTATTGGGAACTTGAAGAAAAACCTAAATATTCAGCCCGGAAGCCCCCCTTTTTAAATCCGTCACTTATCTCTCTACTCTCTTACGTCTCTTATCTCTCTCACTCATTCTGTTCTCTTCATCCATCTTCATATATCTACTGTACTTCTTTTTACACTTGAATGATCATTCATTTTGATGTCTCAATGTCGGCTGCTATGCTATTTCTAACAGGCGAAAAAGAAAGAGGGAATAAATAAGAGAAAGATACAATAAAAAAAAGAGAGAGGGGGCTTGAGAGAGAAAGAGAGGGGAAAAAGAGATTGAGAGATCTAGATCGTCCATACGAACCATACAACTATATACTGTCACCAGCGGCTTTCAATGATTGAATATCTCTTGCATAACGTAGCCGTAAGATTTGAGTGATAGGACAAGACAAAAGTAAGACAAGATTGATAGTAAAAAGAGAAAGAGGAAGAGGAAGAGAGAGTGAGGGAGAGAGAAAGAGAGAGTGAGAGAGAGAGAGAATGAGAGAGTGTGAGAGGAAGCGAGAGTGAGAGTGTATTACTACAATCGGCTTGTTCCAAAACGTGGTCTCGGTGCATGACCAGTGACCGCTGGAAAGGAGCGCAACCTTTAGTTCTCCTTAGCATAAAAAAATGTCCAAATCGTTTCAGATAGGATACCGATTGAATTGATATCCACTTTATTATGTTTTCCGTTTGTCGTCTATTCAACTGTGACTGACAAAAGCATTTGTAAAACACGTACATGTTCATTGTAACTTGTGTTGAAATGGAATTGATCGAGTATCGGCATTTTATTGGGGACTAATGTAAGTTTCACTTAAGGTGTATATTTTATCGGAAATTTAAGGCTGTGAAGTGTGAGATTTCTACACAACGACACTGCTACTTTGATTGAAATTCTCAGGGTGATCAAATCTCAGGTCGAAATAATTCAGGGCTATTATCTGTAGCCTGGAAACTTGGAAGGCCCCCGAAAATGTTAGGTTAGGTTAGGTTAGCCTAGATCTACTAAAATGTGTTTTTCACACATAGGGATTCAGATTTTAGTATAATTCATTATTCAGTACTCTATTCTTCCATATTATTTCAAGGGCAAACGTTTGAGATTATGAGCATGACTTTTTTAAGACGACACTGCTTCTCTCGCATCTCAATTTAGATGGCATAAAATTTTCATCCATGCATAAATTATGAACATATAAGCATAACTTATGAAGATCATATAATTCATTCGACAGAAATCTAAACATGTAAGAAGCATTACAAATGGCATGAAAGTAGCACAAAACAATACTAAGAGATCAGTCATTACATAGCGTAGTAAGTAGTTATTCGATAATAATATTATCAATATTATAATAACTTATCAATTAAGTTATTATATTACTTCAATTATTATGAATGAGACTTGATGTTGTCACAATTAAATTTATCTTGAAAACACAAGATTACTATAGTTTTGATAGTATCGCGATTCTCAATCTATCTAAATAGGTATGAATTACACAGAGATAATGTATACCGGTAATGTTATAATGTATTATATTATAATGTAGGCCTGTCCTACATGGAAGATTACTATTGGTTTATAGAATGGGATCCTGTGATAGGTGGAGTTATTGATCAATGAACTATCAGCCATTGACAAGTTGGAGGCCTGTCATTAGCTGAGAATAGACACACCCACTTTGCAGGCAGAGCAATCAGGAAAACGACCAACCAAATGCTGCACCTGTTGAAGTGGGTGTGTCTTGTCTCAGCCATTAGCCAATGACAGGCTGAAGTAGTTGAGCCGATCAAAGGATACAATCCTTTATAAGCCAATGGTACTCGTTTACATAGGATATGCCTATCTGTTATAAAGCTGCACTGTAATTCAGTTTGATTGAAATTGAGAATAGTACTGTACACTGTCAAAACTATAGTATTTCGTGTTTCCATAATAAATATGATTTTGAAAACATCAACATCAGCAATAATAATGAAAAATCTATATAATAAGAGAATAGATGTGTTTAGGTGTCTGTGTGTCAGTCTTGCAGATTTCACAAAAACGGCAACGATTTGGAACACTTAATTTGGCACAAAGCGTCCTCTAAACTTGAATTAGTCCACCTCAAAGCACGATTTCTTATTTTCTTTTCACATTTCTTTTTGAAATTAATGATCAAATTCTACTTATGGATACTATTACTGGTTAAAAAAGTATTAAGATGCAGGAAGCTTAAAGAACAGCTGGAAATAATACGTCACTATGATGCAAATAAGCTTTAGGCTAAGTCACAAGTCAAAGCAACACATTTGCTCCATTTGAATATTGCAGCTCCTAATTCCGTTTTTGGAATTGTATGGACATTGGCGGTTGAAATTCATTTATTACATTTACAATTTGAAAAAAATATACCTTAAATCCCGCTGAAAAGCACGGGTAAACTACTAGTAAATACACTGTAAATAATACTACTAAGTACTACTACTGTAAATAATAATAAATACTACTGTAAATAATAATTATAATCGCCAATACAAAGAAGAAATTATCATAAGATAATACACAGCATTATGAAATGCATGCTGGAAGAAATTTGATAAACTATAATAAAAAAAAAAACAGGTAGTTTCTCTTATAGGGTTGAAAAAATTCTGAATAAAATTAATTTATATTTTTATACTGACCATTCGGTGGCTTGAATAAGGAAATTGAGCACTTAGACAAGCTCGAAATAAAAAAAATATATTTAAAAATTTAAATCTCCCCACATACATAGCCTGCTACTAACATAATTATTATAATTAGCAATGGTAAACAACCAGTAAACGGTTATTGTCACCAATATAATAATAATAATAATATTTTTATTTCGCCAAAATACAAAAATACAAATATAAGAAAATTCACAATATAAAGTGTATAACACATAAAGAAGATAATATGCTTTCCCCAATATGCTTCACGTGTGAGCACTATTAATAAAAATAACTTACTTGCACAATGTAAACAGTCCACATGCACGGGTCGTTTCGCTTTCGTCATGCAAGCGAGACTCCACGCTTGGTCGTCATAGTCAGTGTTACTATTCATTGTAGCATTGACTGAGACGTCTAGGTGTGGAAATTCGCTTGCTTTTAACGATGGCCTTTGAACAGGCTGTTCACCACATCTGTGTGCTTCTGTGCATTACATAATTATTATATATTTTTTTATTGACTTTTTGTTGTAAATTTAACGACTTGCAGTCAGTTTTAGATTGTGAAGTACTCACACGTGGCCGAACGTTTTCGAGTTGTTGAAACCCATCTTCAAGGTTTCAACAACTCGAAAACGTTCGGTCACGTGTGAGTACAAACTAAAACTGACTGCAAATCATTAAATTTACAACAAAAAGTCAATATTAACAACACATATCGTTATGGAACAAGAAATCTAAGAATATTTTTTTATTTTGTGACCTTTTATACTGATTATAAGCAAACAGAAATCAGAAAATATTCGAGAAAAATAATAGAGAAATAATGCGATCGTATCCATTACTTACTGTTATATGTATCATTGCTCCCAATAAGAATACAGAACATGTGTAGTGTAGAACTATGATAAATAAAATGAGCTACGGCCTGGAGTGAATCAGTTTTTATATAGGCTGACATTTTGTTAGGCCAAGTGTAGGCAGCCTGAATAGGTTGCCTAGTCTCCTGCCTGTTGCCCATTGGCTGACTTTAGTTTAACGAACGGGCCGTTACTAAAACGCGTGCAAATCCGCATGCAATTCACGTGCCTTGCGGAGCATTAAAACGTACAAGATCAATACTAATGATGCGTACTAGGTCTACAGAAGAAGATTAAGCGGATTCTCATGCTGAATCATGCTGTCTTTACAGGGTTCAACCTTCAAAGATTGTGAGCCCCACCAAATTTCTACAAATGCCCATTGAGCAGTCAATGGTTGACCTTATCAACAGTGTATTCTCGACCTGACTAGTCAATAATTTTTTTTTAAGATTACGGCTTGAGGACTCCAACAAAGAGTACCGTACAAGATAAGTCAAATAAACCAAATATAGAACCCCGATCCTGGTTCACAATTGTACATTAAACTTGCGATTCGTATTGGACCTCTGTAGGGAGCGTCTAAGCACAGTAACTGAATTTCAAGTTAGACTACTATAAAAAGCTACATTCTCTAATTCGGGTTTTAATCTACCATAATGGATGGAAGATTAATCCATCCTTGCATTTTACCGCATTTTTGAAATGAAACAATTAGGCACATCATTGACAATAATTATTATTGTTTCTACACTAATCTCAATTTTAAGCAAAGATGAAGCTAATATCAGCATTATTATTTCCCACTAATTTGGAAAAGTAACTGAATTTTGTCTTTGCAATAAGGCAATGCACCAAAACCTAAAGTGTTTTACTATATTATAGAGAACGATATAGGCTACTACAAATTCAATAATACTGAATTTTTATTTTTTTATTGTTATGCAATAAAGTTTAAATGTATCAAAGCATGAACGCCATTATGGTATACTTACAGAGTCAACCAGTACTTCCACATTTATATTTCGATTTCTTTAATAATTAGGCCGTATTTATAAATTGCTCTACTAGATTCTATACTACTGCATTGAAAAAAGGAATGGGAATGATGAAACAGACATATTATATAAGGGGAGCCCTCTTCTTCACCACTCAATCAGTGCTTCTGGACAAATGGGATGCTTGCACAGTGGAGTATCCAATACTTGATGATATAATCACCATCGCAAAATTAAACACATACAGTCGATCTGTCGAATGGTAAATGATAGATTGGAGAAACGCGAATAACACTTCTACATAGCATGTGTTTGATTTTGCAATGGTATACCTTTGAGTATTTGAATGCTTAACTGTGCAGACACTCGAGAACATACGATCATGAACTTACCATGAAGCCAGGTGTGCCCACCCCCCTCTAAATTTTGCACCAGCCCCCCGCCCCATAAATTAGGCAACCCCCACACATACTCTTTCTAAAACTAAAAGAAGATTTATATAGGTATTGGAAAAATTCAAACCCAGTCAATAATATACAAAATGTACCGTATATATATTTCCTGAGATTCTTAAAAAATTCAAACCCAGTCGACAATATACAAAATGTATGTATATTTCTTGAGATTCCTAAATCCTCATGGCTTGATTTCTAAACTGAGAAATACCGGAGCTGTGACGTACTGGGGGGTCCGGAGGTCCTCTCCCGGAAAGTGTTTGAAAATTACACTTGAATTGGTGCATTTTAAACGCATATGGTTAGTAATACAGATATATTATATTAACTTTTCATGTGAAATTTAACGACTTGCAGTCAAATATTTGTTAAGAATAAGTATAATAACTCACTTAATCTGGCCGAGCGCTTTCGAATCTATGAGATCCATCTTCAGAGGCGTGGGTTCCTAGATCATCATGTCAGTTTTTTGGTTAGAAATGTTGTGGTTTTTTGTTAAATGTGATCAAAAAGTTTGTGAGATTTAAAATTTAGTTGTTCATTGAGAATGTTTTGTTTATTGTGTGTGGTGTGTTTGTATATTTCAAATTGTTCCAAGGTGTTGAGTTATATGTAGAATGTGTAGGTTGGTACTGATGTCAGTAAAAGTGTGTCCAGTTTGAATGTGTCATTCAAACTGGACACACTTTTACTGACATCAGTATAGCAACCTACACATTCTACATAAATAAAATCTAAAGGACACGAACTCAACACCTTGGAACAATTTGAAATATACAAACACACCACACACAATAAACAAAACATTCTCAATGAACAACTAAATTTTAAATCTCACAAACTTTTTGATCACATTTTACAAAAAACACAACACTTCTAACCAAAAAACTGACATGATGATCTAGGAACCCACGCCTCTGAAGATGGATCTCATAGATTCGAAAGCGCTCGGCCAGATTAAGTGAGTTATTATACTTATTCTTAACAAATATTTGACTGCAAGTCGTTAAATTTCACATGAAAAGTTAATATTAACAACGCAGTTCGTCATGGAACAAGAAATCCAGGAAGATATATTATATTGCATAATATACAAAATAACAAGCTAGTTCAGATCTGGTTTAAAATAAATGATTTCATTATTGATTTAGATGTGCTCTGGCTGAAATTAAGCCCTGGATTATTCACACGGTAACATTTTTTTTGTAAAGGTAAAAAAAAAATAGCTTAATAACTTCCTACACAAATCCTAAACATAACTATTTTAGCTAATTCATATTCAATAGTATAATAATTATTATAAAAAATCTATTGTCATTAATTGACATTCTATTTGGTGACTTCAAAATATTTTTTTGAATGTTGTCACGTTAAACACAGTTTCAATCAACTCCACCCCCCCAAACCATTTTTAGAACCCCCTCCCAAGAATTTCAATGACGCAGTCTGCGTCATAACCACCCCCCCCCCCCGTGGGCATCCCTGCAATTAGAGTGGAAGCATTCAAGTAGTCCCTCAAGTCAAGAGCCATCAAAGGAGCGTCCATAAATATTGACCTCCAGGCCAGCGAACACATAAGACCAATAGAAGGGGCTTATTGTCGCCGAGGTGAAGCCACTTGTTACGCGCTCGTCCACTACAAAGATGGCGGCGCAGGGATGACTCACCCAAATGGCGAGCGCTTGAGAAGCCAGTTTTTGCTATTTATTTCAAATTTACATATATATTTTCACAATTTAAATAAAATAAATGTTAGCACTGAAATCCAAGTATGCTAATCAGATCATCAGCTATCAGTTTCATACTATTCTATTTTGATTTTATTGTCCCATATTGGAATAAATTATTTTAAGATATTATCCTATGTTTTTTAAAACTAGGCTACTATGTTTTCATATTTTAGAGTCTTATCATCATTAAACTATTATCAAGATGCAAATTTAATTTCAAATTTGATGAATTGGGCTTACTCTTTGATTCATCACTAATTGAGAGAATAACTCTTGCATCATTAGTTAGGTCAATAATTTGTTGAATCAAGCTGCTTTTCTTTGGATTAACTTGCAATTTTTTAAACTGCTAAATTTCAAACATCATAATTATCGTAGTAAATACTAATTGTGTCTATCTGATCATTTATTCCAATGTAGCCTATTTGGACAATAAAATCATAATAGAATAATATGAAATTGAAAGTCAATGATTTGATTAGCCTACTTGGATTTCAGTGTTACCATTTTATTTGTTAAATATTAGATAGAATCCAAATTCAGATAGTTTGAGGATCCTAGGATATTATGCAGCTATGTTTATAGATAGGTGATCATCTTAGTTATTTGAGAATATTTACTCAATCTTCTTGTAATGCAATGTCTCTAAGTTTTAAATTGAAATATAGGTCCACAAATTGTATACACTGTTCCAGTAACCATGTTTTATGTAAAACCTATCATTTTAATTCAGGATTCTGATTGAACTCATTGTATATTGTTTAGCCTATCCCATGTTAGGGATGGGCCAAGGTTAATATTGTTTCATGTCATTATTATTCTAAATATAACTTGTTAGGAAACTTGTTTTCAACTTAGAAAACTCGGTTAAATATGTATTGCCTTATTAAGCATTAGGCCTTCACATTTTAAATGTTAATGTAATTTTGAGTATAAATGAGCCATGTTCTAGACGTTTCAATTGGCCTATCTTGAATGTAACATTAATTTTTGTTATGCCTTCTGCAATATCAATTATTGTGTATAATTTAATAGTGCTAATAAAGTAATAGCCAATTCAATTCTGCTTTTAAGAATAGTGCTATTTTAAGTGTTATATATATTTTGTGCTCAGTGTCTTTGCGAGTGCTTGAAGAATATTTTTTTATCAACCCAGAGTTGGTTTGGTTGGCACCCATATGGAAATTATTTCATTCTGAATAGCAAAAGTACGGTCTTTACAATAGGCTATTAAATACCCCATTAGACAAATTGTGTAAACGTTCAACTTTATGTAGTCGTTGATTTATATGATTCAATTTAGTCACATGACTTTAAAAATGAATTTTTATTTAATAATGTTATTGTTCTAATAAACATTTTCCTATTTGGATTTTGTTCATTTGCAATCATAATGGAAAGATTTACGAGTTGGACTAATTTAACAACAATGTACTAAAAACAATCTAACTATAATATTATTACATTACAGTAATAAACCTTCAAAGAAGTATTGAATCAAACACAAGAAATAAGTGAATAATTGGCTTTGTGGTCCAGGATGCGCAAGCCGGTTGACGACAGTGCACCATACTGATCACGTTTCAATGTTGCACTTAAACCTAACATTGTATCCAAAGTATAAGTTGTACATTAAAATAAAAATCATGAAAAAATCATTCCGTTATTTCTGTACAACTTTCTTGCTTTGATCAAATCTCTACCCAAAAGATGAAAATTTTGGTAGCTGACTCACTTTTACATGTCATGGTTTGAAACTTGGACCAAAAATATAACTTTAAACAACTAATTAAAATATATAGAGGTAACCATTAACTTTTATAATGCCACTGTTATCTTCAGAAACTAATTGTCTATACCCATGCCAAGTTTGAAAGTTATATCTTAATCCTAAGTGTGTTAAACTGCAGTTTATTTGGAGAGCTTGCATTGAAATTTCCTGCTCTCAAAAACACGATTTCATCTTTCTATCCACTACATGGATGGCGGACTTGGCTCCTATACAGTACACCTAGTATACAGTACACCTAGTATACAGTACACCTAGTATACAGTACACCTAGTATACAGTACACCTAGTATACAGTACACCTAGTATACAGTACACTAGTGCATACGCCCCTTCTATTGGTCTTATGAGTTCGTTGGTTGAAGCGTGTGTGGGGAAGTCGGATCAAAGCCGTCTAATTTACCTCAGTCAGTGGGCTGTTCGGGCAGCATCCTACCTATCCTCAACTTACCTTTGGGCAAGTTCGGGCAGCATCAGACAACTTCGGTTACATTTTTCGGCTCGAGAGCGATGTTCACAGATGACCAGGAATAAAGTTGGATTGCAAGTAGGAGCGTGAGTGGAGTCAACTATCCAACTAGATTCCTACTACAGTACAGTCGTACTGCAAATCGGAACGTGAATGCCCAGCTTTATTTACAATACAGCATTATTTGTAACTTATTCTAGATCCCAGAGCTTCATCATTCCAACTAACTTATTCACAATGTTATTTTTTAGTTAACAGAAATACTATCCTCTTATTCATAATAAATTTGCAGATATTTATAATTATAGTACAACCGGCCAATCAGTGAATTAACTGGTATGTTTAATCAGATGAGCTATTATATTTTTGTAGTCTCGTGGACTGTGATATCTTGATAGCATTGGTTACCTCACCTGATTGACAGAAACGAGACATTACAATATCTATCTTATCTATTCTAGCTCAGGTATCTATCTAGCTTATTGAACAGATACCTTCTACTGCTCATGGCTATCACTTCCTCTAGTACTAAACTCCACTGTCTTCAGTACGCTGCCAAATTCTGAATGAAACTCAGTATTTATGTGAAATATTTTCATAAATGTAACTTACCTACACAATAGGCTACTCATGTCTTGAAAATGTGAGATTTGATAACATTGGAACATTTTCAAACGTATCCAAGTAGAATGTATCAGCTATTTGCTCATGAAATTAGCACCTAATTTCCATTGAGCTATTTGCCAGCATTGCACAAAACCGACAACGGTTGCCACAAGTTTCCCAATACCGGTGAACATTTGAAAACGGATCAGCTTATTTACATATTTTTCTGGCGAAGGTTGGCATGAGTGTTGACAAAATAGACAACAAATGCACAACAGAGACAGACAGAACCCAGCTAGTGTTTGATTTCTCTATGCTTATGCACCAGAGACATTGTTCACGGTCGCTTAGCCTCTGCTATTTCGCCAGGTGCGAAATCTGCTCGATGATAATTTCATAACAGTTTTGCTTGGTCAGGCAAGTGACACTCTTTAATCCGTTCCAAGTTGAGTTGGCAGAATGGAGGTAATCAGTAGTGTTGCTCTATCTATGTTTTACCCAGTATTTATGAGCCTACATTAAGCTTTCCTTAAGGGTATGCACAGGGGTGTTAGTCATAGTTTTGTGCATTGGATATTATTAAGGTACTAAAATGTATCTATTGTTCATGAGAAAATTTTTCGACTATTATTTTGTGAAATATGGGGACTCAAATGCACTATAAAAAAAGTATTAGCGTCAAGAGCGTCATAAGTATGTAGATACTGGAAATTTTCTAACAACTGAAAAAACCAATATAGCCTACTGTACTTTAGGGAATGCTATTTTATATGAATGAACAATATTATGAAGGTAAAGCACACTTCCTAGATAATTAAAATTGTTCGTTTTTTGGGTGCAATCTATCTCACCTAAGAATTACTTTGAACTTTTGGCAATTCTTTTATAATTAAAAGACATCACGGGAAGTAAATTTACATATTTTCTATCTCACTCAAACAATATTAGTTTTCCAAAGGAAATTTTTAAGAATTTCGAGTTTTTCAAAAATGTAGGCTACTTAAAAAAAGTATTATTAGATTTTTGTAAAATGTGTCATTCTCTACCCTAAGGTGTCGATCAGTTATAAAAAAAACTATGAATAGTTTGAAATAACTTATTTAGAAGAGATCAATTACTCCAAAAACCGAAAAATTCAACTTTGAGCACCTATAATTCACAAAATAATTAATGAAAAACAGATTGGTGGTAGTAGATAACATTTCAATACCTCAAAAGCCTCCAATGCACAAAACGTCTAACAAAAATAATTATGACAAAACCCCCTATGCAAAGACTTAACCTCTATCGGCCTGGAGCAACGAACACATAAGACAAATAGAAGGGGCTTATGCACTAGCGTAGCATTACAGGAGGTGAAGCAAAGTCCGCCATCCATGTGGTGGATAGAAAGGCAAAATCGAGTTTTTGAGAGCATAAAATTTCAATGCGCGCTCTCCAAATAAACTGTAGTTTAACACACTTAGGATTAAGATATAACTTTTAAACTTTACATGGGTATAGACAACTATAGTTCCTGACGATAACAGTGGCATTATAAAAGTTAATAGTTACCTATATATATATATTAATTAGTTGTTTAGAATTATATTTTTGTCCAAGTTTCAAACCATGACATGTAAAAGTGAGTCTCAGCTACCACAATTTTCATCTTTTGGGTAGAGATTTGATCAAAGCGAGAAAGTTGTACAGAAATAACAGAATGATTTTTTCATGATTTTTATTTTAATGTACAACTTATACTTTGGATACAATGTTAGGTTTAAGCGCAACATTGAAACGCGATCAGTATGGTGCACTGTCGTCAACCGGCTTGCGCATCCAGGACCACAAAGCCAATTATTCACTTATTTCTTGTGTTTGATTCAATACTTCTTTGAAGGTTTATTACTGTAATGTAATAATATTATAGTTGAATTGTTTTTAGTAAATTGTTGACTAAATTAGTCCACCTTTTAACTTTCTGTTATGATTGCAAATGAACAAAATCCAAATAGGAAAATGTTTATTAGAACAATGAAATTATTCAATAAAAATTCATCTTTAAAGTCATGTAACTAAATTGAATCATATAAATCAACGACTACGGTACATAAAGCTGAACTTTTACTCAATTTATCTAATGGGGTAATAGTCTATTGTAAAGACTGTTCTTTCGCTATCCAGAATGAAATAATTTCCATATGGGCGCCAACCAAACCAACTTTGGGTTGATAAAACAAAGTATTCTTCAAGCACTTGCAAAGACACTGAGCACAATATATATAACACTTAAAATAGCAGGATTGAATTAGCTATTAATTTATTAGCACTATTAAATTATACACAATAGGCCTAATTGATATTGCAGAAGGCATAACAAAAATTAATGTTACATTCAAGATAGGCCAATTGAAACGTCTAGAACATGACTCATTTATACTCAAAATTACATTAACATTTAAAATTTGAAGGCCTAATGCTTAATAAGGCAATACATATTTAACCGAGTTTTCTAAGTTGAAAGCAAGTTTCCTAACAAGTTATACTTAGATCAACCTAGGGATTACCAATAATGACATGAAACAATATTAACCTTGGCCTATCCCTAACATGAGAAAGGCTAAACAATATACAATGAATACAAAACTTTATACAATATTATCGTTCTGTAAGAAATCCACAAAGTAACATGAAAACGTCAATTAAATTCTTATATAAATATGAGCTAGGACAATAGGAAACTTAATTATTAAGTTTTAGTCCCTCTTCATGTGAATGCTTACTTCTTTTGAAAACAGACAGTTCACAATTTATCCAATCAAATCTTTTTTCTCTTTTTTTTCTGAGGATGAAGCCCACATAGGTCTGAGACCTGTGCGTGGGTAATGAGTTGGATGATGGTGATTGATGAGTTGGACCAACAGTTTTAGGTGGGTTTTCCGAACCACCGCCGGAAAGTGATTTTACAGCAGAGAACGTGTATTTTTTGCTGGCCTATCTAATCGGTCACCGTTACAAACAGGACCAACGAGAACACAGCTTATTTCTATCTGATTGAACAGATACCTGCTATTGCTCGCGGCTATGGGTACGTCCAAGATGCACGCTGATGAAAGCAGCTAGTCAGACTCAGATTTCTCAGCGCCGACGAGATGCGTCATATGTAACTATGATGCGTCAGAGTAACTCAGAATAACTCAGAGTGGCAGGAGGATGTGGCCATCATGCAAGCAGATTGTCAGTGCAGAAAGAGCTGCCACCAAAAGACACCATGTGTACCATGGAACTTACAAGCGAACAGGCTGTATTGCTGCTTAGTGGCAATGTTGCAACCAACTTAAAACCAATGAAAAGTGAAATACATCCAATTAATAAATTAATATCTGTTTACAGGGAGTACAAACACCTACTTCCACAATTATTTGCCAATGAAAACCGTTTCTTTGAATATTTCAGAAAGAGCCCGGATACCTTTTATTTTATTTTGTCAAAAACTGAACACAGGATGACTAAGAACTGGGCAAATACCATAAAACCCCTATTCAGGTTACATATGACGCATCATCTCACAATGGTTGAAGATACAGTCATGAATTTTTTGTGACATGTAGGTTGTAGTATGTTAATGAATTACAAGCCGATTTGTTAAAATTTCATCAACAAAATGAAAATCTATATACAAAATATCTTTAAAAAATATTTCTTGTATACAACTGTAGGCCTATACTGTATAACTAAAGAATATGTAATACAATTTCAAATTTCAATTTTATACCTTGGACCAAAATCTTTAATTTAGGCTAAGCTCTCTTCCACCATCCCGTGATTTACCACCCTCACAACTTCTCTTTAAGTATTTTACTTACAGAAGTACATATAAAAATGTTATTATGCACTTATCATCAATCTTCATTTCTAAAGAAATCTTCTTCCAACACGTATCAGCGATGTTCCTTTTGGAATGTTCTTTAATGCGCCTATCCCATATCGTGGGATTAAGTTGCACTTTTGATATCAAATCTTCGAAATCCATCGGAACAAAATAAAATTAAACACTCAAACACTCAAACACACACAATACACAAACGAAAATCGCTGTCCAACTAGCAGGTTGTCTGAAACCAGAATGAACAAATCATTCCGGTAAAAATCTGAGTCAGACTGCCAGCGTCCAAAATCATGCAGTCAACAAAATTTCCAAAATATTAAATTTATCGAAATATGCTGTTGATAAATGAAAAAAAGCTGCTGCAACAACTCAAAGGACGTTGAGAGAGAATTCAACCATTGATTTTTTTTCAAATGAAACAAGTTACAGAAGTCCAATTTAGAAGTTGAATCAAACTCAATAATATCGATTTATTAAAATGCTAAATAATACTACATCAATCATTGAAATTTTTTTTGAAAAGCCTGTTTTACACAACTCATTCTCCCTATTTCGGCTCCCACCATACTAGCCTTCTCCACCCCTCCCCTCTACGAGCGAGGTATCAAAAACAGTTTGAACACACCCACCCCTTCAGAAGTACCTGGCTACGAATCTGTTGGGCCGACAGCCAAAAGAGAAGAGAGAGGAGCGAGATTGATAAAAACGGAGGTAAAAACGTGGAGAATTTTGTATTATCTCTCCTTCCACTCATCGTTCTTCTGACCCTTCCTATCACTCCTTCCCAATATCACTCGACCCAAATGAAGTGAATGAATTAAACATGCTACAAACTATAGGCCAAAATAATCAGTGGCGAGGCGTGGAATCCTTCACCGGTCATCGCAGGGGGGTTCTCCCACCAACGCCCAAATGAGTCCAAGGGCCCTCCCCAGGAAAATGTTTAAAATTTCGAGGCAAATTGGTGACTTTTGAAGCTTTTGAGCATCTGAAATCTCTCCTCTGAATAGGCCTAACAAAAGGCAAAGAGTAGAACTGGTGTTGATATTGTGAAATCTTTCCATAATTGAAACAATACAGAGGTTGTCAAATTTCACTAAACTTAAGTTTCAATCAAAAAGGCAAAGACCCAATTCAAAAGGTAGAGAACTAAAAAATATTTTATCCAATTGAACCTCTTGCGTAATATATATCTTCCCCACTACCATAGACCGACGATGGATAATATATAGGAAGAAACGTAAAAACAGCCGAAATAATAGGCTCTGATATGAAGCACTCACTCGATCTAATTTATAAATAAATTTAACCATCAAAGGAATAATAACTTAAATGGTAAATAGATCACACTCTAAAAATATAAAAAAGATTAACAAAACAATAAGCCTATTGTAAAAGTTGAATCATTTAGCATACGCGAAATCGGCGAGATTACCGTTGTTCCCACAACGCTGAGTGTGGAGTAGTGAGAGTAACAATGAGGAGGCAGCTACCGAAAACCCACGACAGTTGCCGAGAACGCACGAAGCCGGCTGCGATGTATCACAAGGATTAGGCTACTTGAATGGTTTAAAAACTGATGGCAGGGGATAGCAGTTTGTAGCATGTTTAATTCATTCACTCTGAGTCAGTCGTGGGAGGGGACTGGTGTGATTCGCAAGCCTTTTGCGCTTCATATATATATACATGTATTGAGTCTACAAGTCATATTTTTATTGGTTTTTGATACAATTTTCACAGTTTTTGAAGATATTTCTGGCCTTTGAAGCCTACAAATGTCCATTATTTAAGAGTTGAGATTATTTCAATATTATTAGTCCAATTTCTCGACTCATCGCCGGATCAAACGAAGACCGGACGCCTCGCCACTGAAAATAATCTGACAATAAATTTTCACCTCCATCTATGCATTTGAAATCAGTTACCATGATTGCATTGACCGTTACCGATTGACCTACGATTTTCACTGCTTACAGAATAACGGTAGGCTGAATAATGTTTTCATTGGTACATATTATACCACTTTGCTTGACGTTGAAAGCAGCCATTCACATGACCCCCCCCCCCCCCACCCAATCGATCACAATATTGTCGGTTGATATTGGTTGGGGGGGGGGGGGGGGGGTGATGGAGAGGTCCCTCTTTCACCTTCATGATTAAACTCGAACAATGTGTGTTCATTGGTGCGTAATAGCTGCACTTTTCATGCTTGAACTGAATATTAACTTTGAAAATTCAGTTTCGCCCGGCTTCAATCATAATATTCTCATAACATTGATATTATTGAAAACTAAGTGATCACTTGAAACGAAGATATCACTTGAAAAAATAAGTGATATCGTTCAAAATCACTGTTTAAAGGCAATATATTTTTGTCTGTTTTTCAAGAAGGTAGGCAGGGGTGCCCACAGCGGGGCTATGACGCAGTCTGCGTCATTGAAATTCTCTTGGGGGGGGGTTCCAAAAAAGTTTGGGGGGGGGGGGTATAGTTGATTGAAACCGTGTTTACGTGACATCATTCAAACATATGTTACGAAGTCACCAGATAGAATGACAATAGATTTTATAATTTATTATTATTATTATTATTGTAGAGTATATTAATATAAGTTACTATTAAATATGAATTAGCTAATGCTAATTAGTAAATACTAAAAACTACTAAATAATTACTGAACATTCAGTAATTTTTCATAATTATGTTTTTATTTTGTTTTTAAAAGACACTTCTTTCGATTGTGTGTTGTAAATAACAATACATGAAATGTGTGCCTTTTATGTTCATCATACATACATAAATTCTCCCAAGATTCTACACTAAGTAAATAACCTGTTGTTTAACTACTGTCCAGTAAATATTAGCATAACTGATTTAAAATTTTGAATTTTTGTGTTTTATACATAAAGTTATAAACTCATTGTTTTCACTTCGTTTAAAGGAAAAACTTATTTAACCTCAATGTAATTGGTACTCAATATGTACACCAAACATAAACTTATAGGTATTTGCTTTTCATTGAACAACTATGTATTATTTTGTAATAATATTTGATTGTTTATGAACCATTTAGGTTCACATTCTTATTTAGCTATTTTGCAATGAAGTTTTTGAGCAGAAGTTCATATATTCATCACATTGATATTTCTTTATTACCTTTACAAAAAATGTTACCAATTTAAAGAATCTCAAGAAATGAGATCTCAAGAAATGTACACACATTTTGTATATTATCGACTGGGTTTGAATTTTTTCAATATCTATACTATATTATAAATCTTCTTTTAATAAAAAAAAAACGGTGGCTTATTTTTCCGCATATTTTGGGGGTACCTAATTTGTGAATGGTGCTAAATTTAGGGAGGGGGGTGCGTCATGAGATTTGAAGGGGATGGGCACCCCTGAGGTAGGCTTATCCTACTGAATTATATTTTTGTCAGTTGCGTCTTGATATTAGGAGGAATCTTACTGTCTTGTTTGTAGTACAGTAGTAGGCTATTCAGAACATGTTGAGGCTTTTTTCACACATACCGGCAGTCGGGTAATCGGTGTCGTTTACTTGGCCTTAGGAACATTGCATCATTTGGAGCCAGTAGCTTATCTAGTGGGGGGATCAGGGGGAAAGATGCACTCTAGAGACCCACAAACAAAGACATTAAAAAAAATTTAACAAGCTCGAGACAATAATTTTTGAGAAAAGAGTAACAAAAGACATCTTGAAAATTGTTGAAAATGTGGTCTTGAAGGATTATTTTAAAAAAAATTTCGGGGAGTACCCCGGACCCCCTTTTGAATGAACAAGCTACATAAAGGCTTGAATAAATTGGTATAACTATTAGAATAGAATAAACTATTGGAAAACTCGTCCTTCTCATTTTAAAATACTTTTCTAAGTACGGTATCATACTGTAGTTGGGGGATCAAAAATAGCAGAGTGAAGATAGTTTTTAGTAGGCCTGCTTTAAAGTTTGGCTACTTGAACAATAATTGTTTAGCACAATAGTTTGGATCACCCACTGATAATGATGTAAAACCATCTATGACACTCAATTTGGGTTAGAATAATGTTAGAATGGATGAATTTGGGTCTGGAATCGCTTAAAATGTGGTTTTGAAGAGATTATCTCTCAAAAATTTCCCGGGGAGTACAAAAACAATGCATTACAGTCTTGAATTATTGTCAGAGAACCCTCCTCCATCTCCTCTTATGGTGCCTGGTAACTACCTCCCTATCATTCCCTAATCATTGGTCATTACCCCTCCACCCACAGTTACGCCACTGCATGCACAGTAAAAATAATAAAGTATATAATTGGGCTGAACATCAGCCTTCGTAATTTCCAATGTTTTGATTTTCAAATGTAAACAGCAGCTGCCAATGTTTTGATTTTCACTAGCCCAAACTACAGTGACTTCACAGTGTGACCATTGAACGTCTCGCTTCTGGTTGGACAATTTGGCCAACCTGCAATTTGGTATCCAAATTAAGTATTGGCAGTGACTCAGACTGAGTCTTTACAGTCATTGTAGTTTGTCGTATGGAACATAATGATATCCTATTGTATTAAGGTAACGCTGAAGCCCAAACTACTGTATCAGACTCACGAGTTGATCCCTATAGTTTTTTGGTGCGGGAGTTGGCGGCGGTAGTAGGAAGTCTACTGCGCATGCTCTATAGACGTATTCCTAATCTGAAAACTACGGCCAGATACAAACAGGTTTTCTGCGCTTCAGCCAGCTTCGACTAGCCTAGTTGTGTCATAGGGCTAATGTCATTGCAACGCACAATAGTGGAGAGTTACAGGAGAAGGGGAAGAATCGGCCAGGAATCAACTTGTCAGACCGATACAGTACCTAAAGCCTATAGTGAAAATCTGTTTTACATCATAATTATTTCTATATTCGACCCCCAAACTTAAAAATCAGTAGCGATCTCACTTAGACTATGAGAAAGCTATTCACCAAGTTTCAAGAGTCTAGAATCTTCCTTTCAAGCGCTAGGGCACAGATGGACGACGGCACGATATCAATAAGGCCCTGTCGGGTCTTCATAATAATGTGAGACACTAGTAAACAGGATTGCGTTGAGTAATAATACTCGACATGGGAAAATTCTCAATAATACAGTAGCATATCCAAATAGAAAATGATAAAAAACATTTCAAAGGATAATTGAATTGTTAATACTAGTTGGCTACCTGTCATTTTTTTTTGGAAGATTACGTCTAGAAGACTCCCATTATGGAGTATAAGTCAGAAAGAAGTCTAAAAATCTTGGAAGGCAATTTTAAATTTCCACCTGAACCAGAACGTGTGAAACTACCAGTAAATGGGCTTCTTTTCATCAGAAAATATGGATATGTAACGACTATCATGGTCTGCTTTGCTTTGACAAAATTCATTGAATGGAATGACTATATATAATACTCTATAGAATTATGGTCCATATGACTCTCTTGCTTCATAGTTCAGCACACATGTTTGTAAAGTAGTTGAGTAGGCTAGTTGAATATCAAACGGTTTAATAAAAATGATTTAAAAAAGAACTGTTCAATGGAGGTCATTAAATATTGCACAATATTCTAATATAGGCATACGAGGCAATATAGATAATATCTTGATTGGCTAAGCATTAATTTTGATGTTTTATATGGTTTTCAATTTATCATTTATTCAGTTGCAGTTTACATGTAAATTAGTCGGATAAGAAACAAAATAGCAAGTAATTGAGTAGTAATCTGGTACAACAGAAAATTATTTGTTGATGCTGCGAATTAAAAATAAATTGACACATGAATTACATTGAAAGAAGACAAAGTGTACCAACAATTTATTTATGCGAATTGGATAGACTCCAAAACTCTGATTTTGTAACCTTTTTGTGCAAAACGCAAACAAAATGATTTTTAGAATTTCTTCGACTCTGCTTGCTTCTGCAATGCTTTTTTAACTTTCCTTTGCCTAATTTTCAGCCTACAGAGCTATTTAACAAGAAGGAACAGATTTCAGTCGTTTATTTCTTCCAAACTACTACAGAAAGAAACTGAATTTCTACGTTCATGGAAAAAGGGATGTTTAAAATTTTAAAATCCAAGTAGGAGTACCAATTTTGGCCGCATTGGCACTGTTGTTTGAACTAGTAGAAAGGCGATGACGCCACAAAAGAGATCATTTTAACTTTTTGTTGTAAATTTAACGACTTGCAGTCAGTTTTATATTGTGAATATGAAATAAATATAGGCTACTCACAAGGCCTTGAAGATGAGATTCAATACCTCGAAAACGTTCGGCCGCATGTGAGTACATTTATTATACATTCACAATATAAACTGACTGCAAGTCGTTAAATTTACAAAAAAAAGTTAATATTAATAATGCAGATCGCTATGGAACAAGAAATCCAAGAAGAGATCATTTTGTGTTTTTGAGCCCAAAGAAACCCTTATGAAAGGAGCTTTTAACAAACAACTGTATGACTAGTTCTAACACACCGCGTATGCACATGACGTCAAATAAACTTTTTAATCCTTAAATAGTTAATAGTTTAGATAGCTTAAATAGTCGCTATTTGCAATTGTTAATTTAGCTGATTACAGGACATAAAATTGTCCCTAGTGCAGCGCCATAGATTGCAACTTTTTTCCAGGCCCTTAAAAATTCTTATCTTTCTTAAATACTTGAATATTAATTTTTGAAATTTTAATCTTTTCTCATTATGAATCATGAAAGTTGGTGTTATGATTCTATGCATTTTTCAAATTTGAAATCTGTTTCATCTTTTTGAATAGTCCAATGCAGGTTCTACTATAGTAGGCTATAAATACACTGCTATAGAACTAGAGCCTTTAGAGTACGGTAACGTAAGTTAATTGAAAAATATAAAATATTGTGGACCTAAACAATCTATTAGATGGGTTCCATACCACCATGTTGGTGATAAATGAATAAGATATAACTTGAAAAGTCACAGTTGTACGATGGAACTTGTATTATAGATTTTCTATTCAGAAATTTCATTCTGTTTAGATTAATCTGCCATTCTATTTAGAAATTTTGGTATTGCTCAACGCAATATTTTCATCCATTGTTTTACACAAATGTTCAGCAGAAACAATAATAATTGAAATCAGTAATTCATTAATTATTACCATGTTCATTAGAGTATTTTCATGTTCTAATAATAGTCTAAAATACTGGTCATTGACTTGAGAAAATTGGAAAGTTGATAAAAAGAGAAAATTTTAATAAGGTTTGCTGATTCGCTTGCTAATTCTGTTCAAGATCAAAATCCTCCAATTTGTTGTATTAGCTATTTCTTTTCTAAATCTTTGTCTTACTCTGCCCCCTCCCCTTCCGCCATGTTTATCAGATGTTAAGCGAACAATGAAGGACGATTGACCAAATGTCATTCAACCGATTTTTGTGAGTTGTGAGTTGTTCCAACTAGTCTTGGGTCGTTGACGATTTTCTCGTCAACGAAACGCAACTAGTTTCAAATAAACGTTAACTGGTTGATAAAGTAGTTGAAAGTGTCAACTAGTTGAATGTTGAATTTAATGAAGAATATGCGTTTTCATCCAAGAATAACGAGCTGCGTAGGTGTCTACTGTCTCCAGATAACGTTTTCATTATGAGCAATGTGCAAACAAGATAAGAAAGAGCATCTCCGGTTACAAAACACGAACGCCATATTCAATCTAAATCACGTAAAAATAGAGATAGAGAAATTCTGATTGAAGATTTCAATTCAGTGCCCTCAAATTAATAAAATGATTCGCAGGTACGCAAAAATAATTAAAATAAAGGAAGTTGATTTTTATTGAATAAAAAGTTGAAAAACATCTACTTTCTAGAAATAATAAAAAGCTTGCTCAGTTTTGAGTCTTTGCGAAAAATTTTATCAACTTGAGGGCGCTGGACTCAAATCTGAAAACAGAATTTTTCTATTTCTATTTTTACACGATTTAGATTGCATGCATAAGGCGTTCGTTTTTTGTAACCTGATACAAAAATTGTCTTGAGACAGCAATGCAAGTGTTATTGCATTTTTCACTCGCACAGTTACTTCTACTCCTATTTCTCTACTGCATGTGATTTATTTTTATTTTGAACGATGATCAACTAGTTTGCTATTCACACTTGGATTTAACAAAGACTTCCAGTTGTGTTGGAAATGAGTGCGTTGAGCCCGTTGACTGTTGATATGGAAATGTAGTTGAAGCATCAACTGGTTTAGTTGGGGAGACAAAACAGTTGAATAGTTAATAACCAATAAACAGTCAATTCAGCTAGTTCGTTGAATCAACGCTCATCACTAGTTCCAAAGGTAACTTTTAGTAAAAAGGTGCAAAAGTCGAGCTCTCCAATACTTATGTCCTCAAGTAAAAATGGCAGCTACAGCTAAATTATAGTGAAATTATTATTATTACTTCTCTTTTTCAATTAGTATTTTGATAAATGACTTTGAATATAAATTTAATTCGAATAAGTATAGTTCAGATTCAATTCAATTTTTCAATTGATTTATTTCACACACACATACAACAATCAAAATATTAACAACAAAGATTATCAATAATCAGGAATATACTCAATAGAAAAAAGCAAAATATCAATAGCCGACTCTGTGGTACGGCATGCTGGAGAGAGAAAAAATATTCTAATTAAAAAGGGAGAGAAATACCTATCCAACTATTATTTCCCATGCAATGGGCTGAAGAAAGAGTGGGAAAGGCGAAGATGTGGGGGATGAGACCATAACACGGTAGAGCGAAACACAGTGCCAAAGATGAAACAAAAGAGAATAAGTGAATTTACAATGTTCTATTAGTGGTTAGAAACAGTGTTACTTATAAATAATAATAAGTATTATCTGTAAAAAAATTAAGTAAAGGAATAAGAGTGACTTATTCACTTGAAATGTCAAAGTTTGGTAGAAATTCGTTCAATCTTGAAAACTATTTTTTGAACATTATAATCGGCTATGGTATAGACTGTAGGCTACATTACAATGTAATGTCCGTCTAGAATATTTGAAATGACTTTTATCAACTAATCCAAGAAATTAAAAATTATTATTTCATAAATATATGATAAATTTAAAAAAACGTGAACCCAAACAAAATGTGCAAAAAATGACAAAAGTGCGTGCAATGATATTTAGGCTATATTATATTATTGAACAAAATTTATTTATTGGAATAACATAATTATTAAACTCAATAACATATTAATAAGAAGCATGAGGAGAATTCAAGTAATTTAGAAAGATTTTTCAACAAATCTGATCGATTTTTGACGCTTGTCCTACCCTAGGTTGGATTGAAATGGCGTTCCTGAGAGCAAAGCGAGCTTTGCGGCTAGTTTATTATAGTAGCTACATTAATAGTTTGACGTCTCAAACATTCTTGGCTCGAGACCAACCAATGGCTTAAGAATTTCTGCTTCTCATGCGATGCCTCCACACCAAGCCTGGTGACTGATGGCAAGTTTTTCTACACAAAATACAGGAAACAGCCGATTTTTTGATTCTCTGTCGTTTGTGTGGAACAAAACCGGAATAATGAAGAGTCATGTGGATCATTTTAATGCAATGAATTGTCTATGGCCTTCAAAAAAGAGTTCTGTGTAAAAAAAAATTGTAAGCACAAAAGTAATATTTATAAGGAATTTGACACATTAACCAAACTATACTACAATTAATTAAAATTTGCAAAAGATTTATCAACATTTTTTTAAATTATTATTATTATTATTTCTATGAAATTATGATTCATATTATTTTCTGTTATTACCCTTAAGACTGTCTTACGTCATATGAGATTAATTTGTGAGACTAATAATGAGATTATTTGTTTCTCAGCAATGTGTTAACTGTATAACGAATGTTTCTCATTCAGTAATTTCTTCACATTGGTAAGAAGTAAGAGGGATACTCTTACTGAAGTCTATACCACACACAAATACTCATTTCTATGTAGTTAATTCCGTACCATATTTGCTTGTAAATAAAAGAGAAAGGATATTTATTTAACTAACATGTAAAATCAATGTGAATAAAACAGGCTACTGCACAAAACTCTAAAACTGCATTCCACTAAATTTCAAAGTAGAATCAAAATCTGAGGTTGGCACTTCACTAGAAATTTCACCTTGAAGCACAATAATACACTAGTCTTCCACAGAAACAATAATATGAATTTTTGATCCCACTTCTACAAAGCACTGTCACAGTCCAAAAAAGTAGAAATAATTTTGAATTTTGAGATTTTTAAACCAAATCATCTACTTTCCAAAAAGTACTTGATCAGTATTTATTAAACTGAGCCAATATTTATTCACTGATCAGCAATACGTCTATTCACATGACCCATTAGTAATATCTAATATATCAATACACAGTAAATCTAAAATAATAATTATTTATCTTCTATAGCTGGTTGCACATACACCAGTAGAAAAACTGATTCTGATCACTTATCTAAGATCAATAATGATAAATTATTATATATATGCGATGCAGAATGGTGAAATGGCTTTTGATTCATTTTGATGTGGTCCCTTTCAGAATATACCTACAATGAAATAGTAGGCCTATATTACGTTACAAGTGTGGAAAATTATGTTTACGGGAAATATGATAAGTTAACGCAGGAGATGAAGTTGAGTGCAGTATTATCATACGAGTATGGTAAACATCTTCCTGGACTAGTTATGTACGATATTTTTCGTGATATTAGTCATATATATTTTTTTAATATAAAAAAACATAAACTTTGAGCTAGTACATAAGTATCATCAAACAACCTCAAAATAGCCTATTGTACGGACATGTATTTAATGGCAAATAAATATTCTTTATCCATCACAGCAGCAAAACTAAAAATACTTCTGAGATCAGCTGTTTTTCCAAATTCTCCAACTTTGATTGAAACTAAATAACCTTATTCCTATGACTCAATAACACCAACTAAATTATTTACAATTTTCATATGAACATATGGACAGAAATATTATATTCTTCTCATTCACGATTCAAATTAAGTTCACGTGATTGGTCAAAACGGGACATTACAGGCTTGTTTCACACTGAACCAGCTTTGGGTAACCGATGTCAACCGCTCCATATGATACAATGATCAGCCTGGTAAACAACACCGGTTATCCGATTGGCGGTTATGTGTGGAATTATTCAATTCAAATTTGATTGAAATGAAGACATCGAAGAATGCTCCTTTTTGTTTAATATTGGGCTAAGTATTGGGCTGATCCTTGCGAAACTTGGATGGGACCACCGCTGAGCGATGCTCTTTCATTTAAAAAAAAATCATCAAAATCGGTTCAATATTGTTCGAATGATTGATGTACAAACATGAAAAAAACAGGTCGAATATAGAACCTTGTTCTTTTTGGAAGTTGGTTAAAAATCAGTAGAAGTTTGTAAATGAACAGAATCTTTTCGAGTCTAAAATTGTCATAAACAGAAGAAACTAGGTGAATAAGAGTGATTCTACTGGTGAGACTGTGACATACAGCACAAAACAGAAGCCTTGTGAGTTGTTATGGAGGGAGGGGTTAGGCAGGTGTGCAGTGAAATAAGCCAGTGATACAACCCTAGATTGCCAAAAACTAAAAATTCCCTATGATATGAAATCAAGGCAGCACCACGTTAGAATAATAGTGAACATACTTCTACTGTTATTAGCTTTTGTTATGATTTTTTTTTTAAATGGATTGGAATTAGGCCTAACTGACATGTAGGGATAATATTAAAAGTAATAAAAATGTTCAATGTAGACAAGTATGCAGGTATTCAGTGTTGCCTCTTAGCTCCAATCTGGATAAACCTATTCTGAAAAATTGTCTTGGTCTAATTCTAATTCCAAAGCTTTGTGTCACAGAGTTAATGTTTGTTCAAGTTATGTTTTGTGTCAGTTTAAGTATGTTTTATTTTAGTACTAAACAAAAAAGATCTTGAACAAAAATCCTTTAAAATTATTATTGAATTCTTGGATTTTTGTTCCATAACGATCTGCATTGTTAGTATTAACTCATTGTTGTGAATAAACGACTTGTAGTCAATTTTAATTGTGAATAAATAATATTCCCACTCACATTTGGCCTATGTGAGTAGGAATATTATTTATTTACAATTAAAATTATCTGAAAGTCGTTAAATTCACAATAATAATAATAATGTTGCCTCTTAGCTCCAATCTGGATAAACCTATTCTGAAAAATTGTCTTGGTCTAATTCTAATTCCAAAGCTTTGTGTCACAGAGTTAATGTTTGTTCAAGTTATGTTTTGTGTCAGTTTAAGTATGTTTTATTTTAGTACTAAACAAAAAAGATCTTGAACAAAAATCCTTTAAAATTATTATTAAATTCTTGGAATTTTGTTCCATAACGATCTGCATTGTTAGTATTAACTCATTGTTGTGAATAAACGACTTGTAGTCAATTTTAATTGTGAATAAATAATATTCCCACTCACATTTGGCCTATGTGAGTAGGAATATTATTTATTTACAATTAAAATTATCTGAAAGTCGTTAAATTCACAATAATAAGCTATTAGCCTATTATTCTTAACATCCTGCAGACTGAGTTTTTATTTTTTCCTTGGGTTAGTTCACACATACTAGGTCAAATTTTCATCCCTCTTAATAATAATTATCACTTTTATAAACTCTTTTTGTCATTTTCAATAAAATCTACACAAAAAACGAAGAAAAGCATAAATACCCAGGACGTGGGTATATAAATGTCAGAAATGCTCAGAAGTAAAATGCCAGGACCAAATGAAAAATTGTTAAATACATTTTATCATCTTCATACTATCCTTACACGTTGGTACATGCAAAACGTTAACTTAATCCACTCTAAATTCAATAAAAATTATAAATACCCAGCGTAAATACCTGGCTAAATACCCAATTTATAAATACCTACCCACTGGGAATTTACCTAGCCCACATCACTAGATGTATGGTACTCATATGATAGATTGATAAACCATCAATGCTAGGTTCATGATAACTCCATTGTAAATAATATACCGGTGTATAATAATGAATAAATATCAAAGTGAATTTTGGATGTAGTAAAGAAATCAATAGAAAAAATTTGTGGTTCCAAGTGGTTTCAAGAAACAAGGCAGTGACTTGAAACAAGGCAGAGTCAATGAGGAAATAATTGAGTTGAAAGACATATTCAGAAGTAGGATCACTAACATAAAATGTGGAATTGAAGAGAAAAAACTAGAAAAATGTGGACAAAGCCAAGTAAACAGGAGCAAAAACAAATAATGTAGAGGTTTTGTTGGTGAAGAAGAGAAGGGAAAATGAATGATCACAACGAATTCGAGTCTTAGATCACTGTCCTAAGGGAAATAATAGAAAATAATAATAATAATAATTATTATTATTATTATTATTATTTCATAAAAAAAAATAATAATAATGAAACATTTATAAAAATGTTGATAAATGATTGATTTCTTGCAAATTTTAATTATTTGTGGAATAGTTGGTTAATGGATGAAAATTCTTTTAAATATTACTTATGTGCTTGCAGTTTTTTTTACACAGAACTCTCCTCAAAGACCATAGACAATTTATTGCAAGAACTATGATATATTTATATACTTCCGGTTTTGTTTTACACAGACAACAAAGAATATCTGAATAAAAAATCAGCTGTCTTCTGTCGCTTGTATAGAAAAACCTGCCAGCAGTCACCAGGCTTAGTGTGGAGGCATCATATTATGGGTAGCAGATATTCTTAACAGCCATTGGTTGGTCTCCAGCCAAGAATGTTACTTTAAAAAACGTTGAACCATTAATAAAGTTATTATATTAAACTTGAATATGAATTTATACTTATGCAAATATTAATCAATTCATTAATGCATTGAATAATGTCATTACAATATTGTACTGGGGAATTTATAACTAGAATGTAGATTAAATAATCTTATAAATGTGACAGATAAATTTAATAATTAAGAATATCTAAAATCCTAATAAAACTTTGAAGAATGATGAATGAAATCAAGGATTGCTGAGAACTCTCTTGAATTCCGAACCAAGCCCTGTAAGTTTCGTTATCCAACTGTAAAATACCAAAAATTATTCATGTATTAGTTTTTTTTTTGTAAAATTCATTTGGATTTAAAATAGAGTTATCACTTCCAGGACAAAATATGTAAATTCAGTAACTGATCTATTTTTGATAGTAACTATGAGTTGATAATACTCACATGGTGATTGACACTAAAGTCCATGAGAACCTAAGATTGCAGTAAAGAGTCTTTTGGAACAATGCATTTTCATAAATAATATGAGTATGTAAGAACTCTGTTGCCATTTTTCATTTGCATTTTGACACTCATGATAATTATGCTGTTGTTTGAAAACATGAGAGCTTAAGTAGGCTTGCTTGGTTGCTGTGCAACTTGGCAGCACTGCAACCCATAGGCTTCACTAGCTATTATTTATTGCCGGTGGAGGGTATGCCTGTAGGGTGGTATTACTGTAAGGGGGGGGAGGGTGAGATTGAAGAATAGGGGGTTTATGGAATGTGGACCCACTAACAGGGAACTTTTAATGAATTATATCTTCAGGGAAGTGATAGCCTAGTGCCGCAGCAGGTATCTGTTCAATCAGAGATAAGCTACAAAACTCCTGGGCCATCTTTGTAACGGTAACTGATTGGATTGGCCAGTAAAAAAGACTGCTCTCTGCTGTAAAATAACTTCCTGCTGGTACGGAACCCACCTAAAACTGTAGGTCTAACTCATCAATCACCATCATCCAATTCATTACACACGCACAGGTCCAGTCTTATGTGGGCTTCATTCTCCGAAAAAGAAAGAAAATACTTTCCAGTTCTAAAATAAAAACATGAGTTCTAAAGATTTGAATAAAGGAAATTAATATGGTTTTCAATCCAAAATACAATCACTTGTATAAAGAAATTAGGCTCAGTGGGTCAGTATGAATCCAATTATGTACAGGTGGTTGATTAGGGGTGTAGGCTGTAGGCCCAGCCCCCCATTTTGCTGGGGGGTATGGAATACCCTGCAGACCCCCTGGTAAGTCACAGCTCTGGTGCTTCTCAATTTAGAAATATTAAGTCCTGACTGTATTTAATGATACAAAAAGCTTTTTTTTTGTATCTGATATTGGAGCAATAATGGCCTAACCCACAAATTTTGTTGAAATGCTAGATTGTTTGTTTGCCAAAATGCTTGACATAGTAATTATTCATATTTGAGTCATATTTATCACCTGAAATCATTATGTAATGAAAATTGATCTTTATTTGAGTATGATAAACCATTGCAATTGAAATATAATGAAAAGTGGCAGCGCAACAAAAATTACAAAATTGCGGATATTTTTGGATGCTATTATCTCCATTATACCATAATTGGGGTTAAGGCATTCTGGTTCTCACCAACTCAAATATAGAGAACATAAACAATGACCCCAAGTATTGTGGTAGATCTGCCCCCTCCCCCGCGTGGTGACTCCCGTTCTGTACTCCATTAGGATAATACTGCAAATTGAGGTTTGCACAGACTACACATACATTATGTGGTCACCCAAAAATGTGATGGGATTTCTTAGGGGCGGATATATACAAGGGGTTGCTGAATTCAGGCCGCAATTTGGTATCATTATGTTGAATTCAGGCCCCAATTTGGTATCATTATGTTGAATTATATTATTATTATTTATTATATTATGTTGGCCCATAACTTAAAACTCTATTTTTATCATTTAAATGGCTCCAATTCGGAAGTTCATGAATTTTAAATATTTTATATTAATTTTGAATTGTAGAAAAACATTTCTTCATCAAATTCATTATATTTTTATTTACTGAACATGCACTCAAGAAGGAGAATAGCTATTTTACATAATGCTAAATTTTAAGAATTCATAAAATTCTCCAATTCATCAAAATTTGTGACCGAAATATGTGTTGCACAAGAAAATTGATATGGACCTTTTTTCTTCATCATGAAGTTATCTCAATTTTGATCCCAATCGCTCTCTTCTAATTCACATAATATTCCCGAGTTAGCCTAGAGCTTTCCTTGCTAATTATCAAATTCTTCTAGAAATAACCTTATTGTTTATTTTTTATAAGGTTTATCTTTTATATTTTATAAGAAATTGGGATGTAATTATATTATAATTAAAGAGCACGATGTTTTCTACAATTTTATGCCAGTTTCATATTTTTATATCAGAAGTTTCCCGAGTTATTCATTTTAATGTTGAAAATAGACATTTTCAAGGTATGAGACATATCACTAAATACCCTTGTAAACAGAATGTCAAGTTATGGGCCAAATTCAGCATAATGATATATGAATATGGACTGCCTTAATGAGCCGACATCCGATAGGATACAATGTACCGTTCAATATAGTTATAGGGGATGAATTCAGAAACCTCTTGTGCCCCCCCCCCCCCCTATAACATCCCATCTTATGAGTAGCTGTAGCTCAAAAACTACTGAATATGAAAAAGTGAGAGTGGTTTCAAATCGTAGAAAACTTAATTTCCCCTGGAGGGTTTTTGAGTTTTACACTCAGGTCTTGATATTAGTGAGATACAGCTGTTTCAATTAGTAGAAATAGCAACTTTTCAATTTTCCAAAAAAATGTTTAATATTAAAATAAATGTAGCTGAGCACCTGATATAGATATAGGGGTGTTAACTGGTGTCAAGTTATTGTAATGATTTTTTGTGTTGAAGGTTCTTGTCGTAACTGTAGGCGTGATGGGGAGTTTGAATGTAGTCATTCACTAAATTGGTGTTTTGTCTCTGGAGTGTAGTAAGCAATCCACGTTTGACTAAAAATTTATCACTATCCTTGTGATATAGCTCCAAAAAGGAAAAATAATGTGCCATTTGCTTCCTTTTGTGTTCCTCTGTCAACATTCTTGGCACCCATCTCATACACATTTTTCTGCAGTGAAATTTGTTGTAACAATGAAATAAATATCATGGACTTTGAAACTTGAGAGAATTTCTGATGAAGCTCATCAATTTTGAAGCGCCTATTTCAGCAGATTTTCTCATCAACATTCTGCGACAATTCTTCATTCATGACAGTTGGCCTTCCGGATCGTTCTTCAACATGAACATTTGTCCTTCCTTCATTGAAAAGCCTACACCATTCATGCACATTACCATAATTAATTATACTTCCACCTTTATGGTTTATCTTCAACAAGCTGCCAGTGAATTTTATCAGGACGAACGTTTATTGCATTCAAAAACCATATGATGGCATACACACTCCACGATGGTGGGATTACTGATAGACATGGCGACGAACTATGCAATATAACCACACAACCATCACTGGCAGATATGTGAAACATACTGACAGTGTAGTGGGGGACCGGCCAAGAGTTGCTGATCTAGAACAGACGTCACTTAACTGGATGTGCAGACAAAATGTGCAGTCAGTTCTCACTTAAAAAATGACCCTCATAAATTTATACCAATAACAGCCAAAGCTCAATAGATTGGTACTAAGTCCAAGTAAAAAAACTGAAATAATCAGTAAGATATTTGAAATTGTGATTTTTTTTAATTTATTTAGTGTCACTTACTCACGATTAGTAGAATAATCTTGAATTGTTTTGCAATATATTTCTCTTCCTATAAAAGTAAGAAAAAATTAAAATATCAACTGGTAATTAAAACCATTCATTATTGATGAAAGCAGAAAAATGGAATATAATATAAGTTAACAATAAGCATAATTTGACATTGAATTATTAGAGATTGGTTGGAGCCTTATGATAGAGCCACTACAGTCACCGCCATGAGCCACAATAATAAAGGATAAATTACATCAGCTGAGTCAATTTGATTAAAAAAACAGCTGATTGCTCTAAATGTGGCAATGCCCTTAAGTACTTTGATATTGTAGAGCTCAGCTAATGTAATCTAGCCTAAAATATGGCCCTCAACCGCGACTACAGTGGCTGTGTATAATAAGGGTCTTTGTTTCATCTGGCGCTTGGAAAATGATGCAGACTTTGTTATTGCCATAGCAATAGTTCACAATCAGGTAACACTGTGGCTCATCAACAAGCAACCATTTTGAAACATGTGTCAAGTATACTCCAATACAAATGGGTCAATCGAAATTAATATAAGTGAAGAGAGCAGTCAGTGGTAGGTAGTTCAAGTGTTTCAAAATTTTTTGAAATAGATAGAGACTGATAGGTGAGCAGTAGTGTGTGCATTCATAACCAATACGTATTGGTGTATTGGAGGAGTACTCCTATGTTTGTTTACAAGCAACCCTCTCTAGTCTCAAGTACCAGATGAAAGTTAAACCAAAGTAGTTCAATGTCTAATAAATCTGCTATGCTATATGAGCTGTATCCTCTGAATTCATCAATCAATTCAATCATTCTAACCACTTTGTTGTATGATTGCAGCACATTCTCACATGTAAATGTGCAAGTGGCTTGAAACTGATTATTTCATATTTTAGCAATGTTTCTATTTCCCAGTCAGCTGATTGTTCAAGTCAGATGAGCTTTCACATATCTCAATAATTAAATTTATATAACAATATTAATTGAATTTGTATAATAATCATTTACTTAGTAGTCACTTGCTATTATACTTAATTGAAATATTAAAAATAATTTGTTTATCTTGAAACAAATATTTTATTCTCATGAATGATAACTTAATTCTTATGACAGCTTAACCAGATGGATAAGGGGGCATGAGGGCTATCTTGTAATCTTAATTCTATTGTATATGATGGAGAAGCTTATTCTAAAAATCATGTTTCCTATAGAAGAAGGCCAAAGAGCCTTTTCCCTTTTAAATATCCTTTAAATGCAAGCAAATTTCGAAAATCCTTACACATGCATCGCTGGACATTTCTTCCTTGCAAAATTTAATTGAATTTGGTCCACACGTTTAGCCAGACACAGACAGATAAATGAAAAACTGAAAACTTGAAACAGGGACCTCTCTTTGTTCGGTCAACTACTATGATTAATATGTTAACAATGTATAAATATCCTATGTCCTAAAAGTATTATCACAAATAAAAGTTCCATGTGTATGCTATTTCCAAAATTTATATTTTTCAAAGACATTTTAAAACTTACTTTTTTCATCAGTATTGCTACTCAAATCTCCTCCTATAAAACAGAAAAATGTAAAAGAGTTTTAGTGTAAAATAATTCTGTGATTTATTACATTGAAAATTCACTTTTAATGGATGTTGAAGATAGATTACTTATTTTGTGTATTGTGTTGAAGACTGAAGACTGTGGTGAAGCTGTGCAGTACCTATAGGCTACATTATAATGTTTGCAATAGGACGCTCTATCACTCCTCAACCCCCAACCACCACCTATTTTAGGCCCTTATACTATTTTTACTCATTGCTTTCGATGGTTTTTATTATTCTATTTGAATTTCTATTCATCCCAACAAGATTATCTTTTAAAAAACCTTAGTGTTGAAATAGCTATTTGTGTAACTAGAGTGCAAAGCACCGTTTTTTTGCATCAAGAGAAACAGTTTTTTTCACAAGCCAAAGGCGAGTGAAAAAAGTTTCTCGAGTGCAGAAACAATACTTTGCGCTCGAATTACACATTAAATTTTTCCTACAGTAATGTCTGAAGTAATTCAAACAGAACAAAACAGGGCATACATAACCTGAAAATTCCTCACATAACCTATCTTCGAATCAAATCGATTTCATCAACAACAACTACAACAACTATTCACAGCTGAAGCAGAGTAGCCAACCTATTTTTGAATGCAGAATAGGGAACCTGCGTATTACATGCTCACTATTTTGTGTTGTTAGGTTGCAAATTTGGAGTGCGGAAAAGTACTTTCCCGCACTGTAATTTACTTTCCCACACTGGTGCAGGAATAGACTATTTTGCGTGCTACAGTTAGTGCAAAAATAGGCACTTTTTCGGGTCACTGTAGGAAAATATGTTTTCAGCTTTCTTTAGACACCAATTTTTATGTGATTCACCCCAATATTTATTAGAACTAAAACTAAATCATCTTTTAAACAAAACCACTCCTTGCAATCAATGAAGGATAAGGGATATAGACTACACTCTGCATTTCCACGAATCACAACTACTAAGGTCTCTTCTTAGCAAGCTATACTAAAATCCAAAACATCAATCTCACTTTCAAATCAATAAGCGATTAGAAACCGATTTTCCTCTTTCAATTGCTTTTTTGACAAAGCTTCTTCCCTTTTGAGAAGAACTTTAGCTATAATTTGCCAGAATCCGTGTTATTTTTGACATGTTTGATAGAAGTGAGGAGAAAATTGAAAATGAAATTAGCTAGTGAATGAAAAATTAGATGTCTGTTTATTTCTCCTGGAATTGATGGGGCAATTGATTGTCACTCCTCCTTATCGTCGCAATGGACGAATAATGCTACTTAAGCACTTGTATAGGAAACAGATGTTATTAGTATGACACTTGGTTATTTCCACAAAAAAACCTAAAATATTCATATTGTCTAGTTTTTCACTTCTAGTTACTTACTAGTAACTTCAACTCATAGTACTTGACAAAACCTTTAAGAAACTCAAAAACTAGTCTACTTATAGAAAATTGAAGTTGGTCTGAATCATCCAAGGGGGGGGGGGGCAAGCGTCCCTCCCTACCACTGACTACAACCTTGTCCTTGAAAAATCTTATTGCAATTTCTTATACAATGGAAAAGCTTATTTTAGAAATCATTTTTTTTAAAGAAGAAGGCTTGAGTGACTACTTTTTTCTGTTAAATATCCTTCTAATGCAAGCAAACTTTCAAAATCCTCACACACACATCAATGATGGGCATTTTTTAAACGAAATAGAATTTGGTCCATGCATCAAGCTGAGAATGCATTACAAACAGACTGACAGTTGTAAAACGGTCAACTTGAAACAGAGACCTCACTTCGCACAGTGAATAATAGTATTGCTATGTCCATAGTTTCCATTCATAGACAAACGTGACTTGTAGTCTGAATCTTCATTCTCTTGTTTTTCACATGTCTTCGTCACTCTTATTCTTCAAATCTGCATCTCTCTCTCTCACTCAATTGAGAACCTTCGAAGCTTTTACTACATTCTACTATATTTTACTATGTTTTACCATATTCTATGACCTCCCATGGATTTCTCAGAGCATTGAGTTGCTTCCAGTTCTTGGAACGACGACAACTATAAAAAGAAGTCCACATGAACAAGCTAGATCAGTTTTACAAACTCGCATGTCAGATCATGTTACAGATCTCATGTGAGAGACAATCCAGTGCCATTGGAGTAAACAGCGCTTGATTTCAGTGTAAAGTGCAGAGATAAGTGTTGACTATTTGTTCAGCTTTCTAACAGTTTAAAGACGTTGTGTCAAGTGATATCATTTGGGACTATCAAATAACGTATTGGTCTTTGATTGTAAGTATTTAGTTGTTCTTTTATCATTTTCTTTCTCCATTATTGTACACGGTTTACAGGACTCTTGTTTCTTCTATTATTGATTGGCCTATAATTAATTATTTATTAATTCTTGTAAATAGTTACTGAAAATAAGTTTTAGCTTGTCATCTGCTGATCTGTTTTTTCTTTATTGATTGAACTTGCAATTAGTGTTTGTAAATAGAATAATTTGTGTAAATAAAGTGCAAGTGTGAACTTTGGTGTTGTATGTAAGCCTCATCTTAGCTTTTGAACCTGTAAAAATTGGTGTCAGAAGTTCGGATTTCTTTCAAGTTTGATTTCAAATGGTTGGCAAAATTATATTGTGTGATTTAAAAGTGGCTGATCTGACACGGGAGCTAGAAGAACGTGATTTGGAAACATCTGGAAAGAAGTCAACTGTACAGGAACGGCTTTGTGAGGCATTATTGGCAGAAGGAGAAGACCCAGCAACCTACCTCTTTGAGACTACTGACATTAAATTACTTATACATCCAAGGAGCAGAACTCCACATCAATGAAGGGTGAACTTCAAGAGAATATGACATCAATGAAAGGCGAAATACAAGAAAATATTACCTCATGGAATAATACCACAAGAAGCTATGGAAGATAAAGTTCAAAATCTTGCTGATTCTGTTAATCAAGAAGTCAGTAAGGTAAAAGAGGATTTGAAAACAATGGAAGATTGACTACAAGGAGACTTGAGAACAATTGAAAATCGACTACAAGGAGACTTGAAAACAATGGAAGATCGACTCAAGAAGCTATATAAAGTGTGGTGCTGGATCTTCAAACAGACATGACAAAGTGAATAGATCTTCAGATATTCCAGACCCAGCCATCTCAGAAAAGTCAGTGTTGGAAATGAAGGAGGAAGATAAGCAGTCAGTTACTCTTCCCCAGCATACTGGGCTGTTAACCTATGATGGGAAGACACCTTTAGAAGACGACTGCCAAACGCTTTTTGAGTCAGAAACAGAGTTCCAGGGGTGGTAACCAGCAACAAAGGCCTATGTCCTGAGGATGAATCTCTGAGGTTAAGCTTTGGCAATTGTTCACTCAATTCCATCAGCTGAGAAGTGGAGTTTCAGTGAGCTGTGGAGACGCCTAGAGATGAGATTTGGCAACAAACACCTGGAGCAATTGTACTAGTCCCAGCTCAACAATAGGGTGCAGAGGCCTAATGAATCACTGCAATAGTTTGAAGCTGATATTGCTCAACTTTTTAGGACTGCATATCCATTTGCTGATGACAACACTTATGAGAGCCTTGCAGTGGAAAAATTCTTGAATGGTTTTTAGGATACCAAAGACATGGCAGTCTATCAAACTAGTCAGACCAAAGACACTGAATGATGCCTTGGCCCAAGTATTAGAGTTTGAAGTAGTTTGGCAGTCAGTACCAGGTCATTCCAAGGTAAGGACTATGGAAGCTGAAGTGATGGAGGTGAGCACTATTCAGAAGATTGTTGAACAGGTCCTAGAAAAGTTGAGATCTAGGAAAAAGGAAGTTCGATGCTGGGCTTGTGGTAAGATTGAACACATAAGGAGTAAGTGTACAGTAAAACCAGGTGAGAAGAAGGAGCAGATAAACTAAAAAGGGTTGATAGGGAGGGGCAGCTGTCAACCAAAAGCAGAAGGCCCCAGTAAGGAAAGTAGAGCTGGCATCTCTTGCTGGCAGCAGAAGTAGTCTGTACATATAGATGGTATTATGAATGGACAAGTGGGGCAACTACTTCTTGACACAGGAGCTACAATGACTATCCTGAATAAGAGCACAGTCCTTGATAAGGAAGGAATAAAGTCAACAAGGTGGACACTCCACAAAGCTGCATGGGACTTGGCTACAGTTTTTGGGGAGACAACTGCCACTACCATCTTCATTGGTGGCAGTTCCTTCAAACATCAGGTTTGCAAGTTTTTACTATTTGTGCAGCTTACTAACAGCTTTAAAAACGTTGTGTCAAGTGATATATATTTGGACTGTCAAATAATTGATTGTGTATTGTCAGGGAACAATTTTGTGGTAATCCCACCCCCCAAGAGAGTGATCATAATTGGCATTTCAAACATAAATTTTCAAAAATTAGCGCCATAGTAGACAGCAACGCTGTGCTATGTGTGACGTCAATTGGGCACAAAATTCAAAAATTACTGGCATCAGAAAAAATATTTTAATTATATTAAAATCTGGCTCAGGCTTTCACCACATATCTTTCCACAATTTGAGAGACCTGTTCTTTAATTTTAAACTCAATAAGGGTTATAAAAGGTGCATAATAATTAGTCATAAATTGGCATATTCATCCCGGCTTTAACCTAATCACTGAATTGGGCATGATCAAATAAATAAAAGTATGGTAGTATAAAGTCAATATTATTACATAATTCTATAATAGTATAGTTCATAAAAAGATTGTACTCACTTGGAATTCGATCAACGAATTTTATTTGTTGTGAAATGTAAACACTTTCACTTTGAAGGTTAGTCCAGACATATAAGTTTGAGATTTGACACAACTCGCATTTAATTTACGAACTGATATTTTTTCACTTCACTATTATTGTTAAAATGCAATTTGAAAAACTTTTCGAGCACTTGAATATTATAAATAAATGTTTAAGCCTCAAATGTCAACGTGGTCGCCTTATCAGTTCTTATCATCTCCAAACCGGCAAAATTTAGACAGCCGAAATATTTTTTAAATTAATTTTAAATAAAGTAAAAATGTGAAAGAATCGCACAGATTCTGTGATAACCTACTGATGAGTTTATTTCATCGTTTATTTTTTTATTCCAAAACTCATAGGACATAAGTCAAAGGTGACTCAATCTAATTATTTTCTGTCTCTCTCTTTCCTAATTAATTAACTTCCTGAATTTTTTGGGGGAAGTTTTTCCGTTTCTTGACTTGCTACCTGAACCTGGAGCCGAGAGGATCTGCTGGGAAACTACTCTATAAAGTCGCGGTCCATTTTAATTAAAATTTATTGAAAAATGTCTCAAAGTTCCTATTATTCATTTTAAAATGTATGCTCTAGTTGAAATTTTCGTTAGATGTCTTATTTAAATTTTTGTTAATTTGAACAATGGTGAACTCCAAAAGGAGGGCGACTAGCCAGAGTGCAAACCTCTGAGGAGTTCCTGTACTGTGAGTTATTCTGAAATTATTTAGTATGGCCATACTTTTGTGTTTAAGTGTCCCGAAATAATACAGTGTCAATTCACCACAAACCAACGTTGATGGTACAATCTCCAATTATTGTAAAGGGCTATTCCAAAACGGGACCCAATCATACCCTCCAAGTGGGGTTTTGAAAATGATAAACTTTAATAAGCTTTCAGCTTTCTAGCTGAAAAAAGATTATTTAAAAAAAACTTTATTCATTTAAAAGAAAATATTCAAATCGCCAGTCTCTGTAGAAAATTATCTTTTTGATACAATTTGTTTCTAATAAACCTGCATAGATCTAATTCAGTACTATCTTGTGTTTTTCTATTTGAGTCACCTTGCTCGGTTATATAGGCTACACTTGTATAGTTTTAAGCAGGTCAAACCGGCAGTGATTGGCGAAAATTGTCCTGGACTTCTACAAATTTCAGTAACACGGCACTGCAAAGTTTGGGGAGGTTCAGGGCATTTTTGTCACCCCTTTTTATGGATTTGGAGGAGCCAAGCTGCTTCATGCGCGCAGCAACAAAAAACCTAACTTCCGGAGCAATTAGATGTATTTTTCCTTTTTCAGAAAAAAATACTACATCACATCCTCCGCCACAGTATGTAAGTGTTTAGTTGTTTTTTATATCATTTTCTTTCTTCATTATTGTACAGTTTATTGGAATCTTGTTTCTTTTATTATTGATTATTGGCCTATAATTAATTATCTATTAATTCTTGTAAATAATGAATGAAAATAAGTTTTAGCTCGTCATTTGTTGATCTGTTTTTTCTTTATTGATTGAACTTGCAATTAGTGAGTGTAAATAGAATAATTTGTGTAAATAAAGTGCAAGTGTGAACTTTAGTGTTGCCAGCCTTATTTTAGCATTAGAACCCGTAAAAGTAATCCTTTTTCTTAAACCATTTACGAGCGCTGTTCTGTTTAACCAACTGAATATCAAAGTCTTGAGAAAATTACTAAGATATTAGAAACGTTTATTTATGAAATGTTATTGGCTTACGAATACTATTTTCAAATATGGTAACAGTGGCTTTGAATGAAGTTCAGCCAAAAATGTAATACTATTAAAGTTTATTCACACTTAGACTTTTTAACAAAAGTTTTCATTTGACTTACCATATTTCAAAATGTTTCTTGTAACTGGATCAATGTAAATGGTTTCAGTGACTTGTGCTGAAAGAACATTGTTGAAAACTTTGTATTTTTTCACTTCAACACCATCATGATATCTGACAGCTAGAAACCCATCATTCCCACACAAAACTGTGAAAAATCTTAAAAAGGTTTGCTGTAAACAGAAAAACAAGCTATTAATCTCGATAGAATTAGATAATAATTATTAAAATAAAATAAACATTTTGACAAACACTTACAGAGAAATTGAATGTCCAAATTATTCTTTCATTGTCTTGAGATGATTTTTCACAATTAAGTAATTATTTCTCAATGTTTTGTGTCAGAAATTGTGAGCAAGTTTTTTGTAACTGATTCATACACATTTTGGCTGAAGGTCTCCAGTCACATAAAATTATAGAAGGTACTGTTACTCATAACAATGAAATTAACAATTCCTCGCTATTAAGTAACCATTAACTAATAAACAACATTTTTCAACCACTTTAATCGTATTAATATTTTATTAAAATAAAGTGTGCTATAGGATACAGAGGAAGTATTGAAAGTTTTATATAATTTGAATAAAATAGAGCATCATTGTACTCACAACTACTAACTTAACCGTACATGTTGAGAATAATTTTTACACTTTTCATATAAAACTATAGCCGGCAGGCTCAGCTCACTAGCCTTATAGTCAGGGAGTTACACCCCCTAGTCACCACGCGTGGGGAGGGGGGGAGAAATATACATTTTTTGCTTCTTTAAGGGAAATTTAGAACGCTTTTATCGGGAGACATCCAAAATAAAACTGTCTTCAATCCTCTTGTTTTCATGGTTCTTTATGCTTCAATTCTATTTTGTCTCTGTAACTATTGAGAAAAGCAAAACAATAATTGCTTTAATTTCAGAAAATTAATTTTGGGTAAATTTTCAGGAGTCTTCTGATGGCCTAAGCAATAATAAGTATGTAGTATTTGCGCCTCTCTGCAACTGATTGCAGAATCAATAAGTGGGCTTCTGTACTGAATAAACTGTAAAAGTGATTCTCTCACCTGGTCCTTTTCACAGAGCCACACTTTTCTCTCTTCAATGTGGAAAGCATCATTCAACGTGTCTTCATCCAATCTGTGCAGTTTTCCGTCAATGTACTCCATTACTCTGGGAATGTAGCCTTGACCAGCAACAACTTCTGGAGGGATTTCCTGGCAGCTTTGAACATACCATACTGGTCTCATAAAATGTCCAATTTGTTAATCAGTTCAAGTTTACAATAAATAGTAAAATATGCTTATTCCTACACTTCAAAGCATATAGAATTGAGATGAAGATTAATGTGTTTGTAAATCATAATATAATATAGATAATAATACAATTCGTAATTTCAAGATAGAGTGATCAACATAATAATAATTGTGAATTATATCCAACTGGAGAAGAAGCATTTGAAATACATGGCATTTGTAGGAGTTTTGTTGATTAATTCAATATTGAATAGCTGCCTCTATTTCCCTTGGAGGGCGAAATTGAAGCGCAGCCGGAATTTTAAAATGGGGGCTTATGAAGATTTCAGATTTAGATACCGTAGCTTTATTTGAGTAAAAGTACAATATTTATATGACTACTGTCTATATTGTACTTTGTACTATAACCTTACAATGAATGACATCACCTAAAATTATGGAAGATAGAAAAAATATATATCTGTGATGATACATTATCACTGTTACTATTATACTGTTTTGTATGTTTATTATAGTAGGTACTGACATTGATCTTTGCATGATATGTAGATTGTAATATCCAGATGATGCATTTACACAAAAGGGCGGAGTTAGGGCAAAATACCGCTATCTTGCACTCAACACCTACCATTGAATTACTAAAATTTTATAGAGAATAAAATAATGAAGAATAGTAAGATATTTCAAAGAGTATTAATCAGAAAAGTTGTGACATTCTGAAGTAGTAAAATCGACCTTAAAAAAACCTTTCAAAGAATGTCTTAAAGGGGGGGGAGGCATTATAGATTTCGGCATTTTGATCTGAATGACTTAACTGTTTATAAGATTGCAATCGAACTTTGGGGTATATTTAGCAGAATGCCTGACGGAAGGATTAGTAATTTTCACCTGAAAGGGGAGGGGGCTCCCATAGAGAGGAGCAAATATAGAATTTTTCCAGCCAATGCCTTAGCTGTTCATCCGATTGCAATTAAATTTTGGGAGACGTTTAATGGTGGCATGCCTGGGAGGGTTTCTGAGCTAGTAAAATCAACCCCCAAAAAGAGAGGGTTCAGATGGAGAGGGACAACTATCAGATAGCATTTAAGCTATTTCTGGGGAAATGCTTCTTAAATCTTGGTAGGATTTGAGTGATATGAGTAGATGATTGATATTCTATAAATTATATTATGTTTTTAAGCTCTAACTGATATACAAACCTGAAAACCCCCAAAAATTGCCTATCATGATGCCCCTAAAATTTGAACTATCTACAGCTTCATATTGTGTGATAGCTAATTCTACTCAGCTTGTCAATGCGGTTGAGATTCAAAACCAAAACCATGTAAGGACCCTGACAACTTGAAAATTTTTTTAGTGGAGCGCATTGGGGGGTGGGGGAGGGGTATGTATGTAACTATCTACTTTTACATATCTTAAGTGGAAATTATGACTTTATGGTGTGACAGCCGTTCCACTCTGTTGTCAAGAGCATTGTCAGACGACCCACAGTAGGGTTGTCTGACGATGCTCTTGACTTAACAACAGAGTGAAACGGCCGTCACACCATAACGTGAGTCATAATTTCCTCTTAAAAGTGTTTTTATTTTTATTATATTAGTGGAAACAAGATGGATCTTATACATCATCACATTTTATATAGCATATGTGATAGTACATCTTACTCAAATTACCAATGCGATTTGAAACCTAGAAATCCCCAAAAAATCCAGGACGCTGGGGCACCAGTGGGGGCTATGTATACGAAAATTGAAATCTATCTACTGCTTTATATAGTGCGACAGCACATTCTGCTCAGCTTGCCTAGGCAGAACAAATCCAAACCACGTAAAAAATCTAAAACCATTGAAAAATTGTTTGCAGGGATGCCAGGGGCTACTAAATTTGAGAATTTGAACTACCTACTTCATTATATCGTGTGGAACTTCATTGTACTAAATGATTTCCAATTCAATTTTGGGAGACGTATATGGTATGAATTCAAAATCACTTGAGAACTCCCAACATTATTCGCAGAGGGTGAGTAATAATATTAAGCACTTGAGCTATTCACTACTTTATATCATGTACCAATAGTTCATTCCACTCAGTTTGATGATGCTGTTCAAATTAAAAATTTTGTAAAAACCTGGAAAGACGTTCGCCGGCCCCCTCTAAAGGGAAAATGCTTCTTGGTAGGATTTGAGTGATACGAGTAGATGGTTTATATTCTATTCATTATATTATGATTTTAAGCTCTAAATAACTCATATAGGCCTATACAAACCTGAAGGACCCAAAAATTGCTTGTCATGATGCCATTAAAATTTGAACTATCTACTGCTTCATATTGTGTGAGCTAATTCTACCATCAGCTTGTCAATGCGGTTGAGATTCAAAACCAAAACCATGTAAGGACCCTGACAACTTGAAAAATTGTTAGTGGAACACATTATGGGGAGGGGTGTATGTATGTAACTAATACTATCTATTAAAAACTTAAAAAACACTTTTAAATGGAAATTGACTCACGTTATGGCGTGACGGCCGTTTCACTCTGTTGTCTAGAGCAGGGATTCCCAACAAAATTTTTCCAAGGACCCCCTCCAGTCGCTATAATGACAATGACCCCTACTAATTCTTAAACCTAAAGTTATAAATCTTCTCATTACCCCCCCCCCCCCCCAACCCTCGTAATTATAATGAACTTGGCCGCTAAGCTAATGTAATACTAATACATGGTTGGTGCCTTGCCATATCACAGTACCAAGAGTACAGTACATGAAAAGAGCGAAATTAAGAGTTTTTATTTTAAATTATTTTAGTTTTAGGAATAAGGTTAACATTTTGAGAAAAAAGATAGATCTTAAAAGTTGTGTTCAGTTTTGTCTTTATTATTATTGTTCAAAACGTGAAAAATAAGTAAACAGTAATATTATAAAAGTCATGATTTATTTGTGGAAATAAAGAGTGCATCCATCAGTGCACAGTTATAATTTTTGAAAATCTGTTTCTGTACCAATATGTATTTTTATTCCAATTTCTAATTATATCTTGCGGACCCCTCTGGCATGGCTTACGGACCCCCAGGGGTCTGCAGACTACCTGTTGGGAACCACTGGTCTAGAGCATCATCAGACGACCCACAGTACACTACACACAGACCCACAGTATACGTCTGATGATGCTCTAGACAACAGAGCAAACGGCCGTCACGCCATAACGTGAGTCAATTTCCATTTAAAAGTGTTTTTTTTTAGTTTATAATACATCTTAGTGGAAACAAGATGGATTTTCAACATCATAATACTATCTACTTTTACATTATGGTATCATATGTGGTAGCACATCCTACTCAGTTTACCAATGCGATTTGAATAGGAAACCTCGAAATCCCCCAGAAATCCAGGACGCTAGGGCGCCAGTGGTGGTGGAGGGGGGGCTATGGATACGAAAATTCAGATCTATCTACTGCTTTATATAGTGCGACAGCACATTCTACCCATCTTGCCTAGGCAGAACGAATCCAACTCATGTAAAAATCTAGAACCATTGAAAAATTGTTTGCAGGGATGCTGGGGGTACGGTACTAAATTTGAGAATTTGAGCTACCTACTTCATAATATCGTGTGGAACCTCATTGTACTCAGCTTTCCAATGCAGTATGGATCCAAAACCACTCAAGAACACCCAACATTATTTGCAGAGGGTGAGTAATAAATATTAAGCATTTGAGCTATTCACTACTTTATATTGTGTACCAATAGTTCATTCCACTCAGTTAGCTGATGCTATTCAAATTAAAAATTTCGTAAAAACCTGGAAAGACGTTCGCGGGCACCCTTTAAAGATGGGGGTCTCAGATTCAAGATTTTGAACTATCTGATGTATCATGTGATAATTTTGCCTAATCCACTAAACTTGCTCAGGCGTTTCAAATCAATATACCAGATTTTAATTGAAAAAATATTTTTCATAGGTACCCCAATTTATTGTGTACCGTAATATTTCACTCTTCGTTTCATTCTTCATCTTGAAAACATGGGAAAAGTATGTGGTCAAGTTTTTGCCCTTCAGTATTACTGATCCTATATGAAAGTAGTTTATTCCAAACAATAGTTCTCAACAAAAAAGACACCCAACTTAAGTAACCCAAAATCAAAAAAATTGACATTTTAAAAAACGTTGGAAGGGGGTAGAAATTCTACTTTTTAATGGAAACTCACATCGTTTTAATGTGTGATAGCTCATTTCACTCAGCTCATCAAGGCAGTAAAAATCCATAACTTATACCAAAATAAGTTCTATCTTATTTATCTGACATGTAGTTATTACCTACATTCATGTAGATGTGAAAGCACCTTTAGGCAGTAAGTTCTCCAAGTCAGCTAGTTATTAATAATAATAATAGCAATTAAACATCACCCAACACATTACTCCAATTGTTGAATGAATGATTGACTTGGGCCCATCACATTGAGAAAAAAGGTTGCGAAATTCAACGTGGGGTATGGTACGTTGGTACCTAGTGTATTTGTTTTGCAACAGCTGCTAGATTATATGACAAAAATTCAATTTTCACAGCTTTCCACTGTCTTTTAAGGGTTGATTACATTGGGACAGTTAATCGCTGAGCGAGTAGCGAGTAGGACGTTACTGACCGACCATGCTACAGCAGCTCAGCATACCAAGCCAAATTATTTAAAAAAAATTAATTTCCAGAATCACCCCTATACTACGGAATTTCAAAGACAATAAATAATATTGCAACACAAAATTAAAATATGAAGTTTACCAAAAATTATTTAATAAAATTTCATCAAAACAGTTCACAGAAAATACAGTAACTCATCTGAAGTGATATGCTGGCAGCCTGTTTGACTTAATGTTGGCTTTGGCCACAATAATATTGTATTTTGGTGTTGGCTACTCTGCCAGTGAGTACCAAATGTGACAAAATTCAAAGTAGACAGGCTCTCAACTTTGAATTTGGTCACATTGGTACTCGCTGGCAGAGTAACCAAATGTGTGATAGCTCATTTCACTCAGCTCATCAAGGCAGTAAAAATCCATAACTTATACCAAAATAAATTCTATCTTATTTATCTGACATGTAGTTATTACCTACATTCATGTAGATGTGAAAGCACCTTTGGGCATTAAGTTCTCTGAGTCAGCTAGTTATTGATAATAATAGCAATTAATCATTACCCAACACATTACTCCATTTGTTGAATGAATGATAGACTTGAGCCCATCACATTGAGAAATTTCAAATTGTGAAATTCTATATGGGGTACCTATAGTGTATTTGTTTTGCAACTGCTGCTAGATTAAATGACAAAAGTTTAATTTTCACAGCTTTCCACTGTCTTTTACTGTTACATATTTGGTATGCTATGTAAGTATGGGGTAATTCATTAGAAAAAACCTTGATAGTGTGTTCTAGGGTTAAGCTTAAAAAACTGTTAGAGGTTAGCTATATGGAAAGAATAAAAAGTTTAGATTCAAGAAAGTAGGCCTCCATTCAAGTTAATCTAGCCATTGTCTCATTTCCTGGTTTCATAATTCACAATTTTAAGGAGAATGGAATTACAAGTTTTTGTCTTTTTTTTTGTATGCCGAACTGGGTGGGAGCGTTTCAGTATTGGATTATATTAGGCTATTTGAACATTTTTTTATATTCCAGTAAGTTGAAAATCAATTTATTCATTTTGTATTGGCCAGTACTTACTTGGTCGGTAGCTGTTTTTGAGTTTTTTTTTTTAACAATTCTATATTATCGAAGTTTACCTTGGGCTTTATTGTATCCAAATATGTGGTGAGTTTTGTTATGTTCATTTATAGCCTAGTATTTGAGTCTTTGTGATGCAATGAATTAGCTTAATAAGTTCTTATATCATCAAAATTCGTCTGAATTGACAGTTTGTATATCTTCAAATCCAACGAAAAAAGAAAGAACTATAAAAATTTCACTCACTTTATTGGAGTTGTTCCGATTGCAATTTCTTTCTGCCACTTAGATCCTATCTGGAACATTCGATTGCCATTTTGCACAAGCAGTGTGCGTAGATGTCTGTTTGGATAATAAGAGACTTTTCTAAGTACAAAATTATTATCTGGTGCTTGTTTGTTATTCTTTTTTTGATTTTTTTCGGTTTCTCCATTGTTATTTTTAAAAGAAGAAAGACTATCTGCGATATCCAAGTTCCTGCAAAAAAAGAAAAGTGTTTATGTTAAAAAATGAAACAATAAATTTTCTTTGTGTTGGACAAATTCCAAGGTTCATAACAAAAACAAAACAAATTTTGACAGTCAGGGGTTGAGGTCATATTATTGGGTCATGACTACCCCAAAAATTGAAAAATTACTAGGAGGGCAATATCGCAAAAAAAGCACAATCTCAATCAGCCCAGGCGGCTCTGGTGGCGCAGTTGGTAAAAGCGCTTGTCTGTGATTAGATAAGACTCTGGCTGACTTTGTATTCCAGTAGTCTCGAGTTCTAATTTCATTTAGCTATAGATGTTTCTCATCATTCACCTTATTCACCTCATGCACAAGTCGCATGACTCATCTGGATATCATCCCACAAACAAATTTGGAAGTTTGTGATGCTTTTCAAAATAATGTATAATGTACAATCAGTGCACCTATTTTAAATACTCATACTTGAGTTACAACACTGATTGAAGAAAGAGAATTCAACCATAGATAACTTACATTATACGTGAAGCAACTGCATAATTTCTCAAACCGTTTCAAATTTATTGATGTGGTGTTTGTAAATTCATGGTTATTTCGTGTAGATAATCCAAAATAAGGAGTAAGTTGATTAAAAAAATAATAGTAAATAATACAGAGCATATTTACGTTGATTGGTCTCCTTCATTATTGGAAAACACTTCTGTACCACTTTTCCATACTCCAGATCCTTTTTTTTGTTCCAAAATAATTTTTCCATCTGAAAAATTCAATACAATTAAATTCACTGCTTCAAGATTCACTGAAATCTTTGTTTTCAACGCTAGAATTTAAAATTTAGTTCTTTTGGATAACGTGATTTCTTATGAATGATTCTTTCTTTGAGATTGGTTTAAAGAACTTGAAAATTTGAATAAACAATTTTCCTTGTTTGGATATCTTCAAGAAAAAATTTTTCAAGTTTTCAAAAGAAGTGGTTATTGAAATATGAACACGTTTTTAGTCTCTTGTATGTATTAATTTTATCACGGAAAAGGAAGTAGAGTTATTGTTATAAGTTATAATGTTTTTTTTTTATTAGGACTTCCACTCATACTTACTGAAATTTATGGGGAAGTTGTCTAATTTATTCAAGAAATGAACACATTCCATTTTTTTCAAGTATTCAGCATTTTCCAGTTCAAACCACACATTGTCAATTTTCTGTTTGTAGTGCACTTCATACAACAACGATTTAAAATGCAGTTTATTCACAATTCTGAGAAAACTAGGAGTGTGCTGTGAAATACCAGAATATTATGAAAACATTCGTACAGAGAATAATACAATTGAAACACACAAGAACAATAAAAATAATTTAATTGCTTTATTAAGAAAAAACAATTGAGTTTTGAATAAAACACACATAAAAAAGAAAATGAGGTTGTAAAATATGGGAACTTAAAAAATGTAAATTTATGGAAAATTACTCCAGAATGTTTTTGCATTGTACATTCGAAATAAAATACATTATTTCTTTTACCTTGATAGTTAGGGGGCAAGTGTAATCCCGTGGGCTCTTTGAGTATATAGGTGTGGGAGTAGTATCAATCTCTTCATTATGACTATCTGAATGAGAATGTCGATGATGATGAGTTCAAATCGTGCTCATTCGCCTTGAAAACAAGATGGTGGCCAAAATTTGCAGAATTTCACTATATTGCCTGCAATTCGGTAATCGTTCAAGATATCGAATTTGTATTTTCACTAATATGTTCCTTACAACATTCTTCACAACCTTTGTCTAAAAACAATTTTTTTTTCAAAACGCATATTTCGAAAATAAAAAGTTATCTTTTTTGACTTGACGTTTTTGAATTTTTCTATTTGTATAACTTTTTTTGTCTGAGATATACACAGAATGATAAATGTGAATGTTTTGGATCTGTTCTCAAGCTTTAATTTTCTTCATGGTGACATACATTTTTCAAACTTATTGCCATTCATATAATTATTGTGCCAGCGATAACAAAGAGATTGCCATCATTTTCATGTCTGTATCATCAAGGGCTAACTAGAAAAAATGTCTAATTCTGGCCTAGGGTCTCTGTGGGTGATGAGAAAGTTGCTGTGCTCTGCTCCACTCAAGTCCTGCTTCTGGTGACTCCACAGCTCACATTAATGAATTCAGAGCCTAAAGACCCCACACACTAGCAAGTCTGGCTCACGAGTAAGACTCAGCGAGCCGGGCTTGAGAGAAAACAGCCCACTAACTAGTGATTTTTTCCCGAGCCGAGCCCAGCCGGACTTGCACAGGGCTACTGGCGCGGCTCGGCTTAGCTGGGACTCACAAGTTAGTGGAAGTCTCTCAAGCCGAGCCAGGCACCTCATTATAACATAGCAGATAGTCAGAAAGCAAGTATTTGCACTGTTCACAAGACATAAAAATAAGTAAAACTAGCTATTGTGCCCGTCCTTTGTATGGATTATGTTTAGAAATAAGAGCAACGATCATGAAGTTGTTAGCAGCTTAGGCCTCGTTCAGACGATACAGTGTTTTTGCGGTACGGTTTTTTTTACTGTACGGCGTCAACTGTACTGTGATGTTCACACGGTCCGGCTTTGCTGCTTATTGCTGTACTCTCCTCCTTCTTCCATTGCGCTTCCAGTTCAGTTTTATTTATTCCAGTCCAGGATTTTTTTTATTTATGTAAGATTTTTTTAAATAAGTTTCTTACTGAAGGTTTCTCTTAAATTTTGATCAAAGTACGAAATTCTGGTTTCAATATTCCACACATTTTTCTCTCTTTATTTTTATAGTCTATTAATCTCAAGTCTTGTCTCACAAGGCGGGTCTCTCATATATTAGAGAAATTAAATTTTCACAATTAATATCTTCCACTTCAGGACACTGGAATTCACTAATAAGAAGATCAATGCTGAAGAATATCAATGAAGAAGATCAATGCTGACGATCTGAAGACTGCTTCCAGCGTGATAAGCGTATCGTTTGAACATATCCATTACCGGTACAATACATGTGCCACCGGATATGGATACTGTAGTTATTTTGCGGTACAGCTGATTTTAGCGATACAGTTTATGAAGACAAAACCGAATGTAGAAATCGGCTAGAACAGCTTTCTTACTGGATCCAGTCGAAACAGTATTGTGTGAACATACAATATGAAATGTACATGTAAACGAAAGCACTGCAAAATAACTGATACAGCAAATTTACTGTACCGCACAGAAACTGTATCGTGTGAACGGGCCCTTAGTAAACAACTTAGACCGTAAGCAATTCAGTGACAGGTATCGGAGAGAATATTTTTTGAGAACAGCTGAATAAATTACGTGATTTGTTATCATGTGGTAATAAAACTTAGAAGAAATGTATCCAAAATCGCACAATATTTGGTTTTTAAACGTTTATTATTCTGTTAAAAAAAAGTTAATTTAGTTTTTTATAGCTAAAGACATTGTCAAAAAGGTTTTCAATACTGATAATAACTTTAATCCCGATCGATGCTTTCGTTTTTCAGGAGAGGCCGCGTAAAATGTATCCAAATTCGCACAATACTTGGTTTTTAAACGTTTATTACTCTGTTAAAAAAAAGTTAATTTAGTTTTTTATAGCTAAAGACATTGTCAATAAAGTTTTCAATACTGTTCAATAACTAATATCCCGATCGATGCTCTCGTTTTTGAGGAGAAGGCCGCGTAAAATGCCTTTGGGGCCGTGACAGACAGACAGACAGAAAGTGAGATAAGACTATTTTTGGCTTATTTAATGTATAAAACGTAAAAATAACCAAAAAATATACAATTCTGATAAATGTACAGACAAAACTCTAATTTTATTTATATAGATAGATTGAGCTATCTATCTGAGTTTATATATTTAATCGTTCTCAAGATTGTGAAAAAAGGTCTGTTGGTGATTAAGAATGATCGTAAGTAGGTATGTTTGGAGACCTTTGGGACAACCCCCCCCCCTCCCCCCCCCCCACAAAAAAAAAAAAAAAAAAAAAAAAAAAAAAAAAAAAAATTAAAAAAAAAAAAAAAAAAAAAAAAAAAAAAAAAAAAATTAGAAAAAATTCCGAAAAAATTCCGACCGATCGGCCAAGGTCAGGGGACCATGGGTGGGGACCTGGCATGAGTATATATGGGGGATCAGTTGCTGGTAGGGTCATAGTGTCTCAGTGAACGCGGACGAGTGCTTATACTATAGCCCAGACCTTCTGTTGTGACTTCACCCAGATCTTCAGTAGTGATTAAAATGTAAGTACAAGTGCTTGTAACATCTCAGGACTTAGTAAATTTTTGAAACATTTTAGGACTTAGAAAAATGTTAGGACTTAGAAAAATTTTGCATCATCTCAGGACTTAGAAAAATTTTGCATCATCTCAGGACTTAGAAAAATTTTGCAACATCTCAGGACTTAGAAAATTTTTGTAACATCTCGGGACTTAGAAAAATTTTGAAACATCTCAGGACTTAGAAAATTTTTGTAACATCTCGGGACTTAGAAAAATTTTGAAACATTTTAGGACTTAGAAAAATTTTGAAACATCTTAGGACATAGAAAATTTTTGTAACATCTCGGGACTTAGAAAAATTTCCGAAACATCTTAGGACATAGAAAATTTTTGTAACATCTCGGGACTTAGAAAAATTTCCGAAAAATCGTAGGACTTAGAAAAATCTCAGGACTTAGAAAAATTTTCAAAAAATCTTAGGACTTAGAAAAAATTTCCGAAAAATCTTGGGGACTTAGAAAAAATTTTCAAAAATCTTGGGACTTGGAAAAATTTTCAAAAAATATTGGGACTTGGAAAAATTTCCGAAAAATCTTGGGACTTGGAAAAATTTTCAAAAAATCTTGGGACTTGAAAAAATTTTCAAAAAATCTTGGGACTTGGAAAAATTTTCGAAAAATCTCAGGACTTGAAAAAATTTTCAAAAAATCTCAGGACTTGGAAAAATTTCCGAAAAATCGTGGGACTTAGAAAAATCGTAGGACTTGAAAAAATCTTCAAAAAATCTTAGGACTTGGAAAAATTTCCGAAAATCGTAGGACTTGTCAAAAAATCTTGGGATTTAGTTTTATATGGGGCATATGGGGAGGGGCATGTGGGAAGTTTGCTGGACTATAAGGAATTACATGTGGGGAGGGGCATATGGGGAGGGGCATGTGGGAAGTTTGCTGGACTATAAGGAATGATCTCTAGACTTAGTCATACAATATTACTTTGAAAATAGGACTTAGTCATACATGGGGCATATGGGGAGGGGCATGTGGGAAGTTTGCTGGACTATAAGGAATGATCTCTAGACTTAGTCATACAATATTACTTTGAAAATAGGACTTAGTCATACATGGGGCATATGGGGAGGGGCATGTGGGGAGTGGAGCAATTATGTGACCAGCTTACTAATGGAAATGCACTATCTGTTTCAGATGAACAAGGCCAGCCGATGCCAGATGACCGAGGGCTCTCAGGGAGAGTTTGTTGTGCTGGAGGACACCTTCAACTCCTGCCTCCGCACCCTGTTCTACAACAACAACTGCATGGATGATCCAGCCAAGGACTTCCACTCCCTGCTCAACAGCCTTGAGGACAGAATCAATACGGCCATCTCTAACGAGTTTCTGCATCATGGAACTGTGAAATTCAACTTGGTGTTGGAGGCTACCTACTACAAAAGCAGCCTCGATGAGCAGAACCAGGAGAAGGAGGAGTTCCAAGATGTGGCCTTCAAGACGCCCAACTATTCGGTGGTCAGCATCACAGAGCTCGCCCACATTGTCAAGGCGGCATGCCAGAAAATGTTGGAAGAGGAAGCCAAGTTTGAGGGCAATTCCAGCGGATGGACCCTCCTCAACATCGATGGCCTACTCATCCGTATCAGCAAGTACTCGCCGCTACGGGGATCATCATACATCGAGCTGCCTACCAAGATTGCAGCAAGGTTGGCTGTGATAAACCCAAAGAACAAGGACCAGCAGTGCTTCAAGTGGGCCATGCTTGCCAAGCATGTCCAAGGAGCACATCCAGAGCGGGTCAATGACCGGTACTACCAGCTGACCGACAAGTATAACTTTTCCGGATTGTCTTTCCCCACCACCATCAACCAGATCGATACTTTTGAGAGGAACAATCCCAGAGTATCGGTCAATGTCTATGGTATCGATGCCGACAACAACATCTTCCCGCGACGAGTTGTCAAGGAAATCAAGGCCGACCATACTGATCTACTCCTGCAGTGTGAGAGTGAAACAGCAGATGGTGATGACTTGGAAGTGAATAGCCACTACTGCTGGATAAAGAACTTTGAAAAGTTGCTGCGAGCCCAGCTGACAAAACGTAGAGGACAGATTATCATCTGCAGACGCTGTTTCACCCATTACACCCTCAGCAGAGAAGGCGAGCGCAGGATGAAGGAGCATGAAGAGTTTTGCGCCCAGAACCGGACAGCAAGGATTGTGATGCCCAAGCCCAATGATGATGGAAGCCCACCTACCATGAAGTTTGAAAAGCACTTGAACAAGTATAGGTTACCACTTGTTGCCTATGCAGACTTTGAGTGTTTGTTGGAGCAGCCCACTCCTGAGGAAGATGGTGGAGCCCCAGAGCGATGGATTGGAAAGGCTACAAGAGTTCTCCAATACCATAAGGCAATGAGTTATTGCCTCTACTTTGTGAGGGATAAACAACAATTCCCCTCATGGCTCACCGTCAGCAACCTCATTCCCCAGGACCCAATTGTGTACCGTGGGCCAGATGCTGCTGCCCACTTCATGAAGACACTGACTGAGGTTGCAACTGATATTGCAGAAGCCATTGAATGTCATCAGACAAGGATGTCCCCGCTCTCTGACAAACAAAAGGTAGATTTTGATGCAGCTAAGTTCTGTGAAGCTTGTCACAAGAAGTTTACCAATGACAAGGTTCGGGACCACTGTCATATGACTGGGTTGTACCGGAATGCATTATGTAACAAGTGCAACCTGCAGAGACGTCGTCAAACCTACATCCCTGTATTCCTCCACAATTCCTCAAATTATGATACCCACTTGATCATTCCTCATCTTGGATCTGACAAATCTGAAATTTCAGTTATTCCAAACACATCTGAAAAATATATATCCTTCACCAAGCACATCTCAAAGAGACTCCATCTGAGATTCATCGATACATTCCGGTTTACACCCGACAGTCTGGACAACCTGGTAACGAATCTTGTCAAGACAGCTGAGAATGCCTCTGATCTTGCCAATGTATTGGTGCACACCTCTAAACAGTTTAGAGATAAACTGGCTCTTGTGTCCCGTAAAGGTGTGTTCCCGTACGAGTACTGCAACTCATGGGAGAGATTGGAGGAAACTTCGCTGCCACCAAAAGATGTATTCTACAGTAGGCTAACAGATCGCGGTATCAGTGATGAGGACTATGTACATGCGCAATGTGTCTGGCGCCAGTTCAGTTGTAGCACCCTGGGAGAGTACAGCGATCTCTATCTAAAATCAGATGTGCTCCTGCTGGCTGATGTATTTGAAAGCTTTAGAGACGTGTGCATGAGGACATACGATCTGGACTGTGCTCATTATTTCACATCACCAGGCTTCTCCTTTGATGTTATGCTCAAAAGTACAAAGGTGGAACTTGAGCTGCTGACCGACTACGACATGTACATGCTTATTGAACGAGGTATCCGAGGAGGTATCACCACCTGCATTCACCGCCATGCCATTGCCAACAACCAGTATACTGGGGCGCCTGTGGATCCAGAGAAACCTACATCCTACCTCCTGTACACAGACGCCAACAACCTGTATGGCTGGGCAATGAGCAATCCACTTCCTTGCCGGAAATTCCAATGGATGGGCAAAGAGGAACTGGAGGCAGTTACCAGAGACATTGCAGGTGTTGCTGATAGACAGCAAATTGGATACATCCTCGAGGTTGATGTGGAGTACCCTGCCGAACTGCATGATCTACACAATGAGTTTCCATTCCTACCAGAAAACCGGAAAACGCAGAAATCTGGATATGTTCGCCTGATGACAACACTGAACTCGCATACACGCTACGTCTGCCACTACCGTCTTCTCAAACAAGCTGTCCAACATGGTTTGAGAATAACCAAGGTCCATCGAGGTGTGAGGTTTGAGCAGACCGACTTCCTAGCTTCCTACATCCAGCTCAATACCAGTCTCAGACAGCAGTCAAAGAATAAGTTTGAGAAAAACTTCTTCAAACTAATGAATAACGCTGTCTTTGGCAAGACCATGGAGAATGTGAGGAAGCGTATGAACATGGAGTTGGTCAACTGTGAGAACCGTCTAAAGAAGCTTGTAGCCCGACCATCATTCAAGGATCGAATCATCTTTGGGGAGAACATCTGTGCAGTGACCCTACATCAGGAGAAAGTTAATCTCAACAAACCGATCTACGTTGGACTATCTGTGTTGGACATCAGTAAAACCCTAATGTACGAATTCCACTATGATGTGATGAAACCCATCTACAACGATCGTCTCAAGCTATTGTACCAGGACACAGACAGCCTCTTCTACCTGGTTGAGACAGAAGACATGTACAAGGATATACTCAACATCAAGGAGCTGCGAGATATCTTTGACACATCAGAATACCCAACCGACCATCCTTGCTACTCTCATACAAACAAAATGGTGTTGGGGAAGTTCAAAGATGAGTATTTGGCCAGAGCTCCTCACGAGTATGTTGGACTGCGCTCCAAGCTGTACGCCTGTCGATGCTACAATCCTGATCCTAGCCAGGCAAAGAGTGGACTCATCAAGAAGGCCAAGGGAGTACGGCGACCTGTGTTGGGTCAAGAGCTATCAAAGGATCATCCCAATGCCAAACACTACATCGGCTTCCACGACTACCTGGACTGCCTCTATGGAGATGAGGCGATCTATAGAGAGCAAGTCATGTTCAGCACACGAAAACACCAAATCATGACGACTGTGCAAAAGAAGAAGGTCCTTAGCAATGCTGATGAAAAACGAAGCATAATGGATGATGGCATCAGCACTATGGCATTTGGGCACCATCAGCTCAGTAACAAAAGAACTTCCAGTGATGAAGACCAGCCTCCCACAAAGCGGGCTCGTAATGATGACGTCATGGACAGCAGTGATGATGACGTCATGGACAGCAGTGACGTCATGATTACTTCCAAGAATTAATGAGCATTGAGGCTATAAATGGACGTGCATCGGCGGATGACCTTCAATCATGATGCAGGCAACATACTATCTACTTGTGGCAGCTGCTGTGAGCGTTAGCTCGTTGGACCCAGAGTACAGGACTGAGGAATTTCTAACATCAAGGGAGCATGGACTGGATAAATCAAATGTGTTCCACATACGCCAGTGCCTGGTGTCAAGAATGGTGCTACACCGGAATACTACACAGGAAGCCATTGATGCAATGGGCCGTGACGTTAACGAATGGTACATGAAGCTGGCTGCAGAACGCAATGTGGAGGAGGACCTGTGCCGACGAGTCCATTGCGCATACAATTTGCGCACCTGTCTCCACCCATCCTTCACATCGCTGGGCTTTCTTGAAGCCATCATTGCTGCATCAGACACGGTCTGTACACCACACTGTCCTACGCTCTCTACTACTACAGCTGTACCGAAGACTCTGGACAACTCACCGCCACCAGCCATCACCAGTGGAGCCAGCAGAGCGATATAATGTGCGATTGTGGAGATTGTCAACATGTTACCAGCAACCACTGGATTCTGCAACCACTATTCTGTTTCGGCTACGAAGAACAACCTGAACCATTTGGAACATTACAAAACTTTGTGGAAACAGTGTCATTATGCTTTCCTGAAGCCTTCATAAGTAATCTTTACAATGATGCTATTATTTTACAATTCCCTCTTGGCAAAGGACTGTGTGAAATTGCTGCCAACCTGGGACAGCTGTACCATTGGGTGCTTGTCGATATCATGGACTAAACTGTATGTATATCATTTCTATTGTCAATAAATATTGTATATCCACATGTCGGCTACTAATTTCTAACCCATGATTGACTTAAACTAACCTTTTGGCGCCATACCAATGAAACATGTCTGTGGAATTGCGCAATATTATGCAAATGTGTTACGTAATCGCTGACCTTGACAGCTTCATTGGTATGATGCAGGAAAAAACATGTTTGTGTGCAGCAGTACTGACCTTGGCGCCATCCAGGAAAAACGTGACTGTGTGCAACAATCACTGACATTCTGGCGCCATTTCAATGCCTAGTATATATATTATGTAAACATATATTATGTATCAGTATGGAGAAGGCTACAATAGCAAGAGAGTTGCACAGGTCAGCTCGTCGGAATTTCCCAACACGTATGGTAACTGTGAAGGGGCTAGATGATCTGTATCAGGCTGATCTAGTTGAGATGATACCGTATGCACGTCAGAACAAAGGATACAGGTACATTATTACAATTATCAATTGTCTGAGCAAGTATGCTTACGCTATTCCGATAAAGAACAAGTCAGCCGATGCAGTTGTCAAGGCAATGCATCCTATATTTGAGCAGAATCCAATGAAACACTTGCAAACTGACGATGGTAAAGAGTGGTTCAATTCAAAGTTTCAACAACTTGTGAAACACTATGACATCAATCACTATTCAACGTATTCAGATAAGAAGGCTTCAATAGTGGAACGTTTCAACAGAACACTTAAACATTTAATGTGGATCAAATTCACTGAGCGTGGAACCTATCGCTGGACAGATATTCTAACCTCACTTGTCAAAGAGTACAATGGAAGAATCCATAGGACAATAGGTATGCGACCGGTTGATGTTACAAAAGAGCATGAGACATTACTGCTCTCCAGACTTAGTGAACAACGTCAAGAGTATCAACAGAGCTTGTTGGAAAAATCTGAAAACCGGTTCTATCCAGGTGTTCACCAAACAGTCGATCCAGGTGATAAGGTTCGAATAAGCAAGTATAAAATGACATTCGACAAGGGCTACCTACCCAATTGGACAAATGAGCTGTTCACAGTAACACGTGTGCGACCTACAGTGCCTGTAACATACGAGTTGGAAGATTGCAGAGGACAGCGTGTGCAAGGAGGATTCTATGCAGAAGAGATTGTGAAAACCAAAGTACCCAGTGTTTTTGAAATTGCCAGAGTGCTGAGAAGGAAAGGTAATAAACTGTTGGTGCGCTGGAAAGGATACAATCGCAGTCACGACTCTTGGATTGATAGAGCAGATTTAGTGTGATGAAGCCGGTTGTGCAAAGGAGTCACAGGTTCAATATAATTGACTTTGATCAAGTGGTGAGAGGCTGTGGTCTGACTGACCCAGAAATGAATGCAAAGAAACGTCATGGGCCTTTGTTCCCCAACCATATGCGCTGCATTATATGTGGACCGTCAGGCTGTGGAAAAACCAATTTACTGTTCAACATGCTTTTTGATCTTAAAGGAATCTCATTTTCAAACATCTATCTCTACTCAAAAACTGCATTTCAACCAAAGTATCAGCTACTGCGCACCATTATGGAAGACCTTGGACCTAAACTGAGCTACACCGAGTGTGACACATGTGAAGAGATACCTGCACCGCATGAGTTGCCCGCCAACTCGATAATAATTTTCGACGATGTGATCTGTGAGCAACAGGAAGCCATCAGACGTTACTTTACCACTGGTCGACACAGTAACGTTGATGCATTTTATCTGGCACAGACTTATAGCCGTATACCAAAACAGTTGATACGTGACAATGCCAATTTTCTAATCATGTTTAAACAAGACGAACTGAATATGAAACATTTGTACAGAGATCATGTGGGATCCGACATGACCTTTGACGAATTCAGAAGAATATGCAATGACGTATGGTCATCATCTGCGCATGCATTCCTTGTAGTTGATCAGTCCTCAGACAAGAATAGAGGGCGCTACAGGAATGGCCTTGATACATTCTTAGTTGAAGCACAGCAGTGATTTCGCTCAGTCTAGCACTGAATGCCGAGTGAGACGGACGAGGAGATGAAGCAAACTGTGGAAGAGATTGCACCAACCATCATGGAGATTGTCAAGCTGAAGCGTAACATCAAGAGGAAGCATAGAGAGCTGACACTGGGCAGGGAATTGACAGAGGAGCAGCATGCAAAACATTTCAAGCCGCTTAGTGATCCACTTGCCAATATTGTTGAAACACTCAAATCTTCTAAACCACCGGCTCAACAACAGACACATCTAATGACTACACCATTTTTGGATGCACCCCGTATATTGCCTACACCGCCAACAACACCAGCCAGCAGCAGCACTCCCTATCCAGGAAGGATGAAGCATAGACTGCAATCACTGCCAGATATTAGAGAAGAGGAGTCACCAATCTTTGAAACATATGGAACAGGTGAAGGTGCAAGTCCAGCTGCAAGTACTTCGAGTGTTGCACGACAATTGTGGAAGCGTCAAGACATGGGTGATGACGATGATGATGATGAGGAAAACCTTAGTGTTGAGAAATTGCTCGATACTAGCAGTCATGTGGCACAACAAGCGTTGGCCCAATCTGATCTGGCTTCAAAACCAGTGGGGGAGTACATTATGCAATCAGTGCGCAAGGACTTTAACTTTGATGATGCATTTGGACCGAAAGTGATAGACAACTTGTACTATCTAGGCAGTAAGCTGCTTACCTTTGGACCTAAAGGTAACAAGATTGTGCTGTCTAATCCTGCAGATGGTAGGATTGAAAAGACTTTCAGAGCTACACCAGGCCTTTGTGAGCTGGTTTTCATGAAAATGCCTGACAAAGGAAAAGTGAAGGTAGACGACTTGAACACCTATAAACTGCTTTTGGACTTTACCAATGTGTACCGAGAAAACTACAGTCCAAATGGTAAGATTGCAAACTATAACAATATCAAGTACAAGAGGACAATCAAGGATCTGATAAGAGGAGGAGGAGAAGCAGTCAGTGGGAAAGGAGCCAAAGTTGCTGGAAGAGGACTGTTGGCACCTTTCAATATGGTTGCAAGTAATGGCAACAGGATTGAATATGTCTACTACAACGATCCCAACGAACTTGTGGACAGACTGAAGCTGTTGGATCAGTCTAAAGCAGTTGGCAACACTGGACATGAGAATGAAATCAACTCAATCTTGGAAGAGTTGGAGGAAGGCGGTTACATAGTTGGTAAGCCTGCACACACTATATAAGGCGGCAATGTTGCATTGATGGGCAGTAAGTCTCTTGAGAGCAGACATGAATTCTTTGGGAAACATCAATGCCCGTCATAGGCGTATGATCAATTTGGCAAATCCACGCAGCAATCGTGATGCTGTGAATCTGATTACATGTAGAGATATAATGTCATTTCATTTGCCAAAGAGAAGAGATCCCGATACATTGCAATTAATGACAAGCCTTAAGAAATCAATACTGACGGATATGCAAGATCCAATTCAACCTACAGATGGAGTGAACAAACAGTATTTGGAGAAAAGGATGGATGAACATTCAAAGGATGTGGTTGAAAAGTGTCTCACTGTCATGTTGGATGTTAGTTCGTCAAGTGAAAACCGCAATTTGAGTAAAGAACAATTGAAGGATAAAATGTTAAAGCTTATGGGAATCTCCAAGCCGTCTAAGGGTATAAAATGAGATGACAAGGCCGCTGATCGACATAAGATGGCTGTATGCAGAGGTAGACGGAGGTACCGAGGAAGAGGAGTACTTTCAGCAATCACAAACGCAGCGGGTACAATAGTCAACAAAGCGATAGACATACTGCCCGTAGAACTTCATCTTCCCGGCTACCAGTACTGTGGACCAGGTACAAAGCTTGAAAAACGATTGGCAAGAGGTGATCCAGGAATCAACAAACTTGACCAGGCCTGCAAGCAGCACGACATTGCCTATTCGAGGAATAGCGATACAAGGAACAGAGCAGCAGCAGACAGAGATTTGGCTGAACGGGCTTGGAGTGTGGCAACATCTTCAGACGCTGGATTGGCAGAAAGAGCTGCAGCATTAGCGGTGACCAACATCATGAAGGCCAAGGCAAAGTTTGGAGGAGGAGCGAAGAGGAGAGCTGCACAGAGCAGGAGGAGGAAGAGAACTACAGCGGCTTCCAGGAAAAGGAGTGGTAGAGGTCTGTACCTGAGACGTCAGAAGACGGGAAACGGGGTGCGTCGCCGTCAATGTGGCGGCAGAAGATGATTGTTGCTCTACCCGACCGAGCGCTAACAGATGCCGACCTCTACAAGTACGCCTGCCGTCTCAAGCTGAAGAAATTTCGAGGAGTTTTCATGCGAGATGCTCTACCAACCAATGGACCACTGGATCAAGAGTGTGGCATCATCAACCTGGACCAAAGTGATGGAGCTGGCACACATTGGGTGTGCTATGTGAAGAAGAAGGATGGCATCGTTCGCTACTTTGACGGATTTGGCAATTTGAGACCACCGCAGGAGTTTATCGACTACATGCACAGAGGATCGAGTCCAGCAGCAAGGATCGAGTACAACTACGACCAGAAGCAAGAGGATCTCTACTCTCATATATGCGGACATTTATGTTTAAAGTTTTTGCTTGATGAAAATAAATAACAATGTACAACAATTGTCTTTTCATTTCTCCCACCCACATAGTATAAAGGTTCTAGTCTATACTCTTATCAAGTCATTGTGTAATAGTACACTGAGCAGTCAAGACCATGATGCTCTGTTTTGGAGGTAATACATCTGTGCTGAAAAGTGAATTTTACCCGCCACTTGATACAAGCAATGGCGAATGGGAAATTGGACTCATCAGCTTTACTAGCTGCAACTCTATACCAAATGTTGAGAATGGCTACAACAATGCACTACATTTCCTGGCTCCAAAAGTGGACCAGAAGGACGACTATGCAATGACTCATGAGGAAGTTACAGGTAAAGTGTTTGCTCAGCAGTTGTTTAGTGATACTGCTAACCAGGGTACTCAAAGGAAGCCTAGAGCTGCCCAGGCTGGAGGAGAAAAAGCTCCAGTATTGGTTTGGCAAAAGGTAGTATTGCCAGAAGGTAGTTTTGAATTTCAAACAATTGCCAACCTGCTGGAGGCAAGGATGAAGAAACGTGGAGTCAAGTTTCAGATGGCTGTGGACCCATCGACCTTGAAATGTTTAGTATTATGCGACGCCATGTTGGACTTTAGACAACCTGATTCAATAGGAAAGCTGCTGGGATTCGACCAAGTTGTAGAAGCTAAAGTCGAGACTAGAGGTATCACGACAGTGCAAATCAGTCGTCCCAATGTGCTGCGTATAAAGTGTAACATTGTGAGTGGATCCTACTCAAATGGAGTCAAGGATCACGTGATCTATGAGTTTTACCCAGATGTTGATCCAGGGTATAAAATGAGTGTGACTGTACAAAATGTCATCTATTTACCGGTAGACACCAAGCAGATTGGTAGCATTACATTGGAGATTGTTGATGAGAACGGACGTCTGGTGGACTTTAGAGAGGAACCGATAAACATAACCTTACATTTGCGACAACAACCCAAGTGATGGTGCTATTATTTGGCAAGTGGAATCAAGGATTGGATGTGGAAGCAGCAATGTCCCCCATGGAGGTGGTAGAACAAAAGTCTATTAATAGGGCACCATTTGTGAAAGACGTCATTCGACCATTGGACTCTGTGGTGTTAACATCGAGCAGCATCAAATATCTGCAGAAGAAAGGCTATCAAGTTGTAAGAGGAGGAAGACGACGACAACACTGAAAAATGGGAGTTTTGGATGTGACAAGGGCTGGCCCTTCAGCGGAGAACAGCATCACTGGCTATGAATATCATTCTCATGCACCGTATACTACAGGCTTTGGTGCCAACGATGAGATTCGGATAGCAATTCAGCAGCAGGACATCTATACACTGCCATCGGAGAGCTATCTGCACATGGAGTACAAGGTGACCAATGCATCAAATGCAACCTTGGGAGGCTCACCTTGTGTTTCTGGATTCTTTGCCCACCTGTTTTCGGAAATACGCTACGAGATCAATGGAGTTGTAGTGGACAGCATACGTAGCCCTGGCATTGCCAGCCTGATGAAGAATGCCATGACCTTTGAGCGGGAAGAACAGCTCAAGATGGATGGAGCCGGCTACAGATATGATGCCCAGGCAGGGTTTGGCACGTTTGATGCCAATGGTGCCAACACAACCATCATGAATGTGCCACTTAGATACCTGTTGGGCTTTGCTGAGGACTATAGGCAGATTATGCTGAATGTGAAACAGGAGCTGGTGCTGAGACGCAGTGCTGACACTTCAGACTGTTTGAATACAGCAGGCAAGGTCACAATTGAGAAACTGGTGTGGAGGATGCCCTATGTAGAGGTGTCTGATGAAGCTAAATTGCGTCTGCTGAGACTGGTGCAAAAGAACACGCCCATCTCAATGCCATTCAGACATTGGGAACTGTACGAGTATCCATCTTTGCCACAGACCACAAAACATACGTGGACTGTCAAGTCGACTACTCAGCTGGAGAAGCCAAGATACATTGTGATTGGACTGCAGACTGGACGAAGAGGAGCGGCTACTGTGAATAGCTCATACTTTGACATGTGCAAAATGAAAGACATTCGAGTGTTTTTGAACAACAAGTACTATCCGTATGAAAGCATCAATGGTGATGACAACCAAGTGTACAATATGTATGCAGCATTCAATGGAGTCTACAATCGTGATGACGCTCGAGCAAGCAACCCACTTTTTGAGAAACAGGCTGTGCGGGATGGTAAGATGTTACTGTTTCCCATTGACTGTTCACGTCAAAACGAATCGCTCAAGACGGGAAGCATTGACATCAGAGTTGAGTTTGAAGCAAGTGACAACATTCCAGGAAAAACACATGCCTATTGTCTGCTGATACACGAAGTGGTTAAGGAGTATCAGCCAATGACTGGTCTTGTTCAATCGGCCTAGAGAGAGAGCGGTGGAGGATATAAAGGCGATCAGCAAGCAGCAGTATGCTCATAGTTGCAAGAAGCGTCGAGTGAAGCAGTCATCATGTCCAGGAGAGTTCTACGCTTTTTGGATGAGGAGGAGGGGGAGTTGCCACCCAGCGATGGAGAGGATGTTGTGGGCTGCTGCCCAGGCTACTACACTCAACATGAGACATCATTGATGAAGGACGCTTCTACAAGTACAACCGACCTCAACCAGGCTTCCACTGATGATGACGATGAAGATGGCATCACACCAAGCAGGGCTACAGAACTTTTTGGACCAATACCAATCTACTTGATGGACTTTCAAGGCTTTGAGGGATTGAATAACCAGTTTATTGTCAAGGAGATGGCAATATTGGAACGTGACGATGAACATCATGTGTTGACTCACCACTACTTTTTCAAGTCACCATACCCGGACATTTTGCTGAAAACAAGCGGCCTGGTTGAAAGCAATCAATTACAAAGAGCTAAACATGGACTGAGATGGTCGGGCAATGGAGCCGGCCAAACACACCTCTCATATTCGGCCTTGAAGCAAATTGTATGTGACACAGTTGGAAGATGGCTGCACGAGAACAGTGAATCGGGACGGCCAGTCAAGATCTTGGTATATGGATATGAGAAGATTTGTCTGCTGGAAACGCTACTGCAGCTGAACAAAAAGGAAAATGTGGAGTACGTGGACCTGAGTTCGCCCTACCTATTCCATGAGACGCCCAACTTGGAGGTGCTGATGAAGACTACTACAGTCTACTGCCCAGAACATTACCTGCTCGACTTCTTGGAGACTGTGAAGATGAAGCTGGCTGGTGACAATGGAGGACGAGGACGCTTGGATGTACCGCCATTTTGTGCGCTCAATGTAGTAAACATCCTGCACAATTGGATCATGCAAGCATTACAAAGAGATAGATATTTTTGTCGAAGTTTATTTTTGTCAATAAAGAATGAAATGTGAATATTGCGTCATCATTTACCCCACCACCTCTAGTATTTAAGAGCCTGCTGCTGCTCAGTATAGTTTAGTTTAACACCTACAGTCAAGATGATCTCAAGGATTTTGAGCTCAAGGGCAGCCGAGACACGCTTGAAGGCGGCAGTCATGGATCTAGAAGCTGAGCTACTGCGGCGGCAAGACAGCTTGAGCATGGACAATTTTCAACTTGAATCTGGGCATGCAGAGTCATGTGACGTCAGCTCTGAGAATATTCATATCCTTGAATGTGATTGTACTCGTCTCAGGAAACTACGCTATGCTGTCATCGATGCAGTACCTAGTCAAGGGTTTATACAATGGGTCAGAGACAAAGACGACTTCCCAGGTGAAAGATTTTGTCCAGGTCCACAATCTGCAAACTTCAACCGTACTAGTGTCAATTCGTTCCTGAAAGATATCTACATGGGCATTGCATCGTATAAGGAGGATAAGAAGCAACGGTCTCCAGCATCATATGTGGATAGACTGCCATTCATGGTGACAGCCTGTTTTGATAATCATTGGAGAGTGCCATTAGACACAATATACAAGTTAAAGAATAGCTTGGTAGCCATAATGGACTTGCGTTCAGTGCCTGGATGGAGGAACAAGGATGTTAAGCTGGAGATTGATTTCAACGACAGCGATGAGACTTGGTGGTGTGACTTTGAGTGCGGTGACCAGAGTCTATCTTTGGTTGGCAGAAGAAGGATTACATTTGCCGGCTTTGACTACAACTCTATGGATGGACGTGTCAGATGCATTAGGATTGAGGATGGTCAATCAGGCGATCCTGCTCTACTGGTATCAATTCGTAAAGCTGAGCAACATTATAGATTATGGCCGCCAGGTGATGTGACCGATGGCGTGGGCCGTGTAAAGGAATCTCTTAATAGGTCGGCAGAGACCTATGGTGTTACCAGAGACTTTGAAAGGGGCAATATTGTAGCCAATTTCTATTTATTGTTTCATACTTGAGATTGTTTAATAAATAATGTATTGTAAGAGTATATACTTTTCTTTTCAACCTTTTTTCTTTGAAGCAACAGTGCACTAGGTGAACACTTGGTGTAAACTTTTAAGCCTAAGTGAGCACTAGGTGAACACTTGGTGAACACTTAGTGATCACTTGGTGTACACTTTTAGGCCTAAGTGAGCACTAGGTGAACACTTAGTGAACACTGGTGATCACTAGGTGAGCACTAGGTGAACACTAGGTGAACACTTGGTGTACACTTGTAGGCATAAGTGGACACTGAAACTATGGTAGGGGAAAATGAATAACAAATCAGTTGCAGATGTCACACTTTTATTTTTTCATTCATTATTCTTTAATCAATTGGATTCTATGGGTTCTCCCAGCAGGATGGCACATGAATTTATATGATTTCATGTCGACGGTTCCTACAGCAGGGACGAATTTGAAGGTGGTCCTGCAGTACGACTCTGGAAGTATAACCCATATGTGTACGTTGTCGGAATCCAGTGTGACTGCCACCTTTTCACCATATTTTGTGGTGACTCTCTCTGCGCTGATCATTTGGTACGTGTGCCCTGGCTCGAGATCTTTCATGGATACGAGGTCTAGCGGCTTTTGGGATGCAATTGTGTTGTAGATGGCGTCAGCGGCATCATTAGTGGATGACATCTGAAAATGAACAGGTATTAGCATAATCTTACAGTCAGCATTGTGGGTCAGCCATTCATGTGGATGAGATTTCATGCAGTAGATGAATGAGATTTCATGCAGTAGATGAATGAGATTTCATGCATTAGATGAATGAGATTTCATGCAGTAGATGATATCATGGTTAGCCATTTGAGGTTAGATTTCATGCAATGGATGAATGATAACATGGTTAGGCATTAGATTTCATGCAATAGCTATGGAGGTTAGATGATCTAGCAAGAGACAAATACTTACTGTTATTGAGTCTTTAGCAGGATTCACTGTAGAAGCTAGCAGTCGTTTGCTGAGATACTATGGATCTACAAGCCAGAGGTCCTCTATATATACTTGGTAACCGGATCTCCCCAAGGTCAACTGTGCTCCCACCTATTTCTTGTACAGCCATAAATTAGTTGCATACGTTTTTTCCTGGATGGCGCCAAGGTCAGTAATGCTGTACACAGACATGTTTTTTCCTGCTTCATTGGTATGGCGCCAAAGGCAAGTGATTACGTAATGCATAATGTTGTGCAATTACTTGTTTTCCTGCTTCATTGGTATGGCGCCAATGGCAAGTGATTACGTAATGCATAATGTTGCGCAATTACTTGTTTTCCTGCATTGGAATGACGTCATACAAAATGTCAAGGCCGGTAGGCTAGTGAGGCGGGGTATGGTCATCTGGCATCGGCTGGCCTTGTTCATCTGAAACAGATAGTGCATTTCCATTAGTAAGCTGGTCACATAATTGCTCCACTCCCCACATGCCCCTCCCCATATGCCCCATGTATGACTAAGTCCTATTTTCAAAGTAATATTGTATGACTAAGTCTAGAGATCATTCCTTATAGTCCAGCAAACTTCCCACATGCCCCTCCCCATATGCCCCATGTATGACTAAGTCCTATTTTCAAAGTAATATTGTATGACTAAGTCTAGAGATCATTCCTTATAGTCCAGCAAACTTCCCACATGCCCCTCCCCATATGCCCCATGTATGACTAAGTCCTATTTTCAAAGTAATATTGTATGACTAAGTCTAGAGATCATTCCTTATAGTCCAGCAAACTTCCCACATGCCCCTCCCCATATGCCCCTCCCCACATGTAATTCCTTATAGTCCAGCAAACTTCCCACATGCCCCTCCCCATATGCCCCATGTAAAACTAAATCCCAAGATTTTTTGACAAGTCCTACGATTTTCGGAAATTTTTCCAAGTCCTAAGATTTTTTGAAGATTTTTTCAAGTCCTACGATTTTTCTAAGTCCCACGATTTTTCGGAAATTTTTCCAAGTCCTGAGATTTTTTGAAAATTTTTTCAAGTCCTGAGATTTTTCGAAAATTTTTCCAAGTCCCAAGATTTTTTGAAAATTTTTTCAAGTCCCAAGATTTTTTGAAAATTTTTCCAAGTCCCAAGATTTTTCGGAAATTTTTCCAAGTCCCAATATTTTTTGAAAATTTTTCCAAGTCCCAAGATTTTTGAAAATTTTTTCTAAGTCCCCAAGATTTTTCGGAAATTTTTTCTAAGTCCTAAGATTTTTTGAAAATTTTTCTAAGTCCTGAGATTTTTCTAAGTCCTACGATTTTTCGGAAATTTTTCTAAGTCCCGAGATGTTACAAAAATTTTCTATGTCCTAAGATGTTTCGGAAATTTTTCTAAGTCCCGAGATGTTACAAAAATTTTCTATGTCCTAAGATGTTTCAAAATTTTTCTAAGTCCTAAAATGTTTCAAAATTTTTCTAAGTCCCGAGATGTTACAAAAATTTTCTAAGTCCTGAGATGTTGCAAAATTTTTCTAAGTCCTGAGATGTTTCAAAATTTTTCTAAGTCCCGAGATGTTACAAAAATTTTCTAAGTCCTGAGATGTTGCAAAATTTTTCTAAGTCCTGAGATGATGCAAAATTTTTCTAAGTCCTGAGATGATGCAAAATTTTTCTAAGTCCTAACATTTTTCTAAGTCCTAAAATGTTTCAAAAATTTACTAAGTCCTGAGATGTTACAAGCACTTGTACTTACATTTTAATCACTACTGAAGATCTGGGTGAGGTCACAACAGAAGGTCTGGGCTATAGTATAAGCACTCGTCTGCGTTCACTGAGACACTATGACCCTACCAGCAACTGATCCCCCATATATACTCATGCCAGGTCCCCACCCATGGTCCCCTGACCTTGGCCGATCGGTCGGAATTTTTTCGGAATTTTTTCTAATTTTTTCTAATTTTTTTTTTTTTAATTTTTTTTTTTTTTTTTTTTTTTTTTTTAATTTTTTTTTTTTTTTTTTTTTTTTTTTTTAATTTTTTTTTTTTTTTTTTTTTTTTTTTTTTAAATTTTTTTTTTTTTTTTTTTTTTTTTTTTTTTAATTTTTTTTTTTTTTTTTTTTTTTTTTTTAATTTTTTTTTTTTTTTTTTTTTTTTTTTGGGGGGGGGGAGGGGGGGGGAGGGGGGGGGGGAGGGGGGTTGTCCCAAAGGTCTCCAAACATACCTACTTTTATGAATTAGTGGGATATTTTACAAAAATTCACAAAATGATAAGGAAAATACGCTTTTTAATTGTAGACCTAGTGGATTAATTAAATTAATTGGCAATGAACCAACAACTGAACCAAATCACCACCTAAATGAGAGCTCTAAAAGCCTAAAGTTTTCTGAATGAGTACTAATTTATTGATTTCTTATTGATAAAGATTGCTCCACTCTTCTGCTATCTTTATTTCTGTAATGAAGCGTTTCCGAAGGAACAAGCTTTTGCAATCTGGTAGATTCCTTGCGAAATGTTTTCGCAAACACAGGCATACCGTTTTAGGGAAGTGATAGCCGCGAGCCGGTGCAGGTATCTGTTCAGTCAGATAAGATAAGCTGCAAATTCCTAGGCCCTTTTTGTCAAGGTGACCAATTAGATCGGCCACCAAAAATGACTATTCTCTGCTATAAAATAACTTCCCGGTGATACGGACCTCACCTAAAACTGTAGACCCAACTCATCGGTCACCATCATCCAACTTCCAACCCATTACCCACGTACAGGTCTCAGACCTATCTGGGCTGAATCTTCCGAAAAAACATGACATTATTCCTTTAACGTCAAACTTATTACAGGCCCATGAGGTTTTAGAGGCTAGAGATCCTATATTACAT